>JAIEZT010001243.1:12354121-12894121 GCA_019594935.1 Periophthalmus modestus
CACCTGTTCTGTAGGCCATTAAAACATCAACCTTAATAATGGCATAAACAGGACTTCATATCGAGAATCATGGTTCTAATTAGTGAATTGTGATTACAGCACCTTGACTGATTTGAATTGGGATTAAAGCACCTGTACCTGTTTTTTTTACAGTCTTAAAAAGTGAAAACCAGAACTACTTCATTATTAACGGTTTGCAGTGGTCCAAAGTTATTCCTCACTTACATTATGCATTCTGAGTATCCTAAATATGCACCACATTGAGCAATTTGTAAGCACTTTTCACATTTTTCAGAGGCCAGTTTTCTTTATGCTAACGACAACTATGCTAACCACGCACTTCCTGATTCTCAGACAGTAAAACTATTCAATTTTGGTAAGGGAAAAGGGTTGATATTTTATACATAATGGAATGTAATTTTCGGTACAAAATAATTTCTTTAAATTACAATTTGGTTCTATACTGGTGTTGACAAAATGTGTGGTTTTTTTTTTAACAGTTTTATGGTAATCTTGAACTTTATCATGTTTGTAGTTTTTTTTTGTGTTGATCTAAATTGAGTGTCACTTTTTGTTACTGGTTTTGGTACTGATTCATATCTGATGTTTGATACTTTTGACATCCCTAGACAGTGCACAGCAGACTTATTTTGACTTCAAGAGCTGCTTATACGATATCTGTACTGGGGTATGACACATTTTGTTCAAATACATAGGAAAACATCAGGTACAAGGCCTTTACTCATTGTTTTTTTTTGATCATTAGCAATTCTTGATTCAGTTACAATTTTATAGTCCATGCAAAAAAATAGTCCAATTTATTCCTCTAAAGTCTGAACTTTGCCCCAAACCACATGCTTTTACTAACAGACATCAAATACTGAATAATAATCTTGATATCTATAAGTATTGGGTAGATTCACCTCTTTTTCTTATTTACTGTGTTTTAGGATTGACCAGAAAGTGTCCAGCAATTCCTATGGATACAAGCTGAATGAGGCTCAGGCCATTCTGAGTGAAGTCCGCTCCATCCGTGACGCCATCAGTTCTGGAGAGAAGGAAAAACAGGAGCTGATGCAGGTAACACAAACTTAACTATCACCAATGGACTGCTCTGTCTGCCTGTCTCATATTATAAGCTAATTGTGCACTGCATAACTTTTCTGGTGGTGGGTTTGCTATAGGGTTATAGGTGTGCACCGATACCGGTATCTGGTATCTGTCAGGTGCCAGCAGTTGTGCTCGTACTTGTCAATGGACTGCCAATACTAAGAACCAGTACCACACTAACTGTGCTATGTCTTATTTGACGCTCAAAGCTCTCCTCTCAGCTGAGTAGTGCGCACTGAGCAGTGAGGAGTTGACCGTAAAGAGTGCACTTCAAATATTCTGCTAATTAAGCTCAACTTGGAAATATTTAGGACTGTTTTATTTCACAGAGGATATTGGCAGACTGGGTATGTTTACCATAATAGCACGCTAACATGGCTGGCAATTCTTTACTTGTACATGCATTGTGACTCCTTGTAATTGGCTGTGGTAAAAGTAAGAACACTCACTGTTTCGCTATTAACATAAATAAGTTTAATCCCATACTGTTAAACATTCTAAGCAAAGCATTTACATCTCCATGGGGACAAGCAGGAAGTGCACTCTCCACCTGAAGTTACATTGTCTATCTTTAAGTTGTGTATTTACTGTACTATTTTTTACATAGATACTAACCTATATAACATAAGTGTGTGTGTATTTATTTATTTAGTCATTATTGGTAACTATTTTTTTCAAACAAAATTAAGTTCCGTTTGAGGAAATAGTAGTTGTGAAATAGTTTTACATTTTTGGCAAAAGTTTCCAAAATGATGTATTCTATTTAAATCCATGTAGAATTAAAAAATGCATCAGATTAGGTATGCATCTACACCATAATAAACCTGAAGACATTAATGGGAGTGTGAAAACTTTCCGAAGTCGCTCTATCTCTTACCATACAGTCCCTTCATTCTGGTGCTCTGAATATTCATGACTGAGTTTTTTGTATAATCTTGTACTTGTTGGAACCTCATGTATCTGCTGCAGTGAGGCATTAATGTTGCATGATGGGAGTTGGTGTTTGTTCATCCGCTGCAGGTGAGAGGCACAGAATAATAAAAGCTGCCTCATGAATGTTTCAAGCGTCTGATGCAAAGGGGTGAAATAAAAAAAAAAAAATCACACTTCTGTCTGGCTCAATAATATAGTGCCCCCTACAAAAATACTTTATTTCCTCATTGTAATGGAAACTTTTTCACACAAAACGTTCACAAATAATGATTGGGACAATTGGGACAATTGGGGGTGTTGTACTTGGTACTCATGACTTAAAATGTAACTAATTTCATTGGCTAGAATTTTAATCAAGTACAAGCACAAGTGCAGGGTTAAAAATCTAAATCATAAAAAGTACAATTACACAACTCTCCTCAATTACAGTATCATGAGTATTTGTAATTAGTTACTTTCCACCCATTAACGTTATCTATCTACATGGAGACAGGCAGATGACCCCACTGACCAAGTGACTGATCATATCTGTGGAGAGATGTAAGAATGTGTTTTTCTCAAGGTTAGCCATAAAAATACCTCCAAGTGAATAAACGCACAGCTCAGTTGTGTCATAAATGAATAAAGTGTTTAGATAAGCTGTGAGGATTTCACTTTCACACCAGTCTGACCGGAATAACTTATCACACAAATCAAATGAGCCCATTGTAAAAATGAACAAGGCACTGCTGTAAAGGTTAGGGTAATGCAAAAAGACAAAGTATAATTGGTCATAAAAATGATAATTGCACCATTTGGCATTCAATAACTTTTAGTCTTGAAATGTGCTCAAAATGGTACCCATAAACAAGAAGTTGAAACCCCTGAATACCTTTTCAGCTATGCATTTTGATATTTTATTTATTGTTAATTTTTTATCTTCTGACTGAAATAATCTCAACATCATCATTCAAAACTTGGATTTTAATGTGGGCATAATGAAGGTTAGCGAAATCACAAGGTTAGCTGGTTTTATATAGAAGAATGCCTGAAGATGGGTTTATTTGTTGTTTGCAGTAAAAAAAAAAAAGGTTTGGTTTGGTTACGCTTAACAACTATGTGATGGATTACTTTAAGACAAGACACGTACACATTTTTTTCATGTAATACAGTAAAATTAGTTTTGCCTCCGTACAGATGTGTTGTATATGCAGCTCTTGCAGACAGCCCCAAAATTTTAGAAGACTTCATCTTGTAAAGCCTTTTTGCCATTTGCAAATCAGGAAACAAGACTGGTGCACTGCTGGTATGCTGGTTATTAGCAGAAGTGTGATGGCAAAGTGGTGAAATGTGCATGTAAGCTCATTGCGGTGAATAATTAGAATGTTAAGAATGCATTATGAAACTGAGGAATACATTTGGACTGCGACAAACACTTGAAAATAAAGTTGAGTTTTTCACATTTTTAAGACAGTACAAATCAAGTACTGTTAAAAGTGTAAACAGCGTTCACTTTATCTTTTTGTTAATATCAAGTTCCATATATTTCCTTGTTGTGTTTTTCCTCAGAAACTGGCTGTGTTGAAGGATGGGTTCCGACTGGACTGTGGGTCTCAGCAGGAGCTCTGGGGCAGCTCTCCCTCTCTGTCCAACTCTGAGCTGTCAATCAACCGCCTCTTCTCTGACGCTGGATCACAGACAGATGCACCGGTTGAGGTCAGGACCACTTCTGTTGTTTTGGCTTTAAAGTCACTGTTAATTAGGTCTGTGCAATATGAATAAAGATGCAGTCTTCTATAGCTATGTTTATTTTGATGTTTTGATACACTTTTTTCACACAATAAGTTATTTTAAATGAAAACAGAACTACATGCCTTAATGTATTTGTCAAATATGCGTCAAAACGTAATACAGACAAAAAAATCTGCCTCTTAACGTTTTATTTTTAAAAAGGTTTCTGCCCGATGGAGAATCTCATGTTGTTAAGATATATTTACCATGCCATACCATCTATATGTGAATTTGTTTCTAAAGATGACTGAAAACATCTTTGTTTTGGTTGTCCAGGTTATGTCCAGCAACAACAAACTGGCAGAAAAAGTTCGTCTGAGTCTAAAATACGAAGAGGCCAAGAGAAGGTACTACAAACACACCAACTACTACTTCTGCTCTAGTATTACTACTTCAACTAACACTACCACTAATACAACTAATACTAATACTACTATTACACAAATGTTGGAGTCATATTGAGCATTAACAGTGTATGAGCTAAAGGAGAACCAAATCACCAAAGTATAATGAAAGTAAATGTTATTTTTGCTGGTATGAATAAATAAGCATTAGAATTGTTATCAGTAAAAGCTATATTGATTTGAACAGATTTACCTGGGGACACAGACCAATAAAGTTTATGAAATTTAAAATCAAAATCTTGCATACAGTTCTTTTAAACATAAAATAAGTGTTTTTTTGTTTTTTTTTATTTTACTTGTACAAAAAAATCTTATTTTAAAGGCATGATGGAGGCTTATAAACTGAAGTTTAACCACAGCGTACCCATCGAGCCATCTTTTAATGCACCCATAAAATGAAATAAATAAAATTTATTTTAATCTAACAAAATGATAAAAACCTGAATTTTGCTGTTTATAATGTTTCAGAAGGATTTTAAAATGAGTGAGCATTTTACTTTTGAAACCAAAACTCATACACAACATACAACTTTCATCTCCATAGAGTTCACTGGTATCTCCCATGTCTCCTGTAGGATCGCGAACATCGAAGTGCAGATTGCAAAGCTGGACAGTGAGGCCTGGCCCGGCCTACTGGACCCAGAGCGTGACCGTCTGATCCTGATCAACGAGAAAGAGGAGTTGCTGAAGGAGCTGCAGTTTGTGAGACCACGAACACGACTGGAGCCCAATGACGCAGAGAAGCTGGAGACGCAGAAGAAACGTCTGGAGAGAGACCTGCAGGCCGCGCGGGACAGCCAGAGCAAGGCCCTGACCGAGAGGTGAGAGAGGGGACAGAAAGTAGCTTTAAACGTCTCATATTACACAAAGTTGACTTCTGTGAGCTTTGAGCCATGTTAGAATAGTCTTAGCTCTTCAGAAAAATACTGTGAATTGTGTTTTGTTTTATTAACATGTTTGAGTAATCCTTTATCATGAGTCTGTCTACATCTTCAAAGCTCAAAATGCTTGATGTAGAATGTAGAATTTGGCAACTAGAGCTGAAATTATACAAATGATTTTAGTGAAGGTGCATGGAGTTTAAAGAGTGGGACACTTCCTGTATTACCACATGACATCACAAGGTGGAGTGTTTTCTGTTTGAGAGAAGAACGCAGCCTAAATTTTCAGGGTTTGTGTGTCAAACATGTGTGAATGAAACAAAACCAAACTCCAGGTATGTTGATGAAGAAACCACACTATAACATAGATCAGAAAATACCATAATGGCCATTTAATGCATTAGCAAAGGCTGTGACATATTGCTAGTGCTCTTAAGGCTAGGAATCGCTGTGTCCCTCGATACACGGCCCATGATGCGATATTATCAGAACTTTCTACCATATTATAATGTTGTTCCCTTATCAAAAGCATGCCCAAAGTGGTTTTATATGCCATCCAGGCATATTTATTTAGTCTTGTGATTTTTCAATGTCCCTATTCCAATGCTCCTTACAGTTAGCAGTATGATCCTGTCCCATAAGCCTACACAACCCATGCTCCCACACGGCCATTTTTCATAAATATAAAATAGCAGGATACAAAACAATACGCTACAGCATCACAAACCTGATGCGGTACAGTAGTTTTATTAGATGAATACATGCTGATTGTGCACTCAAAAGGGGCATTTAAGAGCGTCAAAAACAATATAAAAGGTAACATGATGATCTAAATGTCATGTGTTAACAATGAATACTCCATAGAAGTGTACTATATATGTAATATGCTCTACAATGGACGCATAGCCAGACTGGACTGCACTAGACTGGAATGGACAGCACTATTACGATGTTTTGAGGGTTCATGTCTCCAAATACTGATGGTAAAATACACTGCTTTAGAACTTCAGTGTCTCTCATAGCTTTTCTTCCACCTCTCAGACTACTACTCTTCACTTCACCAACCTTGCCCATGTATTTTTTGTGCTTGTGAGTGAATCGTGAAAACTTGAAAACTAAACAAAAAATATGGAAGTTGAACATTTCAGAGGATTTGACTTAATGACCTTTTAACACTACAACCTGAAAAGTGTTTATTCCACCCAAACATTGAGTCAATCTTTTGGTTGTAATTATTGTAGACCCGGGGGCGGTTAATTTGACATTTTCAGTCTGTGAATAAGTGTCTGTGTGTCTTTGTAACGCGGCGCTTTATCAGAGAACAATCCTTCACTTGTTCGGACGCACTGAAGGAAATGTCTTTGTGGAGAGACGTTCGGAGCGTTTCGAGTTTCAGAGCCACAGACAAAGTGAGCTCAGGTAAGGACGGAACAAGTACGAGCTCTGTTTTAGACAGAAGTGAAAGGGGGCAGGGAAGAGGAGAGACAGAGGGAGAGAGAGAGGCGGAAGGAGAAGAGAAGGAGATGTGACACAGAGGGGAAAGGAGGGGAAGAGAGACCGAGAAAGAGGAGAGAGACAATTACAATTACACTATAGTAAAAAAATTTATGAAATCTATTAAATACACTTTTCACAAGAGTGTATGTTGTTTAAGGGTCGACAATTGACTTATTTAATCTATATATTTCCCTTATGATCCGCTTCATGAGTTGGTGCTCAGTTAGTTTGCCTAGATCCACACCACGTATTGATGCAAAATCAAATCTACTATACGTTCAAATAACATTGCTTTCTGCTCATCAAATTGTTTTTATTCTCGCACTGTATCATCCTCAAGAGCCTGCCGCAGTGTTGTTGTCGTTGGCGAGTTACGACAGAGGACAGCTGCATGGTTATCATCAAGGGAAAGCGGAGATTTCAACCATTATATAAATGGAATATTGCTTTTATTAGTGCGTGAATATGCTTCGCAGGTTATAAATGTGATAGCATGGATAAGACCACCACAGATTGTACTGTAGTATGCGCCATATCATTCTAAAAAATGTATAAATAATAGTAATAAATCTGGCCCACCGGAATTCTTTAATTTTTGTCTTTTTTTCAGTTAAAATTCTCTTTTTAACAGTGAATATGGTTTTTTGCCAGATGCCCTTCCAGCTAGTAGTGGGCAATCTAAACGACAATAATCAGATATTTGCTAACCATCAGAAATTAGCTAAAACGTGTGATAAATGTTATTGTTTAGGTGTCACACAAATATGACTTAAAAGTTCAAATTAACCACATAAACAGAAATGTAACTACCCTTGTTTGGAAGATTACATTTTGGTAAATTCTTTTCACAGGTCTTCAACTGTTGTTTTATGATGAATAATGCAATACTAAAATATTGAGTGTATCTAAAAAAAACAACAACAACAAAAACAGACATTTTACAATTATCTTGTTAATATATTGCCCAGCTGTGACCTTCAATTGTTGGTTTAATCTTCAATGATAACATTAATAAGAATAATTAATATTTTTAATAAACATCAGCAAAAGTCAATAATCCATTTAAGTGGCAATTTTATGTTTGAATGGTTTTATATAAGGAGAACTGTGATAAAGTTACACAAAATTATCTTATAAACCACATGAAACCTCTTTTTTTCCATAACCTTTTTTGAGGGTAACCTGATCAGAGCTGTGCTCACCTCCGATCCATCAGACACTGGTTTTGTGTTGAGCAGCTGTTCTGTTCAGACTAAACTCATTGAAAAACATGACACTAGGGCTATGATTTCACACAAAGGACCGGCGTACTTCACACAGAGAGCAGAGTATTACTAACACTAGGCCTGTCTTGATAACACATTTTGAAGCTGATATTGCTGAAGAAATTATAGACGATAAATAATATTGAAGCAAATTTATACTACTGGACAATAACCCAAGAGCAGATTTATACCACAAAAACGATTCTAAATCTACAGTATAGTAAAAAACAAACAAACACACAAGCCGCAATAAATGGCTGAATGAAACACTTCATTACTTTAGTACTAAACTTATGTTTGTAATCTGCAATGGGTCATAGAAGTTAGTAATTCCACCTACGGCGCAAATCTTATCATATTGCCAAATGATAACAAAAAAAAATCCAGCAGTGCAAAGAAAATGTGCACATGATAAATACTGGCCCCTCAAAATGGTTCCATCTATCATATTGAACCATAAGTTCATAGAGTAATTATCATGACGGGTCTGGCTAACACTCACATTCAATACAGCAGGCTTCTTTTCAACAACATAATGGACTCAAGAGGAGGTAGTAGCACATTCTTGCCCCAATTTTCAAAGGCTTTTATTGTAAAACCTCGACTGACCTTTGAATAAAATACAAAATTACATTTTTGCTGATTTAGTTAAAGGGCCCATACCCATTCAACATAAGTTTGCTTTGTACTGTCTGCATCTAATTATGAAGTGTTTTATTTTCCCAAGATTCAGGAAGTGCGTGATTGCATGCTAGCATGATTGTTGTTAGCATTACTGTGACAGCCGCTCTGGTCTCTGAGAATTGTGAAAAGCACTTAACTCAATGAGGTGAGGATGTTCGTAATGCATATTGTAAGTGAGGACTGAAAGACCTTTAAAATGAACTAGTTCTGTTTTTCACATTTTAAGAAAATTGGGTACAGCACCTTCAAATGTTTCAATGAATACAAATTAAAATGGTGAGCTCTCCAATTTATTTCTGTTATAATTGTACCTATTTTTCTTCTTGCAGGTTACGTCTTCACTGTAAAAGGAACAAACTGGTCCGTGAGCTGGAGGAGATGGTTCGACTGGCTTCGTCTCTACACTCTCAGCTCAAAAGGTGACAAAATCCAACATGTATTACTTGAAAAGAACCACATTTTTATAGTTAACTCATAAGGGCACATTCAAATAATCATAATATATGATTAAAGAGAGCAAAATAGACTATACTTGCCTGTTGTTTCTGTCAGCAATGTGACTGAAGTGTCTTGACCAACCCCACAGAAATAGTCTTTTGGCTGACGTTTGAAACCGTAATGCTCTAATTTATGGAAAATAATTTGTTTAATCAGGTTTTGAATTTTAAATTCTACCTTTATCAGTTGAATTTTTTTTAACTCTGAAAAAACATGTTTGAATTATTTTCATTCACCTCTTAAATATTCAGCACAAATATTTTCAAGCCCTCCAATTCAATGGTCAAAACGATTTAGAGTGTAAAATTAACTATGAAAAAATCATGTTTGCTTTTCTGTTGTAAGAAGATGTAATGGACAATATGGCATTTCATCAAAAAAGTGCTGAAATGTGCCTCTAAATGGTGAGGTTTACTTTTCATAAATACCTCTTTATACTCTCATTTGAAAGATTACACTGCTTTGTTTTGTTTTTAATTATGGCTTTTTGATTGCTGCTCTTGAATTAATGGAGTTGACATTTTTTGTATCTCTTTCATATTTGTAAAAAGCTTCTCAAAGTGTGAAAGAATAATTGAGTTCAGTTCAAGCATTTAACCTTTGAACATTTTAGTCCTATCTAGTTTTGGACTTGCTGGAGGAACTTTTTAAACATCCTCCTTAAATTTTTCAAAGCTGAGATAAGATGATGTAACTCTCAGGCAAGATTTGGGAATAGTTTGGTTCAATACAGTTCTTTGCTCTACTGGAATTGATGGAAATTATCCAACTCTAAGGCGAGGTTTAATTTCAGTGTTTTGGTCTAATAAAATAACCAACAAAATCCTCTTTTTAATAACAAAGTCCTCTTTTTGATTAAGGATCTACTTGATATGAAGCTGATAGCTATATTATATTATTAATTCTGAAACAGCCAAACAAATTGATGCAACAAATGATGATACGGAGTTTTGCAAACTAGTATATTCATAACACTAACATTCGATCAATTTCAGATGCCAACAAGCAAAACAATGGACAATGGCCATTTTAAACTCATAAAAATTATCTGTAATTGTACAATGTGGTCTTTATATTGGTTCTGATATAGATTAAAATTATTAAAAACCATTCAGAAGAGTTAAACGTCCTGTCCCTTTTATAGTATGGTATTTTTAAAAATTAATATCTATTTTCTAATAATACTTTTAGTATAGGTGGTTGCGCACTAAACAAAAAGGTAGAGGATTATATTTATTATAGGATTCATTCTGCTTGCTGACCTGATTGTTGTTCATGTATTTGAGCAGTAGAGATATATTGTAAAAATAAGTCTGCTGTGTACTGTCTGCTTCTAATTATAAATTATTTATTTAGTTTCTGAAAAGCAAGAAGTGCACAGTTAGCATACTAGTCGCTGTTAGCTTTAATGTGATGTGAAACTCAGCTCTAGCCTCTGAAATGTTGCAAAACACGCTCATAAACTAATCGCTGTGAACAATTAAGATGCTCGGAATGCATAAGGTAAAAACAGTAAAAACAGGTCCAGCACCTTTAACTTGCTCCCTCTCTCCCCACAGTCTTTCGGCCAGCACGCTCTCTTGCTCATCCGGCAGCAGTCGTGGCTCTCTCACTTCGTCGCGTGGCTCTCTGGCCACCACCTCCAGCCTGGGCTCCACCTCCTCCCTCAGCTATACGGACCTTTACCTGGAGCAGCCCGAACTGCAGGACCCAGACTTCCAAAACAAACTCGACCTGTTACTCCAAGATGGCAGCCAGGCGGGTTACAGACCCTCCAGCTCCATCCCGACCATTCACGAGCACGAGGTGGTCACGAATTGTACGGAACGGGAAAATGTTGAAAAGTCCCGGGAAAAGACTGAAATTCCTGGTCTGAACCGCATACAAAAACTTTCAGAGACGCCAAAATCCATGAGCTCTCTGTCCCCGCGCTCTTCCCTGTCGTCGCTATCCCCTCCGTGTTCACCGCTGGTCACAGAGGCAGCCTTCCTGTCCGGAGACGCGTTCCCGGGACAGGCGGATGGGGCGGGACTTGACGTGGAGCTGCACAGTCGGTTGCAGGAGCTGGAGATGAGCTTGGAGACGGAGCAGAGGCTAGAGGAGCAGATGGGAGGGGTCTCGGAAGACAGGAAGGGAGGAGCTCTGAACGAAGAGGGCAAAGGTAATGCAGGGGTCGCACTGTATCAGGGGTGGGAAATTAAAAGGAGTAAATATATATCTCAATCTGACTTTTTTTTTTTTTCTGCAATCCATTCAAAATATCAAATTAATAACAAGGTAAGATAATATTCCTTGAATTACAGACTCTGAAACCGTTTTTTTTCCTCATGTAATTGAGCAATACAGATATACAGTGGTCCCTCATTTATTGCGGGGGTTACATTCCAAAAATAACCCGCGTAAAAAACCCGCGGGGGTTTATTTCCTCATGTAATAAACCCGCGATAAATCCGCGAAGTAGAAAACTTAATTTTTTTACAATTATTCTATATGTTTTGTGGCCGTAAAACCCCTCACCACACACTTTATACACTTTTCTCACACAGGCATTAACATTTTCTCACATTTCTCTCTGGTTTAAACACTCTCAAAGTTCAAACCTTCATAGACTCAGGTGTATTTCTCAGTTCCTCTGACCACACCTCTTTGTCTTGGCACCGTTCCGCTGTAATGTTTCATAATGTTCTTTTTCCTGCAGTTACTGATCCGCCAACTAAAGCAGACTCCATCACCACAATGGTTACAGCCCTTCTTACATCCTTGTTAAAACTTACTGCTGCTGTCGTCTTTGTTATTTTCCTCCTTCTTTATGTTGAGTCACATGTAAAGTCTCTGTGGATAAGCGTCTTGGCCGCGCTGTGTTTCTGCAGCGCATTTTCAAGCGTCAGACGCGCCACAGAGTCGATCACCTCCGTTGATGGGTTTTATGTAATAAATACACTAAAGTCACTCTCTCAACCTGGTCTGTAGTGTTCACAAAGACGCAGAGAAAACCAAATATCTAAAGGCACTCGCAGACCCCAACGGACAAACGTCTCCGATGCGCGTTGTGGACGCTCTGGAAGCGCGTCCAGAGCGTTCACAACGCGCATCGGAGACGTTTGTCCTTAAATCAGAATCAGAAGAAGTTTTATTGCCATTGTCCGTGAGCAGAGCTCACAGACTAGGAACTTACTTCGGTGATAAAGTGCACATAGAACACACACCAAATGTAAAGGCATCCAACGTGTTCTTGACGCCCCAGTGTTTCAGAGTCACACTGCAGCATCGAACGTTTTGGTTAATTTGGCTGAACGTATTCTGTATTGTACAGGAGACACGGTGTGTTTTTTAGCCAATTAGGACGCAGAACATGCACCTTCATACACTGTAAAAAAGCAGGCAAAATTGCACAAAAAAAATCTGCTAAATAGCGAGACCGGGAAAAGTGAACCGCAAAATAGCGAGGGACCACTGTATTGTATAAGCAGCTCTTGAGGTCAAAATAAGTCCTCTACATGGTGTCGGCATCAAATTATAAAGCGTTTAATAGTCCGATCAGGAAGTGTGTGTTGGCATGGTAGTGTGAATTCTACTCTGGTCACTTAGAATTGTGAAAAATGCTTATTAAGTCATCTTCGCGAATAATTAGGGTGCCCGGAATGCACAAGGTAAGTGAGAAATAACTTGGGATTACTGCAAACTGTTTAAAATGAACTAGTGCTGTTTTCTATTGTAAAAGCCAAAGTTAAATCTGTCAACTGGACAAAAAGTTGTTGGAGTGAAGACGTTTAGCTGCTCATCCAAGCCACTTCTTCAATTCTGGTCAGTTTGCTTGTGGACACTGCCTTATATCTACTTGAAGGGAAACAGCTATTTTTACCATTTTTCAGCCTAATGGTAATAATGTTTTTAAGTCAGTATAATCTGGTACCTTTAAGTACATATCAGCTTGAGTTGAGAAGATTTGACTTTTCAATAAAATTATCTACCTACAGAACAAGATTTTTTTTTTTTTTTTTTTTTTTTTTTTTTCCAGATTTTGTTGATGTAAAGAATAGAGGTTTTTCTTATTTTTTTTGTACGAAAAGTTCCATTGTTGGATCATTTTAATGTCAAGTGAAACCTGCTCAAATTAAAATCTTAATTCAAGTAACTTTAACTTTCCTAGAAATTGTTTTGCCATGCAGTGCTGTACAATAATTCACATTTTAATAATTTATGTATTTATTTTAGGGGTTGGAAATAACAATATATAGACTTTTTTTTGCTATCCATCAGAAATGTGCTAAAATAGTCTCTAAGACTATGGAAGATTTTACTGTGTTAAATGAATGTGAGAAAGGACAAAAAAATTTATGATGCACAAAATCTGGTATTTTCAAAGAATAAACTACAAAGATGAGAAAAACAAACAACATCTGAAGGAACTGTGCAAGAAACAAAAATGTTCAAATAAAATAATTCATATTGTCAACATAAAGCTTTTGTCCCTTGTAGACTTACTCACAGAGGGAAGAGTAACCAAAATTTTTACTCAAGTAAGAGTACTGGTACACTGTCTGATATATTACTCAAGTAGGAGTGAAAGTATTGGTAAAAAAAAAAAAAATGGTGTTTGAAAATGCTCATAGAAGTAAAATTGTATAAAGATACTCAAGTAAATGTAATACCCACCTCTTGTTGTAATAGGTCTCAGTGTTTTTCTCTTGTGAATAATATTTTACAACCCGCACAGATGATAAACCTTGAAGACAATAGTTTCATTTTTGTTGCGTGTGCTTAAAGTCGCTGGTCTCTTAATCTCAAAGCAATCAGCTCCTCCGCTGTAAATGTGAGTTACAATAAAGTTATTAGGTCAAGTGGTAAAAACGGAATGTCTTTCATTTTAGTTTATTACTCGTGCATAAAAGTGTTAGTCAGCTTTTGAACTGACTCTGTATTGTTATTCATATGTGTATATATTAATCATAAATGTATTATATTTTTTCTGTTATTCCAATAACAGTTGGGATAGATTTTATTGTTGTTTTGAAGGTATGCAAAAGTAGAATATGTAGTATTGTCTATATTAAGAACACTATCTGGAGAAATTGCAAAAAATGTTAATATTTGTGTTTGTTCAGATGCCCCCACTTCGAGAGGAGCAGTTCAGAAGAAGAGTGGAGTGACCTCAGCTGTGTCTGATGAGTCTGTGGCTGGTGACAGTGGTGTCTATGAACCGGCTGATCGGAGGTGAGGATAAAACACAACTGTTACTGATCAGTTATTCAATTATACATATATTTGCTATATATGTATATTAATATGGTATAATTCATACAGAAATACTTGCTTTTGCCTAGTCTAGCTTGTCAAAACAACATTCAGGGAAATTTTGTCTGGTTTTCTCTCACCTTAAAATCGATCAGATGAATGTGACTTGTGAACCAAGTTGTCTGAGTTTAGGGAGCTGCTGATGACTTCCTGATTCAGAAGCATGGTAAAACCTGTGTCATTCCCTCTCCGCTATGTATGGTCCAAGAGTTCTCCAGAAGAAACCAGACCTCTATGAAGCAGGACCAGACTGAAATTTGTGTATGAACATTGTATAAATGTAATGAACAAAATGCTCTGGCTGGTCACGCTTGCACTAGTCTCCATCTGTCACAGGGACGTCATCACAAATTACCTATTTTAGACCCTCTTATTGGCAGTAAAGAAATAATATGTTCAACTTTAAGTGCAGCTTTATTGTTTGAGTGTGTGATCTTTGTAAACACCATTTGAAGTACCGTCAAACTTAAATGACTGTGTCCCTGGTTCAGGTCTGGCGTGCTGTCAGAGCTGGAGGAGCGTCTGTCTGCAGGCTGCGCTCAGGTCCAGATCAGCCTCAGGTTTGAGTCCAGAGACCAGAGATTCACTGTGTTTGTGACACAGCTATCCAACTGCAGAGCCCTCAGTCTGCCTCATAACCACAAAATGTAAGTACATTATCTTTTTATTTTTTATTTTTTATATTTTTTTTTTGTAAGTACAATCCTATCCTACTAATATGTGTGAATGAGTTACGGTTCACTAGTGCTACTATTATTTCAATGTTATTTGGCTATAATTGTGACATAACTATAGCCTACGTTTAGACTTCATTTAGACTTGGGTAAGGATTATTATAATTATAAAAAAATACATATTTTTGAAAGAGGTGGTATTATGCAAAATCAACTTTTCATAGCATAACCATGTTATTGTTTCCTCATCAAGAACATGCATGGTTTTGTCATCCATACAAGTTTCAGTAATCTAGCAATCTCTCTCAGGCCCCATTCAAACCCTCTTTTCAGGTAGCAGTATGATTCTGTCCAAAGCCTTGCGCCCCCATGACAATTTTACACAAATACAAATGCAGGATGCCAAACAATACACTACAACTTCACAAATTTTATGCGATGTGCAGTAGATTCATTAGTGGAATGAACACTGATTGTGTTGTGATATTGCTTTAAAGGGGGAGTGACATGTTAATACATTGTTTTCAGCAATTTTAGGATTTTAAAAACAATTTATGGTAACATGGTGATCTAAATATGTTATGTGTCAGCTGTTAATAACCCATAGACATGTAGTACCTCCACTTTAAAGTAAATTACATATTTTTTTTGTGTTTACACAAAATGTTCCAGAAATGATTAAAATACACAATATATCTGTCATCTCATCAGCTCAGAGTACTTAAAGACCTTTGCGTATATCGTTCTTGCAGTTACGTACGTGTGGCGGTACTGCCGTGCATCGGGACCAGCCGTTGTCTGTTCAGAACTTGTGCTGCTTTGCCTCAAGAAATCACAGACTTTAATGAAGTGTTTGGGATGCAGATCTCCCACAATGCACTGCGGCAGAAAACGCTACGTCTCGATGTCTGCCATACCAGCAAAACGGGACGTGAGGAGGTTTTGGTAAATTATGTCAATTTTATTACTTTTTTATAGACACCTAACACTGCAGACCACAAACACCACACACAAGCAGTAATTTTGCTTTGAATGCTAGTTTAACAATAATATAAAAATTTGGGTGCTAAAAGGTGTGAAAGCACCCATTAGAAACTGAATGAATATGCCAAGTATTTTAATTCACATTAAAGCCCTTCTGTGGAACATTTCAGCCAACAAGCAGACTGATTTCATTGTAGGATTGTCAAAAGTATCGAAAATCAGATACTTATTAATACTAAAACTAGCACTGAAAGTAGATACTCATTTGAGCAAGTATTGAACCTTCCTGGACGGCAAAAGGATTATATGGATATAAGACCACATGGTAATACAACAGGAAGTAACTATTATTTAATGTTTAAAATAACATTTTATTGTCTAAATAGAGTGGTTTATCGATGCTATTCCTGAGTAGACAACACTATTTCATTGTATATTTTTCTTTCTTGATATGTTTTTCTTTGATGAGACAAAGCCAGGATTGTGGTTCAGACATTTTAAAACATGAACAGGGCACCACTACGTTCAAACCTAACTTCACTGAAAATAAGTGTTGGGACTTCAAATCTTGTAGTACCTAGACTTCTGTGACAGGAATGTGGTGGTGCCAACGAGAAGGACAGCTGGTATAAAAACAAAATTTGGTGTGAATGAGTGGCAATGATGAACCTGATAGGGAAGACATAATATAACTAAGACATAATCTCAAATGTTGGCCTTGAGCTTGTGTAAAGGAGTACAGATTTGGTTCAGACATTTTCTCTCCGTTTATTCCAGGTGTATATGCTTCTGATAGCATTTCAGTTATGACTAAATTATTTGCCTTCCCTGTGCAGGCGGGGGCTCAGATCAGTTTGGCAGACCTCAGCTGTTCAGAGGAGAGGAGCACAAAGTGGTACAACCTCCTGAGTCACTCCTTTGATATGAACTCCAAAGACAAAGAGGGCACTGCAACCGATGGAGATCAGGTAAACACTATAAAATATGCACTATGTCACTTTTTTGGTGGAGGATGTGCCACCTCATTGTCATCATGGTTTCATCATTATTGCTTTGCCTGGAATGTTTTACTGTATGGCGTTATCTCCATGGTGACAAGTTGATGATGTCATTAGGCCAAGTTACAGGTTACAAGTTAAAACATTTTGGGCAAAACAATAACAAGAAGGAGGCAAATCCTCCTCTAGAAAGTTACTCAGTTCATCTTTAACAAGTCATATGTTTACTTTCAGGAGATCTTTAAATGTATCACTATGTAAAACATCTTTGTGTCAACTTCATCTTTTTTTTCCCTTTCAGAACCGTGTTTCCAGCGAAAGAAGTAGAGCTCCAGAGGAAGAGGAATGGTCAGTTTTTATGTTTTATTCGTTTATTACATCATCTAACCCAATGACCGAGTCATTATGTTTTTCAATATTGAATGCATTTGTTTTGCTTAAACATCTATAATAATGGTAAGGTGCCCAAATCTTCTTTCATAGACCACTGAAGCATGAACTGCTAGCTCACATGCATTTCTGTTTGTAGAGGCCTAAACTACAGGGTTGGCAGGTTTCATACTTAAGACCCCATGGAGACTGTATATTATTTTCTCTGCGCAGGAGTTTATATGACCTAAATAATTATAGTCTTTGCAATTGGCTAACTGCAACCTTTTAAAGAAGCTATTTTAAAGGCACTGTACCTAATAAAAAAAAACCCTGATGATTTGCAGTGGTCCATAGCTATTCCTCATTTTCCTAACACATTCCAAGCATCCAAGCATCCAAACAGCATACTTCCTGGTTTGCTGACAATACAACGCTTTATAATTGGGTGCAGAAAGCATTTTCACTTTAAGTTTTGCTTCTACAATACAGTGTTTCCCCTACGATCATATTGGCCCTGTCAGTCAAACTATGTGGCACTAATACAGGTTTTGTGCTATGCCGTAGTCAGCACAGCTCCACTCACAGGCAGCACAGCTCCACTCACAGGCAGCACAGCTCCACTCACAGGCAGCACAGCTCCACTCACAGGCAGCATAGCTCCACTCACAGGCAGCACAGCTCCACTCACAGGCAGCACAGCTCCACTCACAGGCAGCTGTAGCCACTGTAGCACCGCTGCCTCTCCAGATGATATCACAACTAGAACAGATGCAGAAACTCCCAGCTCAGGAGCAAGTTATATATATATATGTATATATATATAGTTTGTAAATGATAACAAAATGCATACTAATGCTTTTCTGGCACTTTATGAGTAATCAAAATGCAAGGCAATCCTACTAGCTTTAATACATCTGTTAGTATCATTTGTTTGACAGATAAATTGGTGTGCACTTTGTTATAAAGCAGTGAAAAGATGAGTAAGATTTTGCTCCTGTTAGTGTTGCTGATTTTGACTGCTGCTGCTTTTATTCAAGGGCACACTATAAACTTTATTAGATCATAATTTCAGAATTCATTACTGCAAATGATTAAGACCTTAATAAGAAATTAAACTTTAAGATAATTGAATTAAAATGCCCAAACCTCTGAAAATATGTTTTTAGGGTGTTTTTAAGCCAAACATTATTAAAATAGTCTGATTCAATTTATCATTCAGCTCCTCTAAATAACATAATTAATAATAAACAGGACTTGTAATTGGTTTGTTTAGTTCCTTTATTATTATTTCAGAGTAAACATCTCTTAAACACTGTCCTTTTCTGTGACAAGAGTAGAATAAATATTTGAACACAAAGAGAACAAAGAGTACAGCTTGACTGGTTCACAGCTCTAAATACACTCTCACTCTGATCTAGGCCCCGCCCCCCTCAAAAAGTAGGCCCCTGCCCCCTTCACAATTGTCCATTCTGTCAGATCACATGATCTTTGACAGGTACATGCTCGGATATAGAAAAAACAACTGTCAAACTTGAAAGTGGATTAGTTGAGGTGGTCTGTATTCATCCGACACTCGCTCTAACAGGAGCCTCAGTGAGAACACCTGTTTTTATGTCTGTGCCTCCAGGCCTGATGAACCTTTGGATGAAGACATTTTCGAGGATGAAGGAGGAGGTGGAGAGACAGAGGAAAGAGCAGAAGAGGAAGGGGATGATGATGAGGAGTTTTACCCTGAGGACAATCCATTCACAGAGACTGAACCAGAGAAACCAACCACCAGGCCTGCACCCAAATCTCCTGCTAACATCACTGAGAAGGTAACACCATAAAATATTAGATTAGGTTTATATACAGGTATACCAAGTAACATTAACCCATTTTCAGTGTCACTGTCTGACCGTAGACTGTCAGTAGAGATGGGTTCTGAGACAGAGCTATTTAGAGGCAGTTAGTTATTCTCCTGACAAATTTTTATTTAAAGTTATTTAGTATGAAATAATACTGTGTACTAATGTTTAATTTATATTTTTCGAGTAGGTAAATGAAAGAGAACAATTATAACATGGTTAAAAGTGACTTAAATGTCTATGTCATTCTTTTCATTCCCATTGTTATTTTGCTGCACATTTGAAGCTCCACCCTCTGCTGCAGGTGAACAAGGAAACAAGTGTGGATGGCCTGCTGTCGTCTCGCCCTGTGGTCCGGCCCAAAGAGAGGCGCCCAGACATTACCCCGAGTCAGAGCGGGCAGATGAGCTTCCTCAGAGGCAACACCATTATTCGCTCCAAAACCTTCTCCCCCGGGCCTCAGAGCCAGTACATCTGTAGGGTAAGGCACTAGAACATTTTGTATTTTTATTAAGTGTAAATGTTTGTACTAAATGGACAATGCTTTTCAGATAAACCGCAGCGACAGTGACTCATCCACTTTGTCTAAAAAATCTCCTTTTGTGAGAAATGCCTCAGAGAGACGCAGCATGAGGATGAAAAAGGTACAGCTAAATATTTAGTTTCTATTGACATATTATAATTTTGCTCTTCTTGTGGTCACAAGATGGCCACTGCAATTGCCATGACCACAGTATTGTATCCACGCTTTAGTTATGCCTATCTGTTCTGTTTTATTCCTGTATATTTGCTTTAGCCCGCGGTAGTGGTGAAGCCCCTTGACGGCCTTCTCCGCACCTCCTTAGACTTGGAGCTGGACTTGCAGGTGACCCGGACTCGACAGGCGCGTTTGACCCAAGAGCTGCACGTGCTGAGGGAGCTGAAGAGCCAGCTGGAGAGGGCACGGCAGGAGGGGCAGAGAGAGCTCCCCCTATGGGTGAAAGAGGACGAACGCTTCAGGCTGCTGCTGCAACAGGCTGAGAAACAGGTATGAGCAATGACAGGTGCTTAATGTTATACCATAGCTTGACAATTTTTCCTCATGTTGACAGATTATGATCTTTCTTTCAAACTTTTGGAACCCACTCAGAAAATATTCCACTTACCCCCTATTGTAACCTTGCACAGCAAGATGGATTCTCACGCTAGTTGCGAGTTCACAAATTGGCGAGAATTTATCTTAACATACTACTGCTATAAGGTAAAATCACCCCATAGTGCAGCACTGACCACCTATTCTGTTGTTGTGACGCCTCGACCAATCAGAATAATGTGACATCTTGACGTTCTGGCTTTTCTGACTATTCCAGATTGATACATGTATTGTATTATTAAGTAAAGATGATCAAGGTTATAAAAGATTTGGAGATGGCCCATGATAATGATAAGTGACCTCCAGGGATCCGCGGACTCAAGTTTGAGAATGGGCGGTTTGAAAGACATTTCTCTGACTCTTTGTTTGTTGTGGTTTAGACTCGCGAGGAGCAGCTTCAGGAGCAGAGAGTGGGAAAGATGATGAGAGCTGCAGCAAAAGACGTCAACAAGATGAGAGTCCAGAGCCGCAAAGAGGTCCCCGAGGTGCAGACCTTCAGGTAAAACATAAACAAAGAGATGGGCCCCTTATATAAAACTGTGAAAACACGTGAATTGCTGTATCTATTATATTATATATATCTGAGTGATCTGTAGTAGTTGTGTATCAATATTTTTTTTTACAGGCTGAAATTTTGAATCACCCACAATTAGGCCTGTCACGATAACAAATTTTGAAGAACAATATATTGCTGAGGAGAATATAGAATATAAATAATAATACTAAAACTAATTTATGCTATTGACACAATAGCCCTTAAGTAGAATTATCCCCCAAACACTATTGTAAATGTATGTCATGGTTAAAAAACACAAACAGCAATAAATAAATGGCAGAATGAAACTCTTTGGTAGTTTGTATCTATAATAAGTCATAGAAGTTATTTATTCAAACCTTTGCAACTAAAATCTAATCATAAACGGGTAAAATAACAAAAAGTGCCCGACTAGTACAAAGAAAAAGTACTCATGATAAATATTTAAATATTGAAATTATTGTTCCATATAACATGTATTGAACGATAAGTCGATTAAAAGTTTGGAAATTACAAGTTGCACCCCCCACCTCAACAGTAACCATTCTTCCCAGGATCCATTAAGTTAGGTCTGACATTTGCTTCTGTTTCTAGGGAGAAGATGGCATTCTTCACTCGAGCTAAATCCACAATCCCAGATCTACCTGCAGACAACGTGTGAGAGGCACATTTCAAAGTATTTCTGCTCTCCATCTGCTGCTGCTGCTGATGCTGCTGCTGCGTTCAGTGATGAAGCAAACGTGGTGTTATGAAGTTGTACAGGAATCATGATCTACATTAGCATTAGCACTGTTAGCTTTGACCTTGTCTCCTCTTCTCTGTTTCTCTTTTGTTTTAACAGCGTTACTGTTACTAACACACTGTCGACAGCCGCTTTTAGACTTTTGAATCATTCCAGCACATATCCACTCACTATTGAATCGTATGAAGGATGAATGTTTTCCAAATCACGGTACTGATTTAAAACATATCAAGAAAACACAACATATTATATCCATAGAGACAACAGCACAAGAAAAAGCATTGATAATTATTGAATTTCTGTGGGCTACAAAAGCGTATTGTACATATATAGGGCCCTCCACAAATAGTAGCAGCAGCAAAGATGGAAAAAATGTTATTGTTGTTTTAGCATTAAACCTTTACTTTATAGATTTTATAAAATGTAACTAGTGATTCCAACAGTTCTCCCAAAACCTTTCCTTCGTTTTTCTTTTTTTTGACAAAGTTGAGTAAAGATTGAAAAATACAACTTTTTATTTCTTTTCATCATAAAACTGGTTTATAATTTTGAATATATCCATTTTGAAAATATATAATTATGAATATATCACATACAGTTTAAACCACAAAAATACAGTTTAAGTTTCAAATCAAGTTTCAATCACTAGTTTTCTATGAATGTAGTTGCACAAAAAGAGGGCCCTAAATGGACTCAGCTTCCAAAATAACACTATAAACACAAATCATATTTTCACTTGAGTTTATATTTTAAATTATGAAAATAAAAACTGGGATTTAATTGAAAATATATCAATCACAAACTGGATGTCACTGTTTTAAATGTTATCCATTGCCACAATAAGAATGTAGAAATAGCACTACAAAGTCACTCAGGTGGAGCTGCACTTTACACAACTGGAAAAGTAGAAAACATGGAAAAAATATGGGTTAAAAATCTTGTGCTGAGTCAGTGATTGTCAAAAGAAAAGATGAATGTTCAACAAATGTGAATTGTCAGTTTCAGCCAATAAGAACTTGTCAGCAGGAACGATGTTTTGATGCAATTGTGGGGCTGGGTGATATTGACAAAAAAAAAAATATATATATATATATTTATTTTCTCCATTTACAATAATCAGATATTTTTGCAATCCATCAGAAATGTGCTAAAACATGCCTGTAAATGACTCAATTGATGTCTCAAGTATTGCGCAAAAAGCGAATGCACTGCAAAGTTAAACCTCCCCCAAAAATGCAGAAATATCATCCTGTAACATAGTGTAGAGGATTACACTACAAGGTTCTGTTGTTTTATTTCTATCTGCTATTTTGTAGATTTTTACAATTTTTTTATAATCTATGATAAATTTAATACCCTAATTTTGCAACAATTTTGATATTATCTTGCACACAATTCATCGTTCATTTTATCCCACATGTTTGAGAAGGATCTGGCTGCAGTCCAGGAGGAGACTATACCTCTAAAAGTGCATATGAGAGGTTAGACAACTCATTTTACTACTTTTTATTTTATTTTATTTTGGTGACATTTATCATTTTAATTCCTGTTGGGAATGACAGCAGATATGACATACATAGAGGTAATTCCATAATTGTAACCTTGTGACCGTAATAGTTATGATTAGACTAATCCAAATAAAAGGCTACACCTTTGTTTTGTTAAATGAAGGTTTAAACTGCCAGACAAACATTGCCTGTGCATTTTAGATTGAGTTTTTCATATTGATGACATAGGTTGATGGTAGAGGGATCCCATTTTAGAATTCACTGCTACTTGATGTATTTTTGTACTGTACTTCTCAACTACCCCTTAATGTAAAACTATTCTTAATATAAAACTATTATTAATATTTGCCACAAGTACTATCCCACCAAACCCAGTAATAACTAGAAAAACTTTAAAACCTGTCATATGCACTATAAGCCTAACCCTAAACTACCAACTTAACCATGTAGCAATTGGGAATTAATACATTTTTCAGAAGAGCTTTTGTATTTGGCACTGGATGTGACAGAGTAAATCTACCCACTTCAGTCAGTTGAGCTAAACCTCCACTCTATACAGCGACTGCAGTTAGGCTCTTGTGATATGTTTAAAGTGGTCATTGTCATGGAAACCCAAACTAATTTTCACTTCAACAAAAAAAAAAAAAATTGAGTTTCAGATCTGAGGATTTGTTAAAAGGACATTTATGTATGTAATAGGAAACACGGTCCTTAGTCTTTAGTTCATGTTTTAAAATGTACTTGCAATGTATTTTTATTGCATACTAGATTTGTTGATGGCTCCTCAATAATTAGTACTTTCAAAATGTATGAAAAAACATGTCAGTATTATAAGTTTGGTTAAAATAGATAATTAAGAAAAATATAAATAAAAAACAAATGTCGCTTTTGTCATTATGCCAATTTTAAAAATGCAACATTCTTTCTGATAGTAATCATTGACTCTCCCTTTTAAAAATGTATTTTGAAAAATGTATTAGTTTTTGTTTCACTGGAGAGAAAATGTTAAATATTGTGGAATTATTGAGGCATTCATACATTTTTCATGGTGGAATTCAGAAACAGAAAGTGAGTTTGTTTTCTGATTGTACTTTCAGTCACGACTCCACAGTTTCCACGGTAACCCTCTGGAGCGTGTCAGCTGCAGACCTTGGCTTTTCACTTTTCTGACATCTTTACTGAGTTTAGCAAAGGAAAAATAATAACTTTAACTTTTGAATTCAGTGTCTAGCTTCACTGGAAAGAAACCCACTTCATTCACACAACTCAATTTTTTTTTTTTTCAACAGATTCTTGATACAAACGACATTTCATCCAACTTAATTTACTAAACAAAATTTAGTATTTACTAAGTTTGTTAATGGTAAAAAAAAAAAACTGTATAATATTTGTACAAACAAATTATTTTTACACTGACATATGAAAGTCATATCTAGTCATAGGAGCACAAAAAGTGACATTGTCCATCGTTTTGGTTTTGTTAAGTCATCACAAGTACACTAGAAATCCTTCCATTTGAATTAACTATATTTTACTTATCTGTGTCCCCAAATACCACGTGGTCAAATCAATTATGGCCTCACATGAGACTCTTATAATTTGGGTTGCCTGTTTCCATGCTGAAATAGAGTTGGTTTAAACCTAAAATTATCTGAATTCTCATCACTTAAACCCCAGCATCTACAGCCAATCATGAATCAGTGCTAGTGTAGCCTGTGCAGCTCTGTGGTTATGATTGTAATATGTTTGTTTTTTTTTTAAACTGTAAGAGTGCGGCCTGCATACAGTTCCTTTAAAAGGAAAAGAATAACCAGTACAAAACATACAAAAATAAAACTTTGTGACCAAGATTAAATCCTTCTAATATTTAAAAACAATATCAAAAATCGATCAAAATCTAGGTTAAATGTGCTATTGTTTTCCCCTGCCTTTTACATGTATGTAGTATGTTGTACCTTTTTAAGTTTCTTCTTTCATTTCTGTTCATCTGTATCCACTGAAGCTGGAAATAACTGTACAATTTAAACATTTTATCACCAAAATGTTGCTCTTTCCACTTTTTACTAGACTTTTACTTGAAAATGTAACACTACATAGAGTCAAATGACCATCTCAATCAAGTCCAGACTCAAATGAAGGATTGTAGCTGCGCAACTGTCAAAATATCAAATGCTGTTAGTCTCAAATGATTCTTTTTTCATTGAATAGGATGTGATATAATAATTTTGATGTTTTTTTTGTTATAAAGTGCATTTTTTTTCTCTTTTATTTTTCTAATCTGAGAAACTGGAGGAGGCTTGGACAAACAGGAAGCATGTATTTATTGCACTTTGTGATTTGGGTGTTGCGTTTTCCTTGTAATGTTTTTTTTTTCCTCTTCTTTTTGACAGTCCTCCCAAAAGCTGTGAATTATTTTCTCCGATGTTGTTCTGTCGACCAGAGTTGTAAATATTTCACCAGCACAGAATAAAAGCAGACGTTATGTTTTATAGTTTCACAACAAATAAAAAAAGGTCTTCTCTTCTAAGTTCACTTGTGGCTTTTATTACACATTTTTTACACCTTTTGTGGTGTTTATTGCCTTGTTTATGTGGGGGATTTGATTTTCCAGAAAAACAAAAAAACAGCAACAAAAAGAAAAAACTGTTAGAAGTTTTTCATAAGTCAGTGTTTCCATATAAAAGTACGCCATTTGATGTGTAAACTGACCATATTGGGGGCATATATCTTATCTGAGCAAAAATAAAGACAGGGGCAGGTTTAAATTTCTTGCATCATTCTGTTTATATATTAGATACATGTAATGGCCCCTGTCTACGCCGTTGTAATTATTATTATTGTTAATATTTATTTATTTTTTAGGATTTTCTTTTAAAAACTACAACTACCAAACCCGCAGCTTTAAAAACTACAAATGGAATTCTGATGACGTAGTGTACCGGAAGTATCTCCAAAGTTGACGAGAAGTACTTCCGCCATACACCGGAGTTTGTTTCATCAGCCACGAGTTTCCGCTTCACCGGGTCCACACTTCATCTACAAAGTGTTTCAGACTTTCACAACCTGTCCTCGGTGTCCAGAACCATGGGAGACCCGCTGACCGAGTGCCACAGCCGGCTGGAGCAGCAGGTACCCGCTCACCGTGTCGGGAGACCCCGCTAACAACTGCTAGCACCCGGCGTGACTAGTGACAGAACGGACGTCATTAGAAAAACTTTTAAATCTCCACTTCTCTGTATATTAATACGGATTCTTTCGTTTTCTCTATAAAGATTGTGTCGAATCAGCATGAGGACAAAATGTGCTTTAATTCGGGTTGTAAAATATTGCATTATGGTTTGATTTTAATCGCCATTTTGTTGGATTTGTTGGAAAAGTGTGATTAGAGGAGCACCGTTGGGAATCAGAATCAGAAGAAGTTTTATTGCCATTGTCCGTGAGCAGAGTTCACAGACTAGGAACTTCGGTGATAAAGTGCACATAGAATACACACACAAAAAAAAAAAAAAAAAATACACTGAGTAAATACAAGTAAGGGCATGCAGGAGGTAGAAAAAATATATACAATAGCAGCATCAAAAAAACAACAGTGCAACATGGGTGACCAGTGTTATAAAGTGTCCAGTTTAGTGCAGATATTATAAAGTGTTCATAAGAGAAACGGCAGAGGGGAAGAAACTGTTCTTGTGACGAGAGGTTCTGGTCCTGATGGACCGTAGCCTCCTGCCAGAGGGAAGTGGCTGAAATAGTCCATGTCCAGGGTGAGAAGTGTCAGCTGCTATACGACCTGCTCGCCCCCGAGTCCTGGAGACGTACAGGTCCTGGAGAGATGGAAGGCTGCAGCCAATCACCTTCTCAGCAGAGCGCACAATGCGCTGCAGTCTCTGTCTGTCCCTGGCAGTGGCCCCAGCGAACCACACAGTGATGGAGGAGGTGAGAATGGACTCAATGATGGCCGTGTAGAACTGCACCATCATCTGGAACGGCAGCTTGGCTTTCCTCAGCTGCCGCAGGAAGTACATCTTCTGCTGGGCTTTCTTGATGAGGGAGCTGATGGTCGGCTCCCACTTGAGGTCCTGGGTGATGCAGGTGCCCAGGAAGCGGAAAGAATCCACAGTGGTGATGGGGGAGTCGGTCAAGGCGAGGGGAGGCAGGGGGGCTGTGACTTTCCTGAAGTCCACAATCATCTCCACTGTCTTTTGGGCGTTGAGCTCCAGGTTGTTGCTGTGCATCAGGACACCAGCCGATCCACCTCCCTCCTGTAGACAGACTCATCTCCGTCCGAGATGAGCCTGATGAGGGTGGTGTCATCTGCAAACTTGACCAGTTTGACGAAGGGAGTCATGGCTGGAGGTGCAGCAGTTGGTGTACAGGGAGAAGAGGAGGAGAAAGTACACAGCCCTGTGGAGATCCTGTGCTGATTGTCCAGGTGTCCAAGACATTCTTCCCCAGCCGCACGCCTCCGGTCCGTCAGGAAGTCAGTGATCCACCTGCAGGTGGAGTCAGGCACGTTGAGCTGAACGAGCTTGTCCTGGAGCAGAGCAGGGAGGATGCTGTTGAATGCAGAGCTGAAGTCCACAAACAGGATCCTGGCATAGGTTCCCGGTCCAGATGCTGGAGGATGAAGTGAAGGGCCAGGTTAATGGCATCGTCTACAGACCGATTGGCTCTGTAGGCGAACTGCAGAGGGTCCAGGAGGGGGGCGGTGAGGGACTTGAGGTGGTGCAGGACCAGGCGCTCAAATGACTTCATGACTACAGACGTCAGCGCCACAGGTCTATAGTCATTAAGTCCAGTTCTTGGGGACAGGGACAATGGTGGACAGCTTGAAGCAGGTTGGGACGTGACATGACTCCAGGGAGGTGTTGAACATGCCCGTGAAGACAGGAGCCAGTTCCTCAGCACAGTGTCTAAGGGTGGAAGGAGAGACACCGTCCGGGCCCGGGGCTTTGCGGGGATTTTGCTTCCTGAAAAGATTTGTCACGTCCCGCTCCGAAACTGTGAGGGCAGTGGGGGAGGAGGAGGGGTCCGAGGTGGGTTTGTCTGTGATGTCCATGGTGGTGAGGGAGGAGGGGGAGGGGTGTGGGACGTCAAAAGCCATTTAGCTCTTCTAGTTGTTTATTGTCCACAGCGAGAGGGGCTTTGGGTTTGTAAGTGGACTGATTTATATCAATGATGCACACATGATGACTACTGACAGTGGCCAAACTCTTTGTTAAAGCCACACTCTGTAACTTTTCAGGTGGAGGGTTGACATAGAGTTAGAGTGTATAGAAGAATTTTAAAATTATTCTATAACCTTGTAGCCTAGAGGAGTTAAAGTAAAACAGGGAATTTAATAGACTATTGATCCAAAAGGGTAAATACTTCGACACAGCAGCTCATGAATTACTAAAAGAAAAAAAAAAAAAGAATAGTTTTTACTATCAAGCAGCAAGGAGAATGGCAGAATCTAAACAAATATAATTGGATCAAACATGAGGCTAATATTTACATTTGTAAATAAGTAACAATGACAATGGTAGAAAACCTCTCAAAAAGAATTTCACTGTGATAAAATGTCTATCAAATCCTTTCAATCCTTCAATTCTTTTTTTTTTTTTTCTTTTTTTTAAATCAAAAATTAAATTAACACATTTTACAGGTTTACACTAAGCATCTCTATGTACAGTATAACTAAAAGAAACTAAATTTTTAGCCTTTGATCTGGTTCCTTGTTACTCTGAGATCGTTTGTCTACCAGTTATCTTAGTTAAGTTGGTTGAGTTTGGTTTTATGAATCTTAAATTCTAAGTTGAGCACTTGATCCTTGCACCTTGCATCATGTTACTTTTAGATTATTTCTTCACATGTTCCTGTATTGTTTTGTAAGATTGCATCAGCCTTATACATACAGTTTATACATCACTTAGAAACATACATTGAACTACAGTATGATTGTAAAACATTTGTTCATTGTGCTATTT
This sequence comes from Periophthalmus modestus, assembly GCA_019594935.1. NCBI lineage: Eukaryota > Metazoa > Chordata > Actinopteri > Gobiiformes > Gobiidae > Periophthalmus > Periophthalmus modestus. The sequence continues at coordinate 12,383,217 of JAIEZT010001243.1, forward strand.
GTTTACAATACAACAATGTTTGGCCTTTAAGATGTATTCTTTAGTGGTGGAGGACAGAAGTACTCAGTTTTGTTACTTAAGTAAAAGTACAGATACTGGAGAAAACAATTCTCAAGTAGATTTTGCAAAAAAAAAAATCTACTGAATGCTTTTAATTGATCTCAAATATGTCTAAAAGGTTTGAGCAGAATTTTATTCTATAGAAATAATAATAAAATAATAAATAACAATAAAAATTGTTTTTCTAACCAGTTTGTGCTATTTTGTGCCCCAGCTTCAGGCATTTCAGCAGGTCTCAGACTATAAGAAAAATTTAAAAAGTACAGTACAGGTATTTTTTTTTTCAGAAAGAACAGATATCTGCTCTCAAATGTAGTGAAGTAAAAGTGAAACTTATCCACAGTGAACTCAAGACAAACTTTTAGATATCTGAACTCAAGTAAAGTTTACTTGAGTTCAGATATCTAAAAGTTTGTCTTAACACTGCTTACAGTACAGTACTTTTACTTTTGTACTTCATTACCTAGTTCCACCACTGGTATTCCTGAGCAGTTTTGGTGTGAAAAGTGACCAAGGTTCACTGCATCTGATGACATTTCTCGTTTTTCTTGCATCAGCTTTATCCCTTTTAGTTTCATTCTGAGTACTGTAATAATGTTATCTAAATCCCTCCTCCCTTTTTAGAAATCAGGAACTTAAATAAGGGCAGATCATTTTGTCCAGTGACTTTAATTGAGAAAGTTGTGATGTGTAGTAGCTCAATTTTGTTTTGTTTTTAGGAAAAGGAGATAAAAAGTTTGTCTGCTGAGATTGAAAGTTTAAAAAATCCTAAAAATTTGGAACCAACGGCGAGGCTAGACGAACTGCGAGAAGAAAACGCAAAACTCAAATATCGACTCAACATCCTCAAGAGGGTGGGTATCGTTTTGATCCTTTCTTTAACTTGTACAACTTGTGCATGCGTGTGTGAGGACAAGCACACTCTACTCAGGGAGATCACAACTCACAACCTCCTTACAGAGAGACAGGAAACAGGATAACCACTCTGCCACAGAATTCTGTGGTAAATGCAGGTTTTTCGAAGCAAAGTTAAAACGTTGACCAAATACATTTTATAATTGTGTGTGTTGCATGCACTGCCAATTTATTTTAAAAATGCAGTGTCTGTGTTCATAAATCTTATGAATGAGATTAATCAGAGAGTTTAAAAGAGTGGGTTAGTTAAAAAATTTCCAAATGTAATAAAAACAGGAAATTGTTTCTTGTTGGTCATTTTACATCCTTCTTTGTAAATTCCTCAGTTTCCAATAAGTGAAGTATGAATCAAGTTATCAGCAAAAGATTCAAAGGTCAAAATATCAGATACAGGCAATGGCCAATAGTAATGAAACAGAAAATCCATATCTGGAATGGCTCTTGTTGAAAGTGATGAGCACCGTATACATACTCGTAGCAGACTTTGTCACAACAGTGGAATAAGCCGCTAACTTTTGTTAAATCCAGTTGAAAGGAAAGCACTGACATCTTTTCCCATTCACAAATGCACAAAGAGCTTCCCTCTGCACATTTTCACAAACAAAGTAGTCTATATTTCTGCTAAAATATGTCTGTTAGCGCGGCCAGGTTTGTTTAGGTTAGCCTGTGGGAAAAGCTTCAAAATTCTGACTTAAAAGTATTGAAAAAACTAACAAATGTTACTTGTGGTCTCTCTCTCCAGTCTCTACAGGAGTCCCCTCCAGCCCCTGCTCTGCCCTGTGACTCTAAAGCCATGCTCAACATAAACCAGCGGCTGCAGCACATCTTCGGGAGGGCTATCAGAGGAGCCTACCCAGAGCTGGAGCACCCTCCCCTTGCTGTCACGCCCAGTCAGCAGGCTAAGTTTGGAGACTATCAGTGCAACAGCGCCATGGCCATGTCACAGGTACAGGCTCACTTAGATTTCAGCTGTGTTCACACTTGAGCTTTTTGATCCCAGTTTAGTCCTGATATAAACTTGGGTTTAGTTTTGTTCGAGCTCTGGTTAAGTCCGGTTTGGTTGTGGTTTGGTCGTGGTTTAGCCCTGGTATAGTACTGGTTTAGCCCTGGTTTAGCCTGGTTTTGTATTTTTTGCAAAGTTGTATCCCAATTGTTTTTTGTTGTTGTTTTTTTTTGTCTACCTTATTCCAGAAAAAAAAAATCTATTCTTTTCTCTTCTATTGCACTAAATGTGGTATCTTTTTATTGACTTTTTGAGTGAGCTTAAAAGTGTTACTTTGACATTGTTAGTTCAAGCTTGAAATTTGAACTTGTGTAATCTTTCTTATTTAGTTATCACATTTTTGTTGATGATGATCTGATGATTTTCCGTTCTCTATGTAGAGATACATACTATTACTTTTACACAATCAATTTTTTTGCTGCGTTGTCCCACAAAAATGGTCTAAAATTTTAAAAATTGTCATATATATTGCACTACTAGAAAATGTTTTATGTGTAACCTTTATTATTTAGTTATCACATTTTGATGTTGAAAATTTTATATATTTTTTTTCTTTGTTTCAGATGTTGAAGGCCAAAGGCGCTAAAGTGAATCCCAGAGAAATAGCTGAAAAAGTTGTGAAAAATCTTCCAGACAACGAGCTCATTGAGAAAACAGAGATCGCTGGACCAGGTTGACACTTTCCCTCAGCCATGACAAACCTAAACAGAAACATGACAGTGGATAAGACCTAACATGAGTGCTTATATCCTCAGGTTTTATAAATGTCCACTTGAAGCGCTCATTTGTGTCTCAGCTGCTCAGTAACCTGTTGGTGAATGGAGTCCAGCCTCCGCCCCTGTCCAAAAAGAAAAGGGTATGTGAGCACTTTAAAATGTACCTAAGTGTCAGAAATCTTTTAAAGAACATATGTTGTTCTTTTTATAGTAAAAGCAAAAATTAAATTCTGTCAACTGGACAAAAGTTACTTTATATTTATATATGAACTACACTATACTGCTCACACTTGGTGTAGTTGGTGCTGTTAGCTCCTTCCTTCAGATAGATATAAAGACAGTGTCCACCACAGTCTGACCAGAACTGAAGAAGCCGCTTGGATGAGCACCAAAATGTCTTCACTCAAAAAAAAAAAAACTAAAATTTTTTGTCCAGTTGACATAATTGAATTTTTCCTTTACTATGGATCATACCTGGACGACTGAGGGATTACACAGATATACTGTGTTTTTGTCTGCTATAATGAGTCCTGTTATAATCTATGACACTCGTGGGTCATTGCGTTATAAATTGGACATTTTAAATATTGATATAATAAACAATATTGATCTAAAACGACTTGACACTAGTAACAAGCCCATTGGTTTCCACATTAGAAAAACGCGGTGCCCAGTGGGAGCTGTCAGCACTTCTGATTGATAGCTGCACATCATGCTAGAGGGTAACGGATTTTTTCTACATGTATCACTGATAAAGAAAATAAAATTGGAGAATGAAGTAAGTGCAGAACATCGGGCATCGGGCAATGACGTCTTGAATACAAGAGTATAAAGATTACTCAAACATGCTTGAATCACTCAAAATATGACTTCAACTGGGTAAATGAGAAGCAGAAACAACTATGGTTAAAAACTCTAAAAAGTCAACTTTACAAAATAGGTCCTCTTTAAACAAACTGTACCTGATTTTTAATGTCTTTAAAAACGTGAAAAACAAAACTAGATCATTTTAACCACTTTCCAGTGGTCCAGAGTTATTCCTCACTTACTTTATGTATTACAAGCATCCTATTTATTCGCTGCAATGAGTTTTTAAGTGCTTTTTCACAAATCTAAAACACCAGTTTTTAACGCTAAAGATAACAACAACTAGTATGCTAACATGCACTTTCTGATATTCGGGCAATAAAATGCTTTCTAATTAGAAGCCTGTAAGTACACAGTGGATTTATTTTGACCTCAGGTACAGATAAATTGTATAAGCAGCTTTTAAGAAAAAAAATGGGTTAGAGGCTTTAATGAACTTGCCTAATTGTTGCAGAGCTTATGTTATGAATTTCTATTACTAGTACCACAAAGCATAAATGTGTGTCATTTTTTTTGCAGTTTTACTACTAATTGGTCATTCCCTGTTGTTTTCAGTTGAGCTTGAAAACCTACGATCACTCTTTTAGTGCTGTCACAATACTAAAATTTCCATCCTGATTTTGACACCATGATGAAAATAAAAACACTCTTTATTTAGACAAAGTTATTTTCAGCATTGCTTTCTTTTATATTACCATGCGGTCTTATAGCTGTCAGTTGCTCAGGTAGGATCCATAGTGGGCTGAGTGTGTGTTAGTCTATGTGGTCTTGTACTTGTTCTGGTACAGCTCAAGGTCATTTTGAAGCTCTTCATTTCTGTCCTGCGAATGTGACATTTTTTGATACAGCCTCTGATGAGTATCTTGTATTGATACCATTTTTAGTATCTCATTTTTGATACTTTTGACACCCCTACTCTCTTCTCATTTGTTTAAAATCTGTACTCCTAAAGACTAATCTCGTGTGTTTTTGTTCAGGTGGTGGTGGACTTCTCATCTCCAAACATTGCCAAAGAGATGCACGTGGGACACCTGCGCTCCACCATCATCGGAGACAGCATGTGCCGCCTCTTTGAGTTCCTCGGATATGACGTGCTCAGGTCAGGAAGAACTCACATGTTATCACTCACTTCTAACAGACTTCTTATTCAGATTCAGATTCACTTTTATTATGTTAGACTACAAATCATTTTAACATGTTTTTTTTTTTTATATTTTTCCAGTTATCTTAAGAATGAGAATAATATTGGTAAATTTAAGTTCATGTGTTCATATTATGTTCCAGGCTGAACCATGTTGGAGACTGGGGTACTCAGTTCGGGATGCTGATTGCTCACCTCCAGGACAAGTTTCCTGATTACCTCACAAGCTCTCCACCAATCAGTGACCTGCAGGCTTTCTACAAGGTCAGCTCAAACATTACAGTTAGGGATACATCTTTTTCAAAGTGACAGAAGTAATTTCTGATCACTCTAAAGTCAGTGCCGTTCTCTTCATTAACTGTTTTGGCTTGTAGTTTTCCCTCAGACCAAGACAGCTGTGTTTCACTCCCTCATAATTAGTTTACTTAGAGTTGTATTTTGATTCCTACATTTTTGAGAAACTCTGTATTGTCCCGCAGTGCTCAGAAAATTTCCATATACACCTACCCCATATCTCCACCCACTAGTCTGTACTTACAAATCTTAAAAAAGTTCAGACTCCAGTGTATGCATGTAACGAGCAAAAAAATATCACCAAGACATTAAAATCAGTTGCTTGTTATGGTGAATTGCCACACGGAGAGGCGGGGTTTTGAGCTTGAAGGCGAGTGACCTGTTTTTATTAGCCTTGTAGATCCATAAATTTTTTATCGCAATTAACAGAATGGAAAGTCGTGATCTAAACGTGTTATAGTTTAATACAAAATGCCACATTATACATAATATGTGGTCTTTAAGTATAATGTTCAAAAACTGCAAATATAATGTGATACTCCTGTCTCTCTCTGGTCTCATAAAAAACATATTTTGAAGTGACTTAAATAACATGCGTGTGTTGTGCCCCTGTAGGAGTCAAAGAAGCGTTTCGACGAGGAGGAGGACTTTAAGAAGAGAGCGTACCAGTGCGTGGTCCGACTGCAGAGCAAAGAGCCAGACTTCATCAAGGCCTGGAACCTGATCTGCGACGTGTCCAGGAAAGGTACCTCAAAAGTGCCTCACCCCAATCTAGTGCAGATGGATCAGTCATTTTTGGGAGTTAATATTTGTTGCGGTGCTTTTTCTTGGCAATGTTGTCATACTAAAATGTCAAACTTTATTTCAAAACTAAGGAATACACTCGATACTCAATACGGATTCCTATACCAAATGATGTCAAAACACTTATTTCTTTAGATACTAGAATGTGATTTTCAACATCGAAACCCTAACCCTTTTGTATTACCATGTGACCTCATGTCTGTGCAATCCCTCAGTCGTCCAGCTGGGATCCATAGTGGTCCATGGGCGTATATTAGTCTGTGTCTTACAATGGTTCTGATACAGCTCACGACCAAAACCATCCAACATACTGAACGATAAGTCGATATAGTAATTATCATGACAGGCCTAGTTTTAGTTCAGGTTTAGTCCAAACTACAACCAGAGGCCAATATATTAGTTTCAGTATTATCGTTTATCATCTATATTTTCTTCAGCAATATATCTCACTTCAAAAGGTGTTATTGTGGCAGGTCTATTTAGATGAGTAACTAGACAAATATGATACTTTTACTCTTCACTGGTTTGGTCAGGTCAGTAATAGCATTTTTTTTTTTTTCCACCCAGTAGTATTGTATTTGTCACATCCCTAGAGTGAAAATGATTCAATTAACCATGCATCTTTCTTGAATTTCAACCTGTCTGAAAATAACCAAAATCACTGAAGTTTTGCATTTTACATTTTGTTCTCCAAGCCTAGTATCTTTATGTATTTACTTTTGTCTTTGTCAGACTAAATGTCATGTTTAGGTCTGTCAGGATAGCACATTTTGAAGTGCTATAAGTTGCTGGAGAAAATATAGACGATAAACAATAATCAAAACCAAATCATAAAGCAGAATCATCCCCAAAAGTATTTGAATTTATAATATTGTTAAAACATCAGCTGCAATAAATTAATGGCTGAATGAGTTAAGTAGTTAGTTTGTGTCTATAATGAGTCAGAGGTTCATAATGCTACATTCTACAGCTCAAGCGTTATCTTATTGTAAAGGAATAGCCAAACGTTTCCCACTTGCACAAAGAAAAGGTACAGACGATAAATATTGTTCCCCAAATATAATTGCTTAGTCTATTGTGTATTAAACAATAAGTCTGTATAGTAATTATTGTGACAGGCCTGGTCATGTTTGTGTGTTGTAGAGTTTCAGAGAGTGTACGACTGTCTGGACATAAAGCTCATCGAGCGAGGAGAGAGCTACTACCAGGAGATGATGACGGAGGTGGTCAAAGAGTTTGAGGAAAAAGGTCTGTGTCAAACTCAACTAAATCCTGCGTTTCTGGGGCACTGCATTACTCACAGTACTAACAGGAAATGTATGAAATGTAGTTTGTAGTGACTGAATGTAGCCACTTGGGGGCAGCATTCCATCATTTATTTTTATTTATTTTTGCTGTAACAAATCAGCAGCTTCAGCTTCATTACAAGTTATAAGGCATTATAATTATTATTATTGTATGTAGTATTATATGTAAGTTTACTGGAGCAGATGTCAGTTCCATGATATCGGTGTAGGAGATACCCTGGTTGGGCCTTTTATTTAATGCAATAAGACAAAGCCGTTCAGTAGTTATTGCAGGATAAATAACAATTACGTGTCTAAATTTGATCCATTTTGTAATAAGTTAACTGTGGTTCTTTGGGGGGATGGGCATTGTCGATCCCTACACTGGTATCGGTTAATATCAGGTATTGGCAGGGACGTAAAGCCAAAGTATAGGTATTGGAGCTGAAAAACCTGAATTGGTCCATCACTAGTATTATGTACCGTTGTTGGCAATGCAAGAGGAATGTTCAATCATTTGTTGAGGTTTGACTGAAAAAGTAGAAAATCATAACCACATCAGTTTAGATTGTGAGGCTATAAACATGGTGTTTGCTAATGGCTTGAAATCAACCTTTTTGTTAAGTACGCACTAAGTTTTGCCTTAACTCATATACAGTAGGCTAATAAAGCATCTGTTTACTAGTACAGTAACAATTGTAGTATAATTGTTTTCTTTTTGTGATATTCCATGTTGCAAATCATGCTAGATTAACATAACATAAGAAATAACATCTGAAAATGTATGTCCCTGTTTGGGAAAAACAGCTCTAACCTGGCCAGTTCCTAAATGCATGGTTTATGTTTCAGGTTTTGTGGAGCTGGACGAGGGTCGTAAGATTGTATTTGCGACAGGGCAGTCTCTACCTCTCACTGTGGTCAAATCAGACGGAGGGTACACATACGACACCTCAGACCTCGCAGCGATCAAAAACAGACTCTTCGACGAGAAAGCTGACATCATCATCTATGTGACAGACAGTGGCCAGGTGAATAAGACATCATCTATTTAACAGTGGACAGGTGAATAAACACAGATGTGATGTATGTAACAGGAAAAGGACAGGTGAATAAACACAGATGCCGTCTATGTAACTGAAAAAGCGCAGGATTTACTTGACTTGTTTATTTATTAATCCTTTATTCAAAACATGGATCCAAAGTAGTTCAGAATAACTATATAATAAACTCTACATAATATAAGACCATTAACAGTCGTCTGTGTGTGTGCCTACAGGCGTCACACTTCCAGGTGGTGTTTGCTGCTGCTCAGATGATCGGCTGGTACGATCCTAAAGTAACCAGAGTGGAACACGCTGGCTTTGGAGTGGTGCTGGGAGAGGACAAGTATGTATTACAGGACTCGTTCAATTCTGACTCATTTTTGGTCTACATTTAACTGCCATGATTAAACACAAAATGTTAACTAAGCATACCCAAGGACTAAACCTGGTCTAAATTTGCTCTAAATAAGGGCTAAACAAAGTATCTTAAATCAAAATTGTTAAGTTTTTATGTAAATTGTTTAATCATGTTTCTAATTGTTGAAGAATAAGGGCATGAAGCTGGCGTTGCAATGCAGGAGAAGTTTATTTACCAACAGTACGAGATCCGAGACTCAGAGAAATTCCAGTCTAGTCCAGTCAGGCTATGCTTCCATTGTAGGAAGTATTACACCTCTGATGATGTAGGCCAAGAAAACAAGGACTGATTTGGCAGTGCGTGGCTGGCACAGCACAGAAATGCTATTTCTTGATCACCAATTCAGTATAATATGACTTTGTGTGAGCGCTCTATGGGTATCATAACATTAAACCACTGCAGCGTCATTTTTATTTTACTTATTTATTTTATTAGGAAGAAGTTCAAGACTCGGTCTGGTGACACCGTACGTCTGATGGATCTGCTGGAGGAGGGTCTGAAGAGGTCCATGGACAAACTCAAAGATAAAGAGAGGGACAAGGTGAGCACATGGACAAGGAGAGTATCAAGTATCTGCACCAATCCAGAACATTTTAATGAAACGTTTCCAGGATTCTGGCTCGACAAGTTAATAAAACTACAAGTTGTTCTGGTCCAACAAAAGAAACTGAATTTATAAACTACGGTTCCATAACCGTCAAGTAGGGCTGAGCAATATGAAACAATCATCACAGGAACATCTTTTTACAAGAAACAGGAAACTTTTTTTTTTTTTTTTTTTTTTTTTGCACATATATAACATATAATAAAAAAGGATACAATAGGTAAAGAAGTAGGTACAGAAAAAGTAAAAAAAAAACCTCAAAAGGGCTTATATTAAAGCTTCCACTTTATGACCTAAAATTACCATAATTATAGCCATGTGTGGATAAAACAGTTTGCATATAAATGCAACAAGATTGATTTTTCATCGTTTTCATTGTTCAGTTGTAATCTTTATTTGAATTTAATCAAAGATTTCCTTAAACCTTATCTCAAATTAAATTTCTTATGTCATCACTAGCCAGACCACATGCCAGTGCATTTATCTACTTGTCAAACTGTCAAAATTCAAACTTAATCAAGACCAACTCTTAGCAAAATTGGTAATAGCTAAATGCTATCAAATTTTAAAAAATTAAAAATAAAAATTAATATATATATATATATATATATATATATATATAGATAGATAGATAGATAGATAGATAGATATATATATATATATTATTACACACACACCACATACATACATACATATGTATATATAATTCAATTTTTCTGATTGAAATATGAAGTGCTTAACTAACATAAGACATTCAGTACATGTTTTATAGAGGTCTAAACTACAGGATTATTTTTACCCCATATTTGTGATTTCGGTGATGATTCAGATAATTTTTTTTTATGATTTTTGCCAGAATTGAGCAGGCCTATTATCAACCTATAGTCATTAATTTGGGGTGGACTTAAAACTAAAACTTGCTCACTAAACCAGGAATTTTATGGTGAATTTTAAGTTTATAAAAAAGTCACATTTACTCAGTACTCAGTCAGTAGTCATAGTAACATATGGTTGTTTGATTGACAGGTGTTGAGCCCGGAGGAGCTGGAGAAGGCGCAGAGGGCCGTGGCGTTCGGTTGCATCAAATACGCAGATCTGTCGCACAACCGAATCAACGACTACATCTTCTCCTTCGACAAGATGCTGGACGATCGAGGCAACACAGCGGCATACCTGCTCTATGCCTTCACACGCATCCGGTCAGTGCAGGATGTCATGGGGAGTTTTCTGACAAGCATATTGCAATTGTGATTAGATCTGCGATTTATGTTTTAATTCTAGGATTCTGTTCAAAGTTCAAACTGACAAAAATAATGAAATATGAACTGAGAAACAAAAGTAAGAATCACATTTCAGAACATCTTTGCTCAAATCTAAACTAATGTTGGTGTTTGTGGAGAAAATTATGGCACTTACAAAATTGCAGTCTTTGTGGTTTGCTAATTGCATCCATTCAAATTGTGATTTTGATTAAATTGCAATCAATCTTGCAGCCCTGGAACAGTGTATGGATGATGCACAAATTAGTGAAGCAATTTAAGACGTAAGGTGATGTCTCTGCAAGGAAATCTGTCCTCTGCAGTTGACTTATCCCAGCCCATAAATCATTCAGAATCATTAAGTTCTAAAACTCTAAAAGGTTCTCAAAAGACGTATAAAGGCCAATAACAGAACAAATATATGCGCATAATATGTGTTCATCTGTATATTTATTTGATTTTCTTTTACCAGTAGCTGGCACACTGTCAGACACCAGTAACGTAGATGGCCCCTAGGGAGAATCCAACAGGGCCGAGTCAGACAATCAAATTACAAATGGTAGCTTTAAGAGGTGCTGTATTTGATTTTTATGGTCTTAAAAACATGAAAAAATAACAAGTTAATTTAATTTAAGCAGTTTGCGTCAGTTATTCCTTACTTGCCTTGTGCTTTCCGAGCATCCAAATTATTTACTGTGATGAGTTTGAGTTTATAAACACTTTTCAGAACGTTCAGAGACCACAGCGGACTTTTGTAGTCATGGTAATTTTTTTATTTTTTATTCTTGATACCTGGATAAAAAACAAACAAAAAAAAAAAAAAAAAAAAAACCCTTTTGTATACAGATACAGTAAACAGCGGTCAGAGCTGTTTCTACAAATACAAATGTTTATTGTTTGCATTGTCAATGTCCTTGTCTGTCTATTCTGGACTCTTAGTCCATTTTTAACAAAGATGAATTGAAACTGAATTGAATATATCTGCACTGGGGCAAGACAAATTTAGCTCTAATACATGGAGGGTTAATTTTGGTCATTTGTCATGTTTGTGTTCAGATCCATCGCTCGTCTGGCGAACATTGACGAGGCGGCTCTGAGGAAGGCGGCTGAGACGACAGAGGTGCTGTTGGACCACGAGAAGGAGTGGAAACTGGGCAAGTGCATCCTGCGCTTCCCCGAGATCCTGCAGAAGATCACAGACGACTTGCTTCTGCACACACTCTGTGACTACCTCTACGAACTGGCCACCACCTTCACAGAGTTCTACGACAGCTGCTACTGCATTGAGAAGGACAGAAAAACTGGTACGAGACACCTTTTACCTCTAGGGGGCAGTAGAATATGTAGTAGTATATGTTTTTCCTTAATTGGAGGCAGTAGGGTTTCTTTTTAGAGAACAAATTATGCATTCTTTTGGTTTTAATTCCCTTATAAATGTGCTGGTCACCTTGGGAAAGTAGTGCAGTCTGCATTTGGAAAATATACTTTATAATCTTCACCTTAGTTTCTAATGAGGCATATAGCTGTGGGAGCTCCCTCTGCTGTCGGCAATGGGAATGAACAATGAGAAAATGACAAAAAAAATCTGAAACATTTATAGTCAAGTTTAAATGTATCTAATTTTCTTGCGTTATTTTGTTGAAATTTTACATAAATAAAATATAGAATTTTTGGCTATCTTATTGAGTATTCGAATAAACTCAATCTTAGGAAAATGTGTCATCCATGCATGTTTACGTAATCTTGCAGTCTCTCCTGGGTACTGTTTGAACTCTCCTTTTGGTTAGCTGTCCAAAGCTCAGCCCGCAAGCGTACGTTACCCATGCTCCCACACAGCAATTTTTCATAAATGTACAGTTTTATATCATTCTTTTGTATAACTTCATAAGCCCGATGTGATTTGTAGTAGTTTAATTAGCAGGATGCAAACCAATTTTGTTGTGTTATGGCAGTCTGAAGGGGGAGTGATTTAGTGTAAGGGAGTGTGGACTCAGAGCATCAAAAAAAAAATTGAAACTGAAGCGAGTATATAGCATTATTAAAACAATGAAGGTACATGGTAATCTGAATGTGTTATGTGTTAACAATGAATACTCAATAGAATGAAATAATGTCCTTCTTTTCTGTTGTGATAATAAAGCCATTATCTGTGTGTTTTTCAGGTGAAGTGGTGAAGGTGAACATGTGGAGGATGCTGCTGTGCGAAGCCACGGCCGCTGTCATGGCCAAAGGCTTCGACATCCTCGGCATCACCCCCGTATCCAAGATGTGAGCTCATTATCCCATAACCAGGAAGTGCAGTCATCCTTCCAACCCAAATATCAACTTTAACAAATACAGACCACTATCACTATGAACGTTCCCATTTTCTTAAACACAAGCTGGAATCTCTAACAAGTTTGAAAATAAACTTTAGTTTCTCTGTCTATTTTAATACTTTTTGTGTGTTTTTTCATTTTATTTATTTGCAAGGATCCATGTAAATACAACACAGATACAGAGACTATATACTTCCTATGCACTATGTACTTCCCCACCTCTGCCCACTCCCCGGGACCCAATCTATTTGACAGTTTTTTATAAGAGTTGGTTGCAAAATAAAATTAACTGCCATTAAACAACTCAGATTTAAGTCTTATTTAATTTAATAATTTTAAGAGGAGGATGAATTCCTCTCTAGTTCCTCTAATGGACTTCAAAGGAGAGTCCTGCAGATGGACTTCAAATTTGTATCTCAGATTTCCCAAGACATTTGGCGCACACACTGAACGGAATATGGTGGAAAGATCCTGGGAACTGAGAAACACCCAAACACTTTGTTGCACTCCAGAGTCGGATCCTCCGAAGCAGAGCCAAGTGTCCTACTCACATCGCCTAGAGCTCATCTGGAACAGGCTCCAGAGGCAGTTATCAGGTTATTTTGACTGATTATTATATAAAAAGATGTACAGCTTAAAACATCGTCACATAATCATTTGATCCCCAATCCCCTTCTTAAAAAAAATATTTTTTTTCAATTTTCTGGGGATTAGGTTGCAGGAGTAGCAGTCTAAGCAGGGGTTCCCAGACTTCCTCACCCCAGACACTTCCTCCAGCTCCTCCAGGGGGACCCCAAGGCGTTCCCAGGCCAGTCGAGAGAGTCCATAGTCCCTCCAGCGTGTTCCTCTCCATGTGGACAAGCAGCGGCTCTACTCCGACCTCCTCCTCGCCAGGGAGCCAACGGTCCATCCTTGATAGATGGTGTGAAGATAAAGTTGAACTGAACATTAAAGTTATGGACAATGCACTATTGAACTATAATTTTTTCCTTCTTCACACATGTACTTATCAATATGCAAAAATAAATGACTCAGAGTTTGTTTTCTGCAATTAAGTTGATATAGGTTTTATTATGCATTGGGCAGTTACTGCAGAAGTTGTACAAAATCCTGTTTTATGTACCTACTGTTCAAGAACCTTTACAGACAATACCTGTACAATCCACTAGAGGGCTTCACACCCCATGAAAGAGGTTATGGTTTCTCTTTTCCATTTAGATTTAGATTTTGACTATTACCCTTAACAATGTCCTTTATGATATTTTTGACACTAATAAACATTATTTAAGCCAACAGTTACATTTTGAACCTCATCAGAACCTGTGATATTGAATGGAACAGTCATAACTTTAAAGGAACTGTATGCAGCCTGCGCTTAGTTTTAATAAAGAGACTACAATAACAACTGAACCTGTGTTGCCAATGCCTCAACCTGCACATACAAGTTTATATAGACAGCAGACACAGGAGAAAAGGCACTGATTAATGATTGGCTGCAGATGCTGGAGTTTAGGTGGTGAGGATTCAGATCAGAGTCCAACTGGATTTCAGCATTGAAACTGGCAAATCAAATGAGAGACTCATGTGAGGCTCAGTCTGGTTTCTGATTGGATAATTGTTTTTCGAATCAAAACACCAAATTGTAACAAGCAACAAGCAGCCATCGTGTCCAATGTTTTTGCAATCAAGAATAAATCAGCTTTAGAATCAGAATGAATTTTATATTCCCAAAAGAAAATTTATCTTAGGCTGGAAAACAAACAGCTGCAAACACAACAAATAAACACAGGGACATACACATACAGGAGACGCCAAACAGACGTGTGAATATTTATCATTAAGAGCTATTTTTGATTTGAACATGTTTATATTGTATTTTGGGACACAGTTAGGTCATGTTCATGAAATTTAAAATCAAAATCTTACGTACAGTTCCTCATATCTACTCATGTATTTTCTGTAATAGCACCGACTTACTCTTGAGGTGAAGTGTCTGGGGTGAGGGAAGTCCCTGCTCAGGATAAGTGCAAGACACTGAATGCCTGGATGAACAAACTTTAAATTCAACACAACCTAGATCGATTCAACATCAAGTCCTTGTTTTGAGATGTTGCACCAGACAATTCCAACCCATGAGAAAGTCAATAACATCTGGAGGAATATCTGCTCCGCCAGACACACTTTAGGCTCAAATAAAATATTTTTTTGCAAAACGTCCATTGTGTGTTTGAGCCTTCACCATCTTACTAATCTTTTACACTCCAAAGTATATATTTTTTTATTTAATGTATGAATATGCTTTTCAGGCTTTTCGTTGACCCTTGTCAGTTAATTGATACCTTGCAGTGGCATTGTGCTGGGGGAGACAGCACGTATGTCAATGGAATGTGAACAGTTTGCCAGTAACGCAGTTCACACATTAGCAAAAACGTCTCCAAATGCCAGGTGGTGAAAGAGCGGCGATGGACTGGAGAATGTGAGAATAAGGGACATTACTGAGTGTTCTGGCATTTTGTTCCAGGCAATTCTCTGGGTCTGTGTGAATGGGGCATAACAGACAGAGCAGTGCCTCTTGTTAGCTTCACCTCTCTGGAAATGTTGATGACAAAGTTTCAATAAAAATGTCTGTTATTACATTTTTTTATATTATGTTTCACCCATTTACAGTCTATGGTTTCATCTAATCATAAAAAGACACAAAATCAAACTGTTTGAAGAAGGAACATTTTTATAATGTGGCAGAACATGTCTGTAATGAAGATGACCGGCTGATGGGAAAACTTTAACCTCCATTGATTGAGTCTGACCCATGGCATGGATTATCCCAGTGTGGACAGAGACCTTTGTGTTACACATATTGATTTCTGGAAACAAGCAGAGATTATGCACGGTTCATAAAAGAGACATTTGAGAGTAAACACTTAAGGTTGACCCTATTCGGGTAAATACTCCTGACCATAGCCACAGCTGTGGTCAGCGTGCTGCAGTGTTGATGCCAGTGAAGCATAAATGATCAATCTGTCTATCTAAAATAAATAAATTAAATAAAATGTAACAAACTAGTTCTCTAATAAACTACCAAATGTTAAAGGACTAATGGTGTTGTTACAGTGGCCATTAAAGGTCATAAATTATGCACAACTGTGCAGCTCTTGTGAGTTTTAAGCCGTGTTATAATGTTGATACCTCATCAAAAACATACCTGGAGTTGTTTTTGTTTCATACATACGTTTGAGTAACTCTGCATTACTGGGCTGTCATTAAGTGGTCGTTTTCAAGTTAACAGCTATCTTTACCCTTCTATTTAGTAGAGGTTGGAAATTTCAGGGCTGAAATTATTAAAATGATTCTAGTGAAGGTGTGTGGAGTTTTAAAATCACAGTGAAGCACTTCCTGTATTACCACATGACATCACAAGGTGGAACAGAATGTTTTTGTTAGAGAGAAGAACTCTGAATATGCAGGATTTGTGTTTTAAACATGTGTGAACAAAACAAAACACAACTCTAGGTAATTTTCTGATGAGGAAATATTATGACACAGTTCAGAAAATAGTGTAACATGGTTTGTTAATGGCAACACAGTGATAATTACAGTTACATGGAAATCTTGCTTTGACTAGAATGCTTCACAGTATTGCAATAAACCCATCTCCATAGAGAGAAGCGGACGATGCCACCAGGCCAAGTTACAGGTCAGATCTGTGGAGAGGCGGCCCATTCACAATAAAAATGGATGTTTATCGACATTTTTAAGCACTAAAAACATCTGTAATTGAATGAATTTGTTGAATGCTTTACTGTGGAACATTCCAGGCAATGCAGTAACATTTCTATTTTTAAAGGGCCTATATTATGCTATCTTCTGATCTATGCTATAATGTTGTTCCTCATCTAAAAGTCATCTGGAGTTTAAAAATATAGTGGAGCCCCGTACTACATGACATCACAAAGTGGAACAGAGCATTTTAAGCCTTGGAGATGTACACAGACTAATACTGCAGGATTAATCAAACATGCACAAATAAAATAAAACACAATTCCAGGTATGTTTTTGAAGCGGTAACAACATTATAACATGGCTTTCACCTCAAAGGAATCTGTTTTGTGTAATATAGGACCTTTAAAGCCAAGTTAACCCTGTAAAAGCCAGACCACACCTGTCCAAAACTTCCCTCAAAGTTTCCCCAAATTGAAAAACTCGGCATCCTACTGAGCCATGGCTTTAATCTACATGTGTAATCTGTCTGCTGCTGCACATTCACAACTTTCTGATTTCATTTTTAATTAACATCTAATCAGACAGCGTGGCCAATCCTTGTGCACAGTCTGCCTTGCTGTCTTCTCATGTTGCGCACGTTCTAATGGGAGGACCCCTGCGGTGCTTGGATGGTGGGCCTGGTGCTGGTTTGTGAGAGGGGAGATATCAAAGAAAAGTGGCCAGACATAAGGGACTCCATGAGCAGCTGCACGAGAGGCTGTTGGCTGGATGTGAAGAAACATGGAGTCGTTTTAGGCCTGGGGATTGTCGAAGAGCCAGGAAATTGGAGAAGAAAAGGAGAGAGGGGGAGATTTGATATATGAGGTTGTAACTTGCCTGGGATCCAGAACATACATTTCTTTGATACTTTACAGTCTGGTCAAAGGTGAATCTCCCTGAGTTCAGATGGGCATGATTGACAGATGGATTAGCCAATCAGGGAGAGGCATGGTTCGTCGTATCAAAACAAATAAGGCTGCTTACGAGGAAGAAAAACATCAATGGACAAACCACTACACTGTTAATCTAAGGTGAGAGAAATGTGATTTTGAAAGAGGATTGAGCTTAAGCTAATCTGATAGCACGATCATGTTTGGTCCTGGCTTTGAGACGGAGGGCGTGGTGACCAGAGCGATTCATCTGTATGAATAAATACAGAGAGATATCAGTCTGGATTTGCCACTCACAATTGGAACCACAAACCAGAAGCAAAGTGGTAAAATGTCTGCAAAAATAAATGAAGAAAGTGAGATATAGAAATGAGTTATATAGCGATCAACTTTGCTGTATCAATTGTACTCACATTGTAACTTAAAATCATCTAACTAACATCTGTGTCTAATACTAACTAGTTAAACCAACAAGTTTAAGTCTCCTTCAAGTCAGTCAAACTAGAAGCTGTAAAAATCAGGTAGATCACATTTGAGTGTTAAATAATATATCCATCTTTTAATCAACTGAAACAAGGACACCCAACCAGCTTTTGCACTCTTCCTCTCTGCAAATGAGTGAGAATTGCTTTGTTTCTGGTAAACATTGACACAGATTAAAGAGGCAGCTCCTGTCTTTGCTGTAAACACAAAAAGCAGTAAACAGCAGACTGCTTCAGGCCCAGGGTTGAGTGCTCGCTGTTGAGTTTGTTGAATAGTTCTAGCATGTTAAAGAGATATAGTCAGAGCATGATTTGATCTTAGTTTTAGACGCTGTAATTCTTCACAAGTTGGTTTGGATTCATCTTCCTCTGCTTATCCAAGATTGTGTCACTGGTGCGGCCCAGTTTTCCCTCACCCCAGACACTTCCTTCCCAGGCCAGTCGAGAGACATAGTCCCTCCAGCATGTCCCAGGTCTTCTCCAGGGGCTCCTTCTAGTGGAGACATGCCCTGGCTCTTCTCAACATGGAGAAACAGCAGCTCTACTTCAAGCTCCTCCCGTGTGACTGAGCTCCTCACCTTCTCTCTAAGGGAGCACCTAGTCACCCTGCGGAGGAAACTCATTTTGACTACTTGTATCCACCTCAGATTTGGAGGTGCTGATTATCATCCCAGCCTCTTCAAGCTCAGATTCATCTAACTCTAAATAATGTGGATCAGTAGATTGTAGTCTTGTCTTGTCTTGTCTTGTGATATTTGTGAGCTCACAAACTGACTGACTGACTTTAAGGATAATTTGAAGGGTGGAACCAATCACAGAGCAGCATTGAGGTTTGTGCCAAAGCCAAAAACAACTATATGTATGTCAGGGAACACTGAAAAGAATAATGTGACAGTATCATATATCAAAACAGCACCTTGAGATTTTATACATCTATTCTTAAAAAATGCCACAAAATGTCATTTCATTTTCAAGACATCCAGGTTTATGAATGTGTGTGTTTTTTGTGAGAGATCTCTTCTGCTTTTAGATTCATAGTTCAGGGTCATCCTTCGAGTGCAGCCTGATAAACCAGTGAGTGACAGGAAAGTCCGTATCAGCGCCACGGACAGTCCATTCTTCTGAAAGCCTTTATGTTCAGCTATAAAACTATTCACTAAAGGGCTGTCAGTACTTTATTCACTGGTTTTAGTAGTTTTATTAGTAGTATTTTGTAGTAGTATTACAATTCACCTGACTTCCCTTTTTTTTTTTTTAACAGTGAGCTTGCTAGTTTCAGTGCTGAAATTCAGGACACTCTTTGGATCTGAATTGTCACTACGTAAACCCGAGTGCCTGCAGCCAATCATTAATCAGTACCACTACCAAGCTACATATAGTTGCTTTGGCTATTCACTAACACCCACACAGTCTTTAAGTTGGATGGAGCAGTGCATGTGTTCTCGCTTTTCACCACTAGATGGCACTCCAATGCAGAGCGTGGCACTTCAGGTCGCAGCTGAAAAGAGCAAAATACATGATTAACTGGTATTTTCAACATGATTGGATTGTGTTAACACCCAAACATAAGCAACAAACAAATCAGTACAGTTCTAACAGGTTTATCTCCCTCGTTCACGCTTCTCCACAGAAATGACAGCTCATATTTGTGTCATGTTTAACAGATTTCACACTGACGTGTTTGAGATGAGACAAAGAGAGAATGAACATGCATGTGCAAAACAAGTTGGAAAAGGCAGTGTTGTTTAATATATTCAGTTTATTTTTTTTTAAAAGTGCTGGTAAGGTTTACTGCACAGAATTTTGGAGACAACACCCTTTGTCTACGAATGTCTGCCTTTACCCCATTGTTAACTGACAAAATACGAAGCAGGGCAACTACGGACATGCTTTGAGGTGCAAACTATATTATATAATTGTTAAATGCATTTATTTATTTATTATGCTTAATTATTTAGATAGTTAGCTAGTTTAGTTAGAAACAAAAATGGCAAAATACTTGCAAACTAGGCAACATTTGTTTTACTTTTTTGGTAAAATGAGTAGTTTAACTTGTCATATGCATTTTTACTGTCTTAAACACATGGAAAAACAGAACTATTTCATTTTAAACAGTTTGCATTGGTCCAAAGTTATTTCTCACTTACCTTATGCATAGCAAACATCTTAATTATTTACCGGAATGAGTTTATAAACACACAACTTTCAAACTGCAGAGCGGAGTTTTGCCTTTACGGTAAAGCTAACAACAACAAGCATGCACACTTCCTGGTTCTCAGACGGTAATACTCTTTATTCAGTGTAGTGAAGACTGCAGTGAGTGTTATATTGGAGAAACTAAACGCCCCAAAAGAGAATGTACCAACACCATCATGAGAGCTCCTCAGGACCCCAGTCTGCTGAACATCTCCATCTCAAAGCCAAAAAAAAGAAATGGTTTGAGAGGAAAGGCTATTCATCATTGAACAGGAACAGGGGCCTTAACCATCATCTATTTCCTATTTATAACTCCATCCTTAGACCTACAGCTAAACAAAGAAAAGAATAGGGCTAGCCAGTATGCTAATAGGTGTGACAGCATAGAATGATTGTACTAAGTATGACGCAGGTAACGGTCAGCTCCTCCCTTCAAACAGATATAAGGCAGTGTCCACCAGTAATCTGACCAAAACTGAAGAAGCGGCTTGGACTCCTACAACCTTTTCCTACAACCTGTCGACAACAGAATTGAATTATTCTTTTTCAATGGATCATACCTGGTCCACTGAGGGATAACATCGACACTCCTTCTAATCAGATGCAGACAAAACACAGTGGACTTATTCTGACCTCAGCGGCGGCTTCTACACTATATTTGTACTGGGCCAAGATAAATTCTGTTCAAATACATAAAAAGAAATCTTGAATAGGGCCTTAAAAAACTACACAACAGGAACCCCTCATCCACCCAGCCCCTTTCCCAACCATTTACTTAAGATGTCTGATTTCCTGAGTGATCGCGTTCATTCTGCGTTTGTGCCTCTGTCCATGTGGTTGGCAGGTGCATCCATTTCCCTGACTGATTGGGATTCTGCCTTGGCCTCTGGCATTTGGAGATAACAATATTTTTCAAACCCAGGTGTGCAATATCATACATCAAGAGCCTCCGCCAAGCTCATTTGCCTTTCAAGCCTCCTTCATGCAACAAGTCAGCCCCAAAACAGAATTATTATCCCCTTGAGTTGCTTATTGGCAGTGTAGTGGGCTGTGGGTGCTGCGGAGAGAGAGAGTGTTTGGGATGGTGAAATGGCCAAGAGGAAAGGACAAGATAGGATATGATTATTTTGGTGAGGTAAAAACAAAGAGCAGTTTTTGAACTAAAGGGTTGTTATCTATGATGTCACTTCCGAGTCCAAGGCACATAAGCTAATTGAAAAAAAATAATTTCCTTTTCCTTGTCCTTTTTTTATTGCAAAAACACAGGGATTGCAGTTGGTTCATGCTAAAAACGTTATATGTGTGAAAGAAAATGTACAAGGTTGAGGTTAGAAGCTCTACTAGGCTAAACTGGGATTAGGGGAGGTCAGTGAGATAAAAACACTGGTAATCCTATGTTAGATTATTACTACATTTTTTACATACTTTAAAGAATTTGTGGTTAAATATACACTTTTGAAAGGTAAGTGTCTTTTCTTTGATTAACACAAAAACAAAACTGGAAATTAGCTGTGAAGTTGTTGGGTTGGACCCGGAAATGGCATCAATTAACAATCCCAATTTTGTGTCAACGGCCTTGCTAGCCATAATTTTTTTGTTCTAAACAATGAAATTCCAAAGCAAAGTTACTTAAGAGAATGTTTAAAGGGGCCATATTACTGTATTTTCTGATTTATGTTATAATGTTGTTTCCTCATCACAAACATACCTTGTGTTTTGTTTTCTTCACACATAACATACAAACCCTGCATATACAGAGAGGGTTCTTCTCTCAAACAGAAAACACTCTGTTCCACCTTGTGATGTCATGTGGTAATATAGGAAGTGCTCCACTGTGTTTTTAAACTCCATACACCTTCACTAGAATCATTTAGATGATTTCAGCCCTGAAAATACCAATCTCTCCTGAACTAAAGGTAAAATGTGACTGTTAACTTGAAAACTACCACTTCATGATATCACAAGGTGGAACAGAGCATTTTGAACTTTGGAGATGTAGACAGACTAATAGTAAAGGGTCACTCAAACATGAGTAAATGAAACAAAACACAATTCCGGGTAATTTTTGATGAGGTAAAAACATTCTAAACATGGTTAAAAGCTCACAGGAGACAATTTTGAGTAATACAGAAGCGTTAAAGGCCAGTAACAACACTGATAATCCATAATATATGTTCTGTAAATTGACTATGAACTATTAAAACTGTTTTTTTTTCTACAAAAAAGGCTCATCTAAAACTAACAGATTCAGATGTAATTTTGTCTCCCTAATCAGGACAAAATTCTTGCGTTCCTCCTTGCTTAGAAGTAGATCGCTCAATAACAAGAAGGTCAATGGTTGAATTCCTGCCAACAAAGAAACTAAATCCACACAAAGATGTTACATCTGTCTTAACTAAGCTGCTTCAATGTTTCATCTTTCAATACAACTCAGATCTTACAAAAATCTTACAATACTTATTTACCAACTCATTCTGTACAGCTGCCTACAGTTTGCATGAGGTATTACAAAGTACTTAACACATTACTTTGTATGCAGAGATCTGGAGTAATAATTATAATAACAGTCTCTCATTATTCATACTCCAAAAAAGAGTGTTACAAATAATTCATGACATTGATTTTCATGCCCATACCAACCAGCTATTCATCACTTCAAAAAATGTAAAACTTAAGGCTAGGATAAGTTTCCAGACAGCACAAATAATGTACAAGACAAAAAGGAAAGAACTACCAAAAATATTCAGACATATTTTATTGAAAGAGAATGTACTTATTGTTAATTTAAGTGGACTTCATCTCTTTAAAATGGCCTGAGTCCGAACAACCAGGAAAAGTTTTTGGGGTTAGAATATGGAACTTCTAGTTTATTTCATTACAGGAGTTTGAAAAACATGCATTCTTACTCTCTGGCCTGTAACTTGGCCTGGTGGCATCACTTGCTTTCCTCCATGTTTAATGCCATATTGTGTAGTATTCTAGTAAAAGCAATAACACGTCCATAGAGATAAGCAGGCGGCTTATGCAAAATATATAACATGTTAAAACGTTGTTCCCTCATCAAAAACATGCCTGAAGAGGTTTTAGGTGTCATCAGTACATGTTTGAGTATTTTAGCGATCTCTCCCAGGCACTATTCGAATTCTCTTTGCAAGATTCTGTCCAATGCTCCGCCCACAAGCCTACATCATCCATGCTCCCACATAATTCTCCATAAATATACAAAAGCATGATAAAAAACTGTGCACCACAACTTAACAAACTTGATGCAATGTGCTCTAGTTTCATTAACTGGATACATGAGGCTGGTGTGTGATCGCGCTCTGAAGGGGGAGTGACTTACTGTGTAGATATATAAATATAAAACATGTTAAAATGCTGTTTTAGGTGAAAATAGCATTTTCAAAACAATAAAAGGTGAAATGGTGATCTAAATGTGTTATGTCTTACACTAGAAGTAAAATTCCCCCTCTTTATGTAATGTGTCATTATGAATGTGCAGTAAAACATCTTGAAAGTGCAATTATTAATTTTGTTCATGGAGTAAAGTGACTTAGTTGCTAACTAAGAGTATGGCAGAAGAAAAGTACACTGAGTTTCATTTTAAGCCGACGCTCTAAAACCCCATTGCAAAAACTTGTGCGATAAAAGTCCAATCCTCCATTCCAAATTCTCCTTCTCGGTCCGGGATATAAAGTAGAGCTACGGTTGATCCTAAACGTGCTGTCAAAAGTTAAAATGGCTCCTCAGTATGCCGTCCTCCTCCTTTATGATTTCAAGTATTTCATTCCCAAAGCATTAATCTCGTGGGATTAAGTTAAGTGGCCTATTTATGTGCTTTATGATTGCATCTCCTCCATGATGGCAGACGTCACTTGAAATATATGGTATGAAATCAGCCTTATAAATCTGTGCTTTGTGGAAAAGAAGGATGAGAGGGAGGGTCACAGACAACAGTAATGAACGGGCAGATTTTAAGTGTCGTCTGAACTGGCAAAAGGAGGGACTGTGCTATCTGGTGCATGTAACATTTTGAGGACTGTTTCTCATTCAAAAGATAAAATACTGCTTTAAATCGCTATGGCAACGGCCTTCTGACGGATGGATAGAAGTAAGTGTAGTACCGTGAATACCATACCATAAGTGCCTATGACAGGGTAAACTACATATTTTAATTCCCAGTTTGACCATTTTTTTTTTTTTTTTTTTTTTTTTTTTTTACATTTTTACTTCCTGATTGAATATTTTGTACACTGAGCCAAAACCTCTAATGTACCCCAAATCTACCGACATCTATATAACTTGATCCAAGTTCATTACTAGTCCAGCTTTAGAGCAGCTTGCGTTTTTCAGACACAATAGTGAAGAAAAGTGAACTGCCCTTGCACAGCTAATCAGCTCTCATCCCAACGCGTCATACAGTGACTCACATAGCTCTTTATTACAAGAGAAAATTATCAAAAATTTGAGAAAATGTTCAAAAACTAGATGAAGTCAGTCAATATAAAACTTTGTTAGGGGAATACAGGATTTACTTATAATGAGAAAAATTTGAGTACTTCAGCTTTATTAATAGGATATTAGCTAGAAGGTGAAATGTCTTTCTCATCGTAATGATAGTAAGAATCACTCATAACAGGCATAGAACTCTTCTGACCTCTGGGGAATGCCTCCACTTGCTCATTTCAGTAGTAGTAGTAGTTGACTTTAGGATAAATTTTTAATTTAAAGGCTGAGCAACAGTGTCTGGCATTTGTCCTGCATTAAAAACAAAACAACAACAACAAACAGAATAATGATATATCCATTTCTAACAGGATTGGATCATGCTCATAATAGGCCACAAACAGATGGACACACTTCGCCCGCTGGCCACCACACTCCAAACAGGAAGTGACTGAGCACTGAGCCTGGTTCAAATTCCTTTCTATTGAAAAATTGTTGCTTCTCTCTCTAACTGCTGCTGTCAGGCTCGTCATTCTGACCTTTGTTTTAACCCACTGATGATCCTTGTGTATTTATTTTCTTTTTTGTCCGTAAATCAATATATATGTAAACATTATTGACCAATCAGATATGTTCTTTACCCCAGGTCGGCTTGTGCTAGCGTTAGCAACATGTTTCATTGACAATTATGGTGCCTCCAATCCTGATTTTTTTTGTTGCACACTTGGATTCCAAATATCGAAATTGGTTGTATTTAGCAGTTTGTTGTATTTAGCAGTTATACCCGTCGGCCTGTATGGGCTTCATTTGACTCTATGGCTGACGTCACACTCCCTCAATCCACTTCTGCAGTCTATGATCACGCTGTTATATTGTCACATCGCCTGGTCAGCCTGCCTTTTTCCCATCCACTTCACAAGGTAAAATCTATTTGCACCAGTCCAAAATTTAATCTCATTGGAAAGACAACAATATCCTACCAATATCATGCGCGCAGGGGGCCCACGGCTTTGGATCTCTGTTAACCATCTGAAGCCTTATGCCACCCACCCCCCTCCCATTCCAACTTGGCTCTATACTCTGCCAAATGAATGTGCGTGCCAAGACCTCCAGCAGGCAATTCTTTTCTACAAACCAGTCTAGATCTGTCGCTAAACTCCCCGCCGCTTCCCCCGACCTCTTCCAATCGAACAGTCACCCATAATTAACTGCTCTGCGCGCCTCTTTCCTAGCCAACCAAAATTTCACAGCTCTGTCGCAAGCTTTGTTTCAATCAACTCTCCGTGGGAAAGTTATTCTGCTAGCATTGTGGTAAAAAAAAAACAACAACATAAATTTGGCTTCAAAATAACAAAATTTTAAAAAAACGCTATCTAATAATTACCGCAATTCATCAAGTTAATTGGCTGTGTTTAAATAATTGGATAGAAATAAAACGCGGCGGTGAGAGCGCATCATTAGTCGGTGTAATCTGCCCGCTAGCTAGCTTGCTGAGAGGGCGCACCAAAAAAGGGGGCTAGCGCAACCGTTCATTAGATTCATTGACGTTTGATGGTGCACAGTTGGAGAAATGATGTTTTTATTCACGCCGGCTGCAAAATAATTGTACTAATAAGATGGCGCAGAAGGAGGTCGCGGTATCAAAGAGGCGAAAGAGAAAACAAGCGTGGAATCTGCAGTCACTCCGGGACGTACACCAGTGCGTGTTTGATGAGATCTATGAAAACAGGGTGAAATCAGATAAAATGTACTTATTATGTTTGGATTTTGGAAAGTGTGTTGCATTCTGGGTAAAATATCAATGTGTGCAGAGTTTGACTTTAAAGTGCACATGACAGGTTTTTATGTTTTTCTTATCGCTTGGTTTGGTGGGATAGTGCCTGTGGTCAATATTTATCGTAGCTTTACATCAGTTAAGTGGCAGAAAAACTTAAAAAAAAAAAAAATAAAAAAAGAAGCAGCGGTAAGTTCTTAAACAGACCTTTACCTATGTCATGAGCAAACATTGGCTTAACAAAAGTAAGATGTTATCATTTACTTTTATTAGTCTAATCATAATTATTTAAGCAAGTTTTGGTCCTTTTTGGTTAAAATTAACGATTACTAGGTAGGAAATAAGTTATGGAATATAAAGTTTTGGCTCTCTTAACCACCGCAGGGAAAAAGAAAACAGCAAAAGAAGAGAAAAAACCCCCACAAACAACAAAAAACATAAAAATTCAAAAGTATGTGTATATATGTATGCCCAATCTCCACCATAGGATGCAAACAATTGTTGTGTCCTCAGGCAGGACATTACAATTAGTAGATGTTAAGGTAGTAGCAGTTTGGATTTTAGGAGAGATTATAAAATTTTGAATGTGTGAATGTGTATCCTGATATGGATTTTGGGCTTTTTCTTAACTGCTGATGGCATCATGGACTAGTCGAGCTGATTACAAAACCTCAAAAGCCTCAAAAGTCATGCAAAGTTATTCCTCACTTACCTTATGCATTCTGAGCATCCTAATCATTCACCACGATGAGTTTATAAGTGCGTTTCACAACTTTCAGAAACCAGAGCGGAGTTTTTCTGTCACAATAATGCAAACAATAACTAGCATTCAAACCTGATTCTCAGACAATAAAACGCTTTGTAATTAGATTCAGACAGTACACAGCAGATTTATTTGGACCTCTAGAGCTGCTTATACAATATGTCTGTCTGTATGTACTGGAGCAAGAGGAATTATGCTCAAATACATGACAAAAATAAAAAATAAAATCAAGTACAGGCCCTTGAAAGCAAAATATTGATTTGAATACAGCTTTTTATACTGTACAATATGGCCAAACTGACTTCTGTTTCTAATAACACACAAACTTCCAAGTGCCTCTGCTATGAACGCTCCGTGACACAGATCGTGCCCTTACCACTCTAGTTTGCTCTCTTACGACCACAGAGCTATCACAACCTCCGCGCAACCTCCTCACCATCTCCGGCTTCATTTCATCTCTTCACATACAGATAAGAATGAGCAATTATACTTGTGCGGACGTAGCGCTCGGTTGTCATTAGATACAGGAATGGTGAACGGGAACGATGATGATAGGGTCAAATGTTGGAGAGTTAATATGCGGAGTGGTGAGGCAAAGCTTTGCGAAGAATCAAGCCAACTACTGTACAGTCTTAACCAAATTGAAAGGATTATCCGAGATCTCTCATGCGCTTTTACTCATTTAATTAGGCAAACAAGGCACGCTGCGTTGGAGTGGTGCGATCGGGGGAGGAAAGAGGAGATGTACACACTTTAGCTCGAAGGAAGTAAATCCGCACAGTTTTCATATTAATCTGACAATTGTGTCTGCTAATGGGGTGATTGTGTTTCTGTGATGAAGCGAGGAAGGATTCAAAGAGTTTGTACAACATGGAGTTTTCGAGTAGAGTAGGGAATGAAGATATATTGATGTGGAAAGCTTCAAAAATAGTTCACGTGGACTTACGTTAAAGGTGAGCTACGTAACTTTTCGGGAAGAGGATTCGTAATCTGCTTGTTGTCATGGAAATGTCACTGCTTTGCCTGGAGTGTTCCACAGTATGGCATTAAACTTAATGTACCTGTCAAGCCAGAACCACACGCTTTGACGAAACTTTACAAAGATGAGTCGTCTGGAACTGTATCCTGTCTGCCCGATTCAAGAGGGTGTGAGTGACAGGTGGATTAACCAATCAGAGCTCTGTTTGGGTAAAAAAAAAGATGGCTTATGTTAAAAAAAGAGAGAAAAAAACAACATAGAGAACTGAGAAACCGCTCAGATAGAGAGACACATTACAAATTAGCGGTCGGACCATCACATTGAGCTTTGTCAGGCTCTATGGTCCGATTCCAGGACACTTATGGATTCTAACATAATATAGAAGGGACTGGCTGGTCAGGCAAAAACTTAGTAATTAAGAAATATTTATCTCTGGAATCACTGTATAAACGCATACTTAAGATTCGAGACAAAAAAACCCAGACTGTATCACCACTGTCAGATTCTCTCCAAGTATGGTTTTCTAATATATGCAAACATCTGCTTACTATTTAAAATAATTCACGGTATCGCTAGTCCTCCCCTAAGAAGGTTTGTCTCACTGAGCTCAGAAAAAACAACTCGAGTCACTAGGGCGACCTCTAGAGGAGAGTGCAGTGTTCCAAAATGTAGGACCTCTTTTGCTAAATCATCTTTCTTTACTGTAGCCCTGAGTCTGTGGAATAGTTTGCCAAATGAGATTATAACATGCACAAGTGTTCAAAAGTTTGTATGTGACTAAGAAATAGCTACTGTCAAACCCATCAGTGAATGTGTATCTGAAATTGATCTGAAATTGACTGATTATGTGTGTGAATAATTTGGGATGGCTGTATATATGTGTGTGTGAACTGAATGTTTTTTAGAAATGGCGTATTTGAGGAGTGAGATGTGTTGTATGAGATGTAGGTACCATATGTTTACAGGTCTTTCATCCATCTACACCAAACTGTTCTTCTTACTTAACATCAGCCTGTCCAGGGACTACGGGTGGAAACTATTTTTTTTTACTATAACCTGGCACCATACATCTTTCCTGATTTTAACGTCAATGTAATGTTGTGCACTGTCCCTGTCCAAATAAAAGCAGACCATACCATCTTGTATTTGGTTGTTCATCTACTTGTTTATCTAACCTATCAGACAGTGTAATCCCACATTTCTCCAAGAGTGGTCCAGCGTTTCAGGGGTAGTCATCTGAGCAGTTTTTCAGTTTGATAGTTCTGTTTGAAACATCAGACAAATATAGTTAAGATAATGGGTGGGGATAACAACTGAGAAGACACGCCCACCACTCATCACAAGACGCTTCTAACAAAGACAGAAGTTACCATCAACGTCTCTTATCGATAAAAATAACAACAAGACATTCAAATTATTTATTTCCATGGAGACAAACGGGTGCAGCCACAAGGCCAAGTTACAAGTCAGAACTGTGAAAAGGCAAGTTTGATTCACTCCACAGCTACTCCCGAAGTATGTCTGGGCATCAATCCCCAAAACTATACTGTCTTAATTTTGCCAGTGTTTCCAGGAACCTAACCCAAGTTTTGAAAAGGTAAAGCGCCTTTACCTATTTTTTTTCCATTGTTAAATTTGTATATTTTGTTTCTCACCCAATAATTCAGACGGATGTGCACAGTCCAGGCATAGATGTCAGAAATCCACGCATGTGAATACCAACAAAAGGTATGTGAAAGCTTGGACCTAGTAAGATAAATTTAAGCACCTACTTCTTCCTTTCACGGTTCAAAAATCCAAAATCGCAGCTTTGAAAGATTGCTGCAAAAATGATCATTAGAAAAGTGCTGTACTTTTTTTTTACTGTCTTAAAAACATGAAAAACAGAAGTGTTTAAATTTAAACACAGTGGTTTTCACAACTTTCAGAGATCTGGGCGGAGTTTTGTCGTCACTCTAAAGCTAACAACTAGCAAACAAACCATGCACTTCCTGATTACTGAACAATAGAACGCTTACTATTTAAACCTCAAAAGCTGCTTATATAATATGTTTGCACTGCGGCACGACAATCTTGCACAAATACATGGAAAAAACAAGCCCTTCAAGATGTAAAATGTTAACTGTTATTACAAAAGTGTTTGAAAGTCTTTTGAAAATCTACAATTAGTAGAGATCAGAAGCTAAAGTTTTAATTTAGCAAAGATTTACTGGTTATATTTCAACAAAGATGTGATGTGATTCAAGAAAAATACAGCAGTATGGTCCATCTCTTTAAGACCAGACTGTCTCCTACCTACCTGAAAATATGGGGGCTGTCATATCTATACCCTCTGTGCCTTTCATATGCAAATCCAATACGCAGCATATATATCTATTTCCTACGCCCATCCTTCGTGCATCCTTCCAATCTTTTAACTCCAGGCTACCATCTTATCCATCTGTCTATTGCTCTGAAAGTATGGCCCTCCTCCGCAGTTCCCTTCCCCGCCTTCGAAGCCCCCATGGCCAGCCTGCCAGCCCACCCTCTCCCCCTCTCTCCTCTGCTTCCGTCTGCGCTCATTAGAAAGTGTCCTGGAGCAGCTGGCACATATTGAGTTTATGTCCACATTCCTCAGAGGAATTCCAAGCCTACTCCTCCTCCGTTTTCCCGGTTTTCCGTAAGATATGTGCCTGCGCTGACCGGAAATTCACGGACACGGGGACATTAACAGTGACGTGCAAGACTGAGGGGCTATTCTAGTCGCTGGGTGGCTTTGGGTGCCGAACTTTAATTGGGGGATACAGTTGACCAGTTCTATTTCGAGAGCTATTTGGAGGTTTTTGTGCAGGATATTTTGGGGTTGAATACATTGAAAGCCATGGAATATCTGCATGTAGAAATGTCTCCAAAAGAAATCAGAATTTGATGATTTAATTGAACAGCATATGAAAGGTTTAACTACTCATTTCACAAAAAATTTTTTATTTAAAGGTACAGTATGTAACTTCTGGAAGTGGCACGTCACCTGCATGATTCCAGGAAATAGAAAGTTAAAACCATATTTCGGAACATTCACCAGGGCATAACTTTGATGTCATACTGTGGAAGATTGTTGATTGATGTCACTTCTGCGTCGAATCGGCATTTCACAGCTGATTTCTTTTATTTTGCCATCTTGCTGGCCCTCTTCCAGGCCAAATAAGAGTCAGGTTTGTGGAGATGCAAGCCTGCTCACAGTGAGAACACACGTCAGTGCAATAAACACAACCTAAGTCAATCAAATAAGCCCACAGTGCTTATTAGCCAAAAAATGTTTAAGATTATACAAAAAAATCTTAGCAATTTTGGTGAAGTTTATCATTTTACTTCTTGATTGGCCACGGGCAGCAATAGGACATACATCGAGATAACTCCCTAACTGTAATCTAGCCAAGCCTAGTCCACCATAAAACAAAAGGCCAAAACCTGTCTAATTACGTAATAGTTATGATTATAAACTCATCAGTGAATAATTAGGATGCTCAGAATGCATAAGGTAAGTGAGGGATAACTTTGGACCACTTCAGACATTTAAAACCAACTAGTCATGTTTGTTCCACATTTTAAGACAGTAAAAATCGGGTATAGCGCCTTTAACTGCGTATTCCTTGCAGAGAGCGAGAGTTACGATAACGTTGACAGTAAAAGTTTAGAACCCAGATGCATGAAAAAGTCTATTTTAAAGATTGTTCATTTTCTTATTCCGAGACACTGCATTTAGAATGATGAACTCAAACATAATTTGACTTGTTTGACAGACCGTCCTGCTCAGTGTCAAGAAATGAGGAGAAATGACTTTAAAGGTTGACAAATGGTCTTAAGAATAATGAAATCACAGCAGCTCTGCGCTTTAGACTGAACGCAATGTCATTAAGGTAGCACGGGCGCTGGTCAGAAATATTAAACAGAAAATTACATCCAACTGTGTGATTGATAAACGCATTTAAAAGATACAACAATGTGGAACTTTTGCAGTACCATTAAAGACACTGCAGACAAAAACCTTATGTGTACATCTTTCAAACTTTTTTTCTCTTTAAGACTTATAAAATGTTTCTTCCAGCTACTATGGGCCTCCGGTGGGGTATATCCTAGACAGTTAGTAGCTACAACATCATGACAAAACATTCATACTAACTTAAAGAGCCTGTACCTGATTTTCATGTATTTCAGCAAAAAACGATCTTGCTCTAGGACAGATGTATTGTATAAGCAGCTCTTGAGGTCAAAATAAGCCCATTGTGCATCTAATTATAAAGCGTTTTATTATTCGAGTATCAGGATATGCACGGTTAGCATGCTAGTTGGTGTCACCTGGCTTTACCCTGACTACTCTGGTCTCTGAAAGTTGTGAAAAGTGCTGATAAACTCATCGCAGTGAATAATTACAATGCTCGGTGTGCATAAGGTAAGTGAGGAATAACTTTGGACTACTACAAACCATTTAAAATGAACTAGTTGCTTTTCACATGTTTAAATCAGGCACACCGCTTTTACGATTATACATTTTGAAGTTTAATATATTGCTGAAGTAAATATTGACGATAAACGATAATACTGAAGCGAGTTTATGCCACTGACACAATAACCCAAGAGCAGGTTTAAACCACAAAAACTACAATACTGTTAAAAAAATCATGAGCTGCAATACATTAACAGCAGAATAAAACACATTAGTATTAATTTGCATCTGTAATGGGTCATAGAAGTTATTAATTCAACCTTTTACAGCTTAAATCCTATCATATAACCAAAAAATTAGAAAAAAAAAAAAAAAAAAAAAAAAATCCCAGTAGTGCAAATAAAAAGTACACATGGTAAATACTTATCCCAAAAATATTATTCTAACTTTCATATATTGACCGATAAGTCAGTATAGTAATTATTGTGATATACTGGTTCCTTTTTGAATACAGACTAAGCACATACTGTATAGCCGAATACAGTAAAAAGAATCAGCGGATTGCACAATAACATACAATAAATGTTCAAAAATTATGCACATAACTTTCAATGTTTACAATCCTACTGCAAATGTAAACTACTAGAAGAGAGAGGCATTAGTAGAACCTCAGGAGAATGTTTGATCTTGTATGTTTGGATGTTTCGAATGTGCAGGCAAATAATCCATGTTTCCTTCCTATTCTAAAATGAAATATTATAACAGAAAAAGTACCTGAAATCTACAATGCAATCTCTAATACATGTGAAATATTTTGAAAATTTCTGAATTTACCCCCAATTCTTACCTCCCCAAGAGCTAACATCTAATTTTGCATTTGTCGTGCAGCCTATTCTATTTTCCAAATCAGTCGACAATTCTTCAGTAATAACCCACATTGTTGAATTGTATTCTTGGGAACATTGTTTATTAATGCATCATGCAAATTGATTCTGATTTGTAAATTATGAATGCGATTTTCTACTGTTATTGGAGCACCGCAACAAAAAGCAAAAACAAATCTTGAATATTTCAGATTCAAACTAAAGGTTTATGTGTGTCGGGTTGTAGTGAGTAATTATTTTAAGTTGGGAAAAGCTATATTTATTTGAGAACATGAAAGAGAAAGTTTACTTGGGCTTTCTGTGACAAACTCCGCAAATATCCCGCGGCACTTATGTTACAGATGAAAGCAGATAGTGCGGTTGTATTTTATGCTAGCAATATTTATAAGAGAGGAACAGGAGGTTGAGTTTGTGCCAGTAGTGTCGGCGCAGGAGAGCAGCATTAATATGAAGTATATGACCTTTAAGTTGTTAACAAGTGTACTGGTGTGGGAGCCGTTTTGACTTTTCAAGGGCCTATACTCAACTTTTTTCCATGTATTTGAGCAAAATTTGTCTTGCCTTGGTACAGGTGTATTGTAAAAGCAGCTCTTGAGATTTATTTTTTTTCAGAGAATCTGGAAGTACAAAGTTAGCATGCTAGCTGTTGATGGCAAAATTCCATTCTGTTTTCAGTTCAATTCATTTTCTCCTTGCAGTATCTTACAAAATAGTTGATTTAACAAACAGTAAGTTAGAAAATCAAACACAATTCTGACTTGGCTTGGTGGAATAGTGCCTGTGGTGAATATTTATCATAGTTTTACATCAGTTAAGTTTGTGGGAAAGAAAGAGTTGAAAAGAAAAGTATAAAAATACAGGAAGTATCAATGAGTTCTAAAACAGAATATCTATGTCAGTAAAACCGACAATTCCATCCAAAGAGCAGGGAAATTTTATGAGCAAGGAAGGATTTTTGAAGCTGTTTAAACAATAGAGTGTATAGTGAAAGCCAAAGTTAAATCTGTCAACTGCACAAATCGTTGTAGGAGTGAAGACATTCCACTGCTCATCCAAGCAGCTTCTTCAGTTCTGGTCAGATTGCTGGTGGACACGGCCTTATATCTGTCTGAAGGGAGGAGCGAACTACACTGAAACTGGAAACAGCTTTTGTTTACAGTTTCAGCCTAAATGAGCCTGTATTCAGCCTTAATGGCCCTAATGGCTTGCTCTGCTGTTCTCTTTGTTTCATTTGTTTGCTTTGGGTCTGGGGATGAACTTATAGATGGGGATAGATGATCTCAGGCCCTCATTCCTGTTCAAGGAAGGATTGTCTTTCCTGACAAAAACAGCTTCTTTAACTACCCTCTCAAACCATAGACTGTTTAAAGAAGTGCACTAAGTCAGTATGACATCACCCACAGCGTTTAGCCCCAGTCAAATGAACCTCATCGAGGCAAGAGCAGTTATAGGGGAGAATTTGGAGCCAAGCTCCGTATTTGAAATTCCGACCGCGAGTATCATTGCAAACAAAGAGTCAATCTGGAGTGAATCTGTAACATCCCTTCCCGCTCGCACTGCTGGTATAGCAGGGAACAGGCACTTAGCAACGCTGTCAATCTAACCTGTTGCTAACGCTAGTGGGAGCGACATTGGAGAAAGAAGGCTGATTTGTCTCTTATTAATGTTCATATCTTGATTTACGGACACAATAGCGAAACAATAATGCCAGGATCATGTAGAGTGAGTTAATACACACATTTTAAGACCAAACTGACAAGCCTAACAGCAGGAGTTTGAAAGGGAGGGGCGACAGTTTTCCAATGTAAAGTGAATTGGAGCCAGAGTTGATGGAGCTGAAAGCGCGTCCATGATACTACCTTTTTGGCTAGCAGGTTAGCTATGTCCGTTTATATATACAGTCTATAGTTTAAACTCATTCAACAAAATAAAGGTGTTGTCTTCCTAGAGGCAAGTAACAGACTGTCCACCAGAAAAGTTACATAGTGTGGCTTTAAACTAGTTAGCATGTTAACACATTAAGCTCTTTAAAAAGAACAAAAAAAAAAGCTAAAAACTAAACATACATATAATCAGACTTTATTATCAGTCTTGCAAAACCCAAAGCTGTTGTTTCTATTCTTAATGTACTTCATTCACCACCCAGTGAGAGGAACAGAGGGCAGTATTCTCTATGCAGTACTTCTGTATTCATCACAGTGTATCTGAAGTTTATCTCAGGTAAGTTGTAAAGGACAAAAGTTAGCTGAGGTCAAACGACTGTTGCTCATTAAAATACATTAGAAAAGTCGATCTGTCTTGTTCCCTTATTTGCCTTTATAAGAAGCAGGTGTTATAAAACATTACATTTTTACTCAAAATATCCACATATATACCTAGTCTGCACATAAGTATATTAAAACACAGTTTAGAAGCAAAAAAGTGGATTTAATGTTTAGTTCCACTTTCATTTTTACTCAGAATATCCACTATAAACATTTATTTATATTTCTTTTTCAAGGAGCCACAAAGCACATGCATTCTAGGCAAGGAAATATCATCTCCATGGAGACCAAGGCGACCCTTCACCCGAAAAGTTACATAGTGCACCTTTAAACCATGGAGCTTGGTTTTGTTTTGAAAGTTAGCATCGATAAACCTTCAAGATCTAATGAGGGACTTTATTTGATGTGTGAATGCTATATTTCAGATTTGTAAGTCAGGGACGGCTTTAATCTATTCCTTTTAAATTTTTACAAACTACACAAACTATTTGAACACATCATTTTCAATGCCAAACATTTTTGTCATTCAGTTTGAATTCATACCTCCAAATCATACCTCCAGATGAAATGAAGTCCACACATTTTGGAATCCATTCACATTTTATGTTGTAGGGAGAAAATAAATACATATTAAACATGTAAAACAATATAGATGCACGATGTAACTTTTTTGGTTACATAGTCGAAATGTTGTTGGATAAAAATTCCTTGAAATACAGGCTGTCTTACTGTGAATGGGCTCGCCTCTCCACAGATCTGACTTGTAACTTAACTCTGTCGTGCTCGTCTTCAGTAGAGGTTTTAGGCTGAGTTCTTCTCTCAAACAGAAAACACTCTGTTCCACCTTGTGATGTCATGTGGTAATACAAGACGTGCTCCACTGTGATTTTAAACTCCATCCACCTTCACTAGAATCATTTGGATGATTTCAGCCCTGGAATGTTCTGTCTTTACTAAACAAAAGGTAAAACGTAGCTGTTAACTTGAAAACTATTGCTTCATGACATCACAAGGTGAAACAGAGCATTTTGAGCTTTGGAGATGTAGACAGACTAAAAATAAAGGGTTAGTCAAACGTGTGAATGAAACAAAACACAACTCCAGGTCTGTTTTTGAGGAGGGAACAACATTCTAATGTAACTAAAAGCTCACAAGAGTCAATTTTGCGTCATATAGGAGCTTTAATGTCTGCACCATATAGAGAAATAAGCTTAATGCCATACTGTGCAATATTTCAGGCAAAGCAAAAACATCTCCATGGAAACAAGCAGATGGCGGAACCTCCAACGAAAAAGTTACACAGTTCACCATTGAGAAGAAGAAGAAAATTGGAAAAACCTAAATCTCTTCATTTTGATTGGACGAGTCTTGTCTGATTGAAGTGTTTAAATCATTCATTTTTATTCAGATTCAAATTATTAAGGACCTTGAGAAACAAGATATCGAGAAATTCCAATCAAAAATTCTATTAGCTAAGACACTCCACACCTGGGGCCAGATTTACTAACCATTTACATGTGCAAAACAGTTAGCACATGTAAAAGTGGAGCAAAAAGCAGGTGCAGTTTTGGTTTGCATCTCTGAAAGCCTGCAGCTCAAATTTAGCTCATGGCACCAGAGACTATGCAAAACAGGTCCCCACTTCTCCTGACAGGTGTCCCAGCGGCATTGGATGGGTCAAATGCAGTGGACAAATTTCCTCATGGGGACAATAATGTGTAGCCGACCTTATTCATGAGGAGTAAGTCCAAATTGTGACCTCTTATACATTTTGTGGCATGGTGTTTGACTCTGAACCCATTCTTTGTAACTTTTATCACTCCTTCATTCACCTTTGACTTTATTTTCTGGTCTGTCAATCTGTCAAATTAGTCAATTAAGGATAAACCCTGTGTGAGAGCCATGCTGAGGGCCGCTACACCCTGCATATTTAGGCTGTTTTTTTCTCTCAAACAAAGTGTGTTGGACCGGGCTATTCAGTGCCAAATCGAAAATGGTGGACACTTAAAAAAATAATTATTTTTAAAAATGAGGTCACAGACCTTTTACTCCACCTAGTGTTAAGTAGTGATAAGTTGAAGTGTGCTTTCAAGTGAACAATCGGGCTGTATAACCATATTTTTTAAATTGCCAAAAATCTCAGAAGGTTCAGAAGGTTCAGTTTTACCTACTGCTACAATTTGGTGAGTATAACTTAAGAATTATAGGAGCTATTGAAGGTTCAAAAGTGTCAGTGACTTTATCCTGTATAGAAAGTAGCTGCTAACTTGAAAACTTCCGCTTTATGACATCACAAGGTGGAACAGAGAATTTTGATCTTTGGAGATGCAGACAGACTAATAATAAAGGGTTACTCAAACGTGTGACAACAAAACACAACTCCAGGTATATTTTTGAGAAGGTAACAACATTCTAACATAACTAAAAGCTCACAGGAGTCAGTTTAGTGTAAAATAGGACCTTTAATGTCTGTATCATATAGATTTTTTACTTTAGTTTACTTTAGCTTTAGCACATTACCTCAGAGGATGTGAACCCTCTGCTGTATCTATCTATTGAACTGACACTGACGGATGTGACACTGTATTGTATTGTCACTGCTTGTATTGCTGGACTGGTTTTGAATGATAGTGTATTTTTATTTTTCTGAGTGACAGCCGTGGCCTTTGGGATTCTGATACTGTAGCTAAGAGCTTTTTCAATTTAAAAATGCTC
Organism: Periophthalmus modestus; assembly: GCA_019594935.1. Taxonomy (NCBI): domain Eukaryota; kingdom Metazoa; phylum Chordata; class Actinopteri; order Gobiiformes; family Gobiidae; genus Periophthalmus; species Periophthalmus modestus. The sequence continues at coordinate 12,421,520 of JAIEZT010001243.1, forward strand.
AAACAACTAGATGGAGATAATATACTAGGTGAGAAAAATATATTTATTCTAACAAGAACAAAAAATACTTTAGCCTGCAATGCGTTGTAGGCTAACAACCTTATTTTTTTTCCTTAGAATTTATTCATTTTAAACAGTTTTTGCAGCGTTCAAACTTCCTAACCCATTCCTAGCGTCCTAATTATTCACCTTGATTAGTTTATTAGTGCTTGTCACAACTTTCAGAGGCCGAAGTTTTGACTAAAAGTGCACCAGCGCTTCTTCCTGGTTCACAGAGGAAAAAAACACTTTATAGTTAGATGCAGGCAAATGTCTAACACCAAATGTCACTTTATTATATGAACAAAATTGTATACAGGTCCTATATTACGTAAAATGGACTCTTGTGAGCGTTAAGCCATGTTATACTGCTTTTACCTTCATTATTAGTCTGTCTACATCTCCAAAGCTCAAAATGCTCTGTTCCACCTTGTGATGTCATGAAGTGAACGTTTTTACCTTCGGTTCAGTAGAGATTGGCAGTTCCAGAGCTGAAATGACCCAGGTATGTTTCTGATGAGGAACAACATTATAACAGATAAGAGAATAATATGGGCCCTTTAAGGATTAGCCTATGCAGCTGCCAGGTTAAACAATTTTATAGAGGTACTTATCATCTCAAGTCAGATACCCCAGCACTGTTCTCATTTCCCCCAAGTGTATGTCTCCACCTCCGCAGCTCCTCTGGCTCCTTTCGACCCATCGCTCCTGCTCCGTGTCAGCACTGCATCTCCAGATCGCCCCTGACAACACGGTCTTTACTCTTCCTCTGGATAATTCTGCCCTCACCAGACCTCTCTATCAGGCCTGTCAACGCACTGCTGCCTCCCCCTTCTCCCCTGCCTGCAGTGCTGTAAATATACCTCACTACGTTTACAGGCACCACAGGAAAACTGGATAACTGGTCTAGTCCGGAAACTACAATTGGAGTCCCAGTGACACATCAGCCAATACATACTCGGATACTTGCTGCATGTAACTGTGTGGTCCGACTTACATTAGCCCAGCACCCACCGGTCTGCTATGTTAAAATGAAAGTTAAAGCTACCAGAGCTTGTAAGACTAAATTACTGAATGCCCCGTAGCCCCCTGTTGGCACCACTTCAGTTCTTAGACTTACAATGTAGACTTTGACAAGAGTGGTCTGACTGGTTTCAGGGCAAAGACGATTTTGAATGTAGTTGTTTAGCCTGAGTTCTCTGTGCTTTCTCCATGAGTTTTGGGTATGTTTCAAACCTGAAGCCTTCTCACTACGGGGTAACTAATTTGCTGCCTTCTAATCTGTACCTAAAAAAAAAAAAAAAAAAAAAGATTGTTACAGGGTTAGAGTCCCTGGTGAGGGTTAAAGTCCCTCACAAAGCCGTGTTCAGGTTAATGTCCTGATAGTAAAACAGGTTAAAGTCCTGTATACAGGTTTGACCCACCATGGACTGGTGTAGTGGGCAAACGTGTTACTACGTAGCTCTACAGCGCTTCCCTGGGGAGTTTTGGGTCCCTCAAATATAATAAAAGCACGGGGTACAGAGTCCCCAACTGGTGCGTAATATTTTGCGGGGTTAGAGTCCTCGGTGAGGGTTAAAGTCCCTCACGAAGAAAGGTTCCGTGTTCAGGTTAAAGTCCTGATAGTAAAGCAGGTTAAAGTCCCGTATACAGGTTTGAAATTTGAATTGTATTGTTTAGATTTGTGTGATTTCAATGTCTTTCTTTTTCTGTAAAGCACTTTGAATTACCTTGTGTACGAATTGTGCTATACAAATAAACTTGCCTTGCATTGCCTTAAAGAAGTTGTATTACACTTACAGTATATAACACATTTAAATCACCGTGTTACCTTTTATCGTTTTAAAAATGCTATATCCGCCGAAAAAAAACATGTTGAATGTTAAAAACGTTCTGACCCTCTAAGTACCTGCTCCCTTTGCTCCCTGTGCTAAGTCACTCCCCCTTCAGAGCGCTAGCACAACGCATTCAATGTGAATTCCCTTAATGAAACTACTCGCACATCAGGTTTGAGAAGTTGTAGTGTATTGTTTTGTATCATGCTCCTGTAGAAAATGGCTGTGAATGACGAGGGAACATTATAATACAACATGGCAGAAAAAAAATTTACATACATTTTGAGTTGGCGAGAAGTGTTTTGTTCACTGCATATCTGCATTAGACTTCATCATACACCCATCTATCACTACTTAAGTCTGACAATGAGTAGATCTTCAGTAGATTCTTTGAGAGAGCCTTCGAGGGCTTTTAGTGGCGTGGAGGATCGCTGCAGTGGTCCCTGTCTGGAGATACTGAGAAGGCAGATAGTCCATAATGAGAATGAAGCTGTCCCACGTCACTATTATGTCTGGAGGGTTTGCATTGAGCATAATGGAATGACACTTGCGTACGTCTCTCACAATGGTCGTCATGGTAACCAGAGATGTTGAGGGGTTACTACATATGCAGCGGGAATTGAGGATGTTTTTTGTGTCCATTTTGCGTCAATGAAGATTTCTTTTTGTGATTTAGCCATTGTGTAGAGGCGTTAGAGGTATTATTAGTCCATTGTACACAGCATAATATGTGGTTGAGAGGTGGGAGTACCTTTTAAGTAAGGGAAAAGCTCACATTTGCTTTTATTTAGTACAAATAATTCCTTGTTTTTGAAGAAAATTAAAAATGGAAAATAAATAATCTGTATGAAGAGGTTTTATATGTCCTGCACAAACCCTCCTTATGGTTAGCTGTAAGATTCTGTCCAGTGCTCGGCCTATGAGCCTACGTCATCCATGCTCCCACTCAACAATTCTCCATGTGTGTTGTGATAATGCTCTGAAAGGGGAGTGACTTAGCGTGGAGAGCAAAGGGAGCAGACTCCAACTTATGAAACATGTAAAATAAAAGGAAACATGGTGATGTAAATATGTGGTGTTGGCAGTTAATACCTCATAGAAGTAAAATACGCCCTCTTTAAAATATTTCTTGTTTTGTGAAGAAATGTAAAATATGAAAAATATCGATCTATATGCTAAATTTTAAGACAAAAAAATAAATAAATAAAGCCGACTAAAATAAAAGCATGCATTTTCATTTGGGATGTTTTACTACAAAAAAAAAAAATAAATACATGAGTTTTAACCCCATGCACTTTGTCCCTTCTGACTATTACTCCCTTTTGGTTTGAACCGTGACAGAGAGACGTGTTAGGGATAGTCACAGGCAGTTGCGTTATCTATGGAAGATCATTTGTTTCATCTGATTTTGAATTTTAAATGCTGATGAATTTTTCAGTTGTTGAATTATTCTTATACTGAATTTCAGTAGCTGAGTTTTGTAGTAAACATTCTCATGTTCATTTCATGTGTTTTTCTCAGTTTAAAAATGAAAAAAATCACCTTTTAAATATTCAACACATACTCCGCTACTTGAAACTCAGAATGAAGACAGTTCAAACATGTTTTTCAGGATTAAAAATATTCAAAGTCAGAAATTGACCGGCATTTAAAATTCAAAATCTGATGAAACAAATGATCATCCATAGTTTTCCTAACAGCCTGAAAAGTTAGGCACATGTTTGTCATTGAGGAAATGCATTTTAATGACAAGGGAGACGGTAAAAATGTATAAACATAACAATCTCTATCTGTACCCACTGCTACAACTCGATCACTTGGCTGACCGATCTCAAATCAAACGCTCCATCCCATACAAATGAACAGTGAAGCCATCCCCATGTTAAACCATATGAAATGTTTAGTGGTCCCTAGACATTTACCAGAACCGCACACCACACTTTTAGCTCAGATATCAGTTTTACCTGTTAAGTATGATCTAAAATAAAACACCAAAAGATTTACACATCCAACAATGACTTTTAGCAAGACGACGCCCCTCCATTACTCGTGATGTGTGATTTTTGCAGGCTGATGCTAACAGCTATAGGAATAAATACAGGGGATTTTATTGGTTGACAGCATGAGCAACGAACACCACCTCGTCTATAAGGAAACAACTTATTTCTGTTGCTTAATGAACTATTGAAAAAGCATCATATATGTTGTTATATTTATTATGTACATCGAGCTTTCAACAAAGTTTTGCATAAAATATATGACTTTTTCTCTTGTTGGCTTAAGGAAAACATATATATGAGACGTAAGAAACCCTAGTTGTTAAGACGTTTACTAATTTGACATTTAAGTTTATTGTGGTCAAAGATACTAGTGATGGCGTTCCTATGGTTACAAACTCAAAGGTCACCAATTAGCAGGCTGCGTGGAGCTGTGGATGCAGGCTTTTATGTGGATCACAGCATTCACAATGAAGCAACAATGAGTTTAGTCTCTCCTTTGTACGTTGTTTTATCTCACAGGCTCAAGGTGCGGTTTTAGGAAAGTTTATTTTAAAGAAGTTGGATAAGCTTTGAGAAGGAGATCTTTTTGTTATACATCTAAACCATAAATGTTGTCAGTGCTCTTAGTAAATTCAATAACGTATATATTTTAATTTTATTTAAATATATAATTTGGGTAACTATGTTTTAGTGAACGCTAACACTGGCGTTCTCAAACATTTCAAGCCGGGACCTCTAACCAACCATACAACCGACCTAGTACACCCATTGCAAAATTAATTCACGTCTGTAATCATTCCAAGTTGCAAAACCAGTTAAAGCTTGAAGTAAATAACATTTTACCTCATCAAACGTCTTTGTAAGTCACTGTGATGGTTAAATATGTATTTTCAGGGTGTTTGAAGCGTCGTTATCTGCCGTCAATGTGCAGAAAATCGGTCGTGCAAAGTGGCCGACAGGACCTGAAAACTGTTCTCCTGTGAAACCCTGGCTCTTTTTTTTTTTATATATGTATGTGATTATATTGCCTTAGTTTAAAAAAGAAAAAAAAAAGAAGAAACGAGAAGAGAAGGAAAGGAAAGAAAACGAAATTGTTGACAAGAAACATCTGGACAAGGGCTATATAAAACTAATACAAGACTAATGGGAAAAAAATGACTAAATACAGTGTCAAAATTTTAAAATTCCAGCTTGAAATCACCTTGTGACCCCTAGCTCGAATCTTGCAATCACCTGTCATATGGACTTGTCTAGTCTGTCATATGCACTTCAGAACATTTTTACATTTCATTCCTGGGTGAGTGTCCTGACTCAGTTCTCTCTGTATCACACAATTCAAAAGCACTGCATCACCTTCATATAAAAGTTACATTTTATCGACAAGTTCATCAAAATCCACTGGACACTATTCGTGCAAACAGACTCCGACCTGAGTGAATATTAGATAACCCATCATAACAGCCTGATCAAATCTGAACAAAGCCTAAGAGAAGACTGCAAGCTGAAGAAGTTTAGCTTCCAGTGCTTCAATACAGATATGAATATGCTCTTTCATCTGTACCTCTCAGTGGGAAGAGTGTTAGAAACTTGGAGATAAAATGATTCTAACATCGCAACAGAAAAAGAAAAAATCACTTGTTAATGCCTCTGCACAGCATGGACGCAGAGTATGTTCCAATCAAAAAATCAATGTGCAGCCTTCACTGAACCTGCGGCGTGATTTTTTATTTAATTTCTCAAAACATCTTCAGATTTCCAAATGTAGTTTTTATTGGTGAAACATTCAAGTGTGATTGCTACCACTGGCCCTCCTCAAATGTGTTAACCCAGCCTCTCAAAGGACATAAAATACTCAATGTTGGAAGTTATCTTGTACATTGTGGGGCACTGCAAGTTGAACAGTTGACATGACGCGCCCCAATAACTGCAACGGGTTTTATTTAGATCTTATGTGAGCCCGTGTTTGACCAATGGCCTGAATCGCCGCTTTGGATGTCGCCCCAAGCACAGCAAGACACAACAAAAGGCTGCAATAATCAAAGCCAGTGTCTAATATAGTCATAATATAAAAATATCTTTCAAAGTGAATAAAAAACAAGTTTAAAGGCCCTGTACCCGATGTTTTTCCCCATGTATATGAGCAACATTTGTCTTGCTCTAGTACAGATGGATTGTATAAGCAGCTCTTGAGGTCGAAATAAGTCTGATATGTGCTGTCTGCATCAAATTAAAGTGTTTTATTATCAGAGAATCAGGAAGTGCACCGTTACCATGTGAGTTGTTCTATGTACTAGTCAAAGTGCTGACAAACTCATCGTGGTGAAAAATTAGGATGTTCAGAAAGCATAAGGTGAGTAAGAAGTACATTAAATTAACTAGTTCTAGACTAGACCGAGACAGTTTTTAAAGTGAAGTCATAACTGTGTGTGATGTTAAAAGCTCAAACTGGTGCATTACGCTTGGAAGGCCTGAGTCACTTCTCTTTAAAGACTCCTCTTGACATGGAGGAGCAGGGACTCTACTCAGAGCTCTATTGGGGGGACTGAGATCCATTTCCAAGAGCTTCCAAGAGCTTGTGATTAATACTTGCATTCACGGTCCAATTTATATGTTTGATTTTCAACAAAAAGATGAAAGAAACTGTTGGCTGATGCTAGCTAGCTTGTGAGTGTAATTATACTGTATTTGTAAGAGAATTTTTAACAGCACAAATAATCTCGTATTGTTGTTCCAATTAAACTCTTTCTGCTCAAATTGTGTTAAATGAATACTTAGATACAAGCGGCTGAAATGGGTTTCCTCCGTAGGGTGGCTGGGCACACCCTTAGAGACAGGGTGAGGAGCTGGGTCATATTGGAGGAGCTTGGAGTGGAGCCGCTGCCCCTACACGTCGAGAGGAACCAGCTGAGGTGGCTCGGGCATCTGTTCTGGATGCCTCCTGGAGGTGTTCCGGGCATGTCCCACCGGGAGGAGGCCCTGGGGAAGACCCAGGACACGCTGGAGGGACTATGTCTCTCGGCTGGCCTGGGAACGCCTTGGGGTCCCACTGGAGGAGCTGGAGGACGTGTCTGTGGTGAGAGAAGTCTGGGAGTCCCTGCTTAGACTGCTGCTCCTGTGCTAAGTGGAAGAAAATGGATGGATAATACTAAGATTAAAATCTAATTTGAATAAAAGATCTTCAGACAGAGCAGTGCTTTCAGTTAGCATACACCCCCTGGGAATGTTACTGACATCATAATCAGTAGCCAAGTATCAATTGCTGGGTTTCAGGTGGCATCACATCATTCTATAGGCCAATAATATTTAATACAGATGAGGCAAGCTGCACAGATGCAGATTTCAGCTGCAATGCAATGAGTCACTAATAGAAATGATCAAGAAAAGTAAAAAAAAAAAAAAAACTTGCTCAGGGCTGATCATCTATGTGGTAACAATCTGTTTCTGAAACTTTAGAAATTGACAAGTTCATTTTGCAGAGTTTTAAGCATGTTTTTTAAATTAAAAACCACTGTGTTATGGTCATTCATTACCACAAAGCTGGTTTGCCTCTGTTGTACTTTTAAATTCTAGAAAAAAGTTTTGGAAATTTACTTCAGGAACCACGGCGGATTGTTGAGCTCCCTTGACCTTTCAGTCAAGTTTCAGACCAAAAAAGGCTTAAACATATTTCCAGGACACATACATTACTTGAAATCACACTAATGCATAATGTGGGACCTGTAAAACAATGCTTTAATTGTGCAACCCTCCCATCTCCTCTTATCTTTGAAGACTTGTTCCGCCCACCTCCTCTCGCCTGTGCACCGCTTCTCCCGGTCATCCATATTCATAGTGGCGCAGCTGGAGTGGGCCCATGCGCTCGGGGACACACAGTTTTGATCGCCGACAATTGTTCACACTGTTGTTGTTGTTTTGCCATTCTTCTGTCCGCGGCAAATCTTTTTTATCCCTCGTACATTTTTGATATTTCAGCGCTGCCTTTAGTGTAAACATCTGGCTGCCTATTTGCTGTGTCCGTGTTTCCGAGAACTTGTCAAATCATTTAATCATTAGCACCTCATAGCAAGAAGATCCCTCACGATTTCTGCTCTGGTTCTATACGAAGGCTGGGGATGTTATGCCCACAAGCAATACTTTTCTTTCATGTCCACCAATAAGCATAGTATTCACGTTCGCACATCTACTTTGTCTGGACTCCCTCCTAGTTATAGCCAATGCTGCAGTATGTGTGAGTGGTTGATATCCTCCATGAACAACCCAGTGGGCTCTCCGGAGCGACTGTGTGTGCAGTGCCGATGGTGTTTACATGGTATGACTGACGTTGGATACATAAACGTTACACAAAGATTCAAAAGCAAAATAAAGTAATTAGTGTGGTTCATAAATATTTATTTCGTCTCCTCCAGGAACTAGATGATTAATAACATATTTGGTATTGGCAAGTTTTTTCAATAAACTACAGTTTTAGTAAGTAAAAAATGTAAGCAAATAAGTAAAATGTAAGTAAATAAGTAAATGTAAGCAAGTAAAATGTAAATAAGTAAAAGGCAAGTAAGTAAAATAAAAGTAACTAAATTAGTAAAACGTAAATAAGTAAAATATAAGTAAAATAATAAGGGTTCCCACATTTAGCTTGAAATCATTTCCCAGGACTTTTCCAGGACTTTTGAAATTATTTCCTTCAATTAATAATCACAACGTCTACATTACCTATTTTTTTCTACTGAAGATGTAGTCTAACCATTCCCAAAGTCTTACACTCCAAGGAAAATAGTTCTATAGATTAGCTTTGCAGTGTAGTGTGATTGTATTGGGTTTTTTTTGACATAGATCCCCGAAAAATGTTCTTGAGTTAGAGCTGAAATTAGACGAGTACATATATGAACTCAAACATATTCAAGAAATAAAAGTTTTTCAGTGTTGACCACGCGTTCTTCTTATAATGGTACTGCACCCCTGTGGTTGCACTTGTAAAACACGAAATTTGTGACGCCCATGTGGGACAGCATGATCATGTCTACAGCAGGTAAACCAACAAAGTGTAATTTCCTGCATTTTAATGGGTTTTAGAGGTTTGTCAAAATCCCACCTGCTCTTTTTTTTTTTACAGTGATGGCAGTCTCTATTAGTGGTGGTAAATGGTCACATTTTTATACAGCGCTTTTCCACTTTCAAGGCTCTCAAAACTCTTTACACCAAGGAACTAGTCACCCATTAATACACCAGTGTACACAGACACTGGGGACAAGGTGGGTTAAGTGTCTTGCCCAAGGACACAATGACAGCATTCATCTGTGAGGGCTAGAATCGCACTGCCAACCTGTGAGTCAGTATTATTTAATCCAACTACAACAAAGCAAATGGGAAAGATGTTTTCAAGGACAAAATGTATATTTCCCAGGATATTTGGCCCTTTTTCAAAATGTCCATGCATTTTCCAGGTTTTCCAAGTTTTCCAGGACATCTAGGAAGCCTGTAAATGTAAGTCAATAAGTAAGTAAAATATAAGAAAGTAAAATGTAATTGAGTAAAATGTATGTAGGGTAAGTAGGTAGGTAAGTAAAATGTAAGTAAGTATGTAAAATTTAAGTAAGCATATAAGTAAGTTAGTAAATCCATCATTTACCCTGGGTTGGATTTCATAGTTAAACAGTGCACCTTTAAAATACCTTCACAACATGGAATCCATTTTGCTCTTCTCAGCTCAGCACTTTCCCTGAATATAGCATGATTAGATACTTACCCGCCGCACTCATAAATGCACGTGGCTGAATTCTTGGACTTTGTAAATTGATATGTTTCTTTCTCTTAAAGCGGAGGGGAGAAATGTCCAATCAGAGAAGGGAGCTGTCAGTTTCGCTCAGTGGTGGACTGTTCGAAGAAAGCCACGCTGATGCACCGCTGTTTGCTCAAGCAGGTAATTACAGAGCCTATATCCAGAGCTGGCCTTTTATTCCTCTATGACAGGATCAGGCTCTGTTTATAGCCACTCGGGACAGAGGAGATGAGTGATAGAGACATGTAAGAAAAGAAAGTTCATGTTTAGTTTTACCTGATATTCAAATGTATGTAAATGTGGCCAAACCTCTTTGTCAAAGCCTGCTCCCGTCAGTTCCCAGAAACTACGCAGGGTTGGGCCTGGTTAGTACTTGCATGGGAGACCACTGGTAATGCCCGGTGCCACAGTAGAGCGCCGGTGGCAAAACTGTCATTGTGTCCTTAGGCAAGTTAAAGCCAGGCAAGTTCATTTGTAGCACAATTGCAGAAGAGAAACCTTTCAGTCATATGCACAGCTAAACAGAACCGTTTTAAGCCTGGATTTAAATGCTGATTGTCCGTGTTTAGTGCTGACTCTGGGTGAGATGGTTCATGTGGCACTAACATGTCGGAGATGTACTTTGGTGCCAGGCCATGGAGAGACTTGTTCACAAGCAGAGCTGCTTTAAAGTCTACTCTCTGAGCCACGGGAAGCCAGTGCAGAGACCTGAGGACAGGACTTATGTGCTTGTACTTCCTTGTTCTAGTCAGGACCTGAGCAGCAGCGTTCTGGATGTACTGCAGCTGTACAGAGATCAGTGAGCAGGCCCTTACAGTAGTCTAACTTAGTGGAGACATCCTTAGGTAAAACACTTCACCCACTAGCATGAATGTGGTGTGTGAGTGTTAGGGTTAGAGAGGCTGATAGCGCAGATTGGCAGTCTAGTTTCAGTCAGTTTGCCCCAGCTTACCACCACCGAATATAGAGTGAATAGATAATGCACAAAATAGTAAACTTTGAGCATCTAGAAAAAAGATAAACATATGATTAATGTATTATTATTATCATTATTATTAATAAATCATGCCCATCTGAACTCAAAGGTGACGTTATCATTAACTATTGGAGAAGTGTGTATTCAGAATTCCAGACAAACAAAATGTCTTCTTTAACAATATCTATAGAAAAACCTTATTCACCCAATTCCGGTTGTATAATATTTTATTTTGCAAGGGGCTGCTGATATTAAGTTCAAATAAGTTCTGTATGGACTACAAAGCCATAAAGCGTCCCGGTATCGGTGCATTCTTGACTTGTCATTGCACATAAACACTGAACATTTGACATAAATCAACCTGCTTTATATAATATTTTTGCAGGAAAAATAACCAATAACATAACAAAGAAAGCACAGTTTAGTCATATTTACAGAAAAAAAAAAAGTGGGTGGAATAAGGTCAATAGCATGATGCAGTTCCTCCATTTTAAAAGTGAGGGAATGCAAACTCACTGTAAAAACTCAAAAAGCACTAACTTTAGGCTATGTATGACTGATCTGCTAGCCACCATCTCTAATCACGGCAATCCGTTTTATCCTAACTTCTCTTAAAAGCTTGAATATTCAATGGGTTCAATAACTTTGGCTTTTACCACCAGCCTGAAAGCAGTCATGGATTTCAGTGAAGTGAATATTTATGACAAAGTGATCCTCTTAATTATCTCCTCATAAAAACAAACGCCTGAGGTGAGAGTAGCTGCCGGGGGCAAGGTGTAAGACAGAACACAGGTCCACCGCCAAACACAAACGATCTCATCCACGTGCCGTCACAATGAAGAGAAACGCCTGAAAAATGTGTGCTACTGCCAAACCAAACAAGCTCAAACATTTCACAGTTTTAATGTGGAACTGAAGCGTTGCTAAAGGGCAGTTATTTTAAATGGGCACTATTATATTTGAGATTTCTTTAGGTCGTGCATTGGAGTTATTGGTAGAAATTGGTTGTAATTTTTCCATCCATCCATTTTCTTCCACTTATCAGGGGCCGGGTCGTGGGGGCAGCAGTCTGAGCAGGAACACTCAGACTTCCCTCACCCCAGACATGTCCTACAGCTCCTCCGTGGGACCCCAAGGCGTTCCCAGGCCAGCCGAGAGACATAGTCCCTCCAGCGAGTCCTGGGTCTCCCCGGGGGCGTCCTCCCCCTTGGAATTTTTGTGGCTTTATTTCTTAATTTCTGATACAGCTCAAGATTATTCTAAAAGTGTTCAGAAAGTGTTAAGGCTTAATTTAGTTTAGTGCATCTGCACAAAGTTTCAGGTCTTGTGAAGTTTTTGACTCGCACACACCCAGGTGGAGACCAGAGCATGGGGGAGGTAATTGGCCAACACGAGCATCCCTGTTTAAGTATAAAGCAGTGTAATAAGCCACTTAATACAACCTGCATCTGTGCTTCAAGTGTAGTTTACAGTATTTCAAAAGCTTTACAATGTAGTCAATATACCAGCCAATAGGTTATTGAGTCCTATTTATGAGGCTTGGTTAAAATAGATAAAATAGACTTACAAAACTAGATAGCCCAGAGGCAGATGCTATTTGTATTAATTCAGAATCTATACAAAAATTCTTAGGGAATCAAATCGATAAAATGAATCAACAAGGCTGTTCATATTGATGAAATCTCATCTATTCCCAACTCAACCTATGTGTGTATAAACCAGGGTCTAAATGTTTCAAGCATTTTTTTTTTTTGAAAGAAAAAAAGTTGAAGTTGCACTGTGTCACTCCTCACCAGCCACTTGACTCCATAGAGGCAACATTTTGAGGACTTTTCACCATTCAAGAGAATATTATAATATTACGAACTGTTCATTGTTCTAGCGACATAGCTTTGCCTGAAATGTTCCACAGTATGGCATTAAACTTACCTTGCATGTATTCAATTACAACTGTCTTATTATTATACCGACCCATTTGAAATAACCGCTTTTGTCACACATTTTGTCTCACATTTCGTAAAATTTTTCAAAAAAAGTTATCTCTCGAAGTGTTTCAGGTGACTTTTCTTTCATTTACCTCTAAGGATAATTTTAGTGCCAGACAAAAGTAAGATCAAAGTAATAATCAAATGTCATACTGAAGAGTTAGATTATTTCAGCAAAAGTAATGAACTCTTACATTGCAACTGAATTGTTACATTGCATTCAAATGTCTATATGAAATAATGTAGAGTGCATCATTTTGATTTTGATTTGATTTTAAAGGAGAAAATACACAGTTTTAAAAAGGTCAGTGATTTCATGTAACAGCCCTTGACTAAGTATATGACAGAATCTGTGCTGACAAATTTAAAGAAGACATTTATTTATTGTGCTTATGATATACAATCTATGACACCCATGGATCATTATGTAAACGTCATAACGTCATTTAGCGAGTATTGGATTTTTTTTTCGTTTGTACCAAAATGACAACACGAAGCTGCCAAATCCTTCATGTATCACTGATTAAGAAAATACAGTTGGAGAATGAAGAAAGTACAGAGCAGTGGGTGTATGCCGGTGGAGATGGAAACGGGGGTAGATCAGAGCAATGGCTTTTTAGTATTACAGTATTAAGTATTAAGATTACTCAAACATGCATGAATCACTCTAAATACAACTATGAGTGGGTAAATGAGAAAGAGAAACAATTATAGCATGGTTAAAAGCTCTAAAAAGTTCATTTTGCATACTAGGTCCACTTTAAAAATATAATCTAGCACAGAAAAGCATCTTCCATTAATTCAAATAGAGCAGTACTCACAACCCCAGTGTGCTGCTTGTGAGCCGATAGCATCCCAGCGTCCCCCCTCACTCCAAATCCCATCCTTCAGCACTGCCAGACCAAGGATGGACCAATCATTTATCTACAGCGAGGGCCCGGCAATATCTAAACCAATAATAAGTGAGGGTCACCGGCCCAAGAGCGGCGCCATACCTTCCAGCCAAACAATGTGGCCGAGTGACAGGTGGTGACAGGTGGCAACACTTTGGACTTCAATCATCATCACAAAATGGCGTAAAGGTTAGCACCCATCATGAAGGGGGGTTGTGGTGAATGTCATCCCAATGCCCTGTTAACACCCAAGAGGCACCGCGGAGAGGGAGGGCAAAGGCAGCTGATCGACTACAGATACGACTGGGGGAAGTGTTGTTTATGGTTTATTTCATAGTAGAGATATCGAGACTTATCCAGTTCACTACGTCAAAGGCGGTGTACCTGATTTTTACTGTCTTAAAGGTGTGTGAAAAACAGAACTAGTCCATTTTAAACGATTTGCAGTGGTCCAGATTTATTCCTCACTTACCTTACGCGGTCAGAGTACTTGGAAAAAAACTGCATGTAACAGTGCAGCATTTATTCATGCTAGGAGAGGCATTCAACTGCGCAGGGTTAGAAATAGTAGCCGTGAGACCTTCAGCATTGGCCCAACAGTGTGGTTAATGTCGTGTTGACCTTTATGGTGATGTACCAGTATATACACGCTTCACATCAGAAGTAAATGAGTAGAGAAAGTGGGATTCTACAACTAAGGTTCACTCTTGCTGCGTTTCAGATGACAAAATTTTATAGGACAATGATATTTAATACAGATGAGGGACAGCTAAAATTAATTTCAGTGAGTTTAAGTGTCGAGTCAGTTCTAGAAATGATCAGGTTGAACATTTGTGAATTTATCTTTAGAGTATTTCATGGCAAAATACCATGTAATTGATAGGAAAAATCTGGCTCTTGCCCCCATGTGGGATTATGACATCACATCTACAATCTGAAAATCTCCCATAAGGACATGATATACTGTAGCAGGGGGGTACTTTTCACCATACCCAAATATAAACTCATTAGGGCACATGTCACATTACACTGCACAGGAAGCAGACTTTCTGAGTGGCATTTTTGGATATTTTACACTCTATAGGGGACATGGCTGTTGAAAGACTAGCCATGTTGCTCTGTACTGACCCAGAGAGGCATCCAGAGGTTACACCCACAGAAAGCAGACACATTGCGGGATGTACTAGGAGCGGAGCATGAGCCGACATGAGAGGAGAGAGGGAAGAGAGAGGGGAGCTCTGACAGGCGGGAGTGATGTGTCTCTATCCCAGACAGGGGGGTAATGAGACAGCTGTGCATAAGTAGACCAGTGCTGGGAGTGTGGAGCAGGACAGGATCAGGGGAGTGACAGGCAGGGAGAGAAGCGGAGAGTCGTGGTTTTAATATGTAATATCCAGGTACAAAGATTAAGGCTAATAAATGTGATCATGCAGGACTAAACAGTAATTCAACCTGGAAAGACTCAGGCAGACATGAAAGAAAAACAGGCTTTATTAAATGAGTTATCTTTGGTGCTCAGACTCCGGCAGAAGACATTGCGATTTGAGTTAGATGACGTGTAGGAGATGTCCTGTAAAATGGAGGTGGTCGAGTGAAGGGGATGATGAGTTGATGCAGAGCTGAGGGAGTGATGGGGAGGTGTTAGGGAGCAGCACACACTGAAGTGGCCGTGCAGCTGCGATGGGGGTTTAAATAGGGCAAACTGGGCACTGGTTGGATGACAAGGAGGAGCAGAGAGCAGTGGGGGGAGGAGTAATAGGAGGTGGTGATGAAGGCTGAGCAGCAGGTAAACTCTGGAGAAGCGGTGAGGTAGAGTAGGAGCAGAGTCATGTCTTCTCAATATCTTCCATATCAACTTCTTTTGCTACTAAATCGAACTGTATACATTGGGCAATCAAATCGCAATAGCATTTTGAGTAGACACGATTATCAGATCACAAAGACTGCAGTTTTTGAAGTAGGCCTACTAAGATATACTGTCTCTTTCTGCATAAAAAATAGATCACCCTTAGATGTGTCATGATTACAAATTTTGAAGAGCGACATATTGGTACAGAGAAATATCACGATAAACTATAATATTGAAACTTCGGCATACCACATTCTACCCTGTAATGTACAAACATGTCCTGAAATGTCATAGTTACTTCATGTTTCAGTCTTTTTGGCATTTACTCTGGTGTTTAAAATGTGAACTTTGAACAGAATCTTATTAATAAAACATAAACCAATACATAAATCAAATACTGTATAACCGCAATTGCAATGCTTTTCTGAAAAAAAATTGCAAAAAGATATTTTGTTTAGTCCTAGTGTTTTAATAATAGCATTGTTTTTTGTTGCTTTTATTATTTACTTAATTTATTAAATAATTATTATTTTATTATTTTATTTATTTATTTATTTTTTTTTTTTCAGGAAATTCAGATCCAGGTATTGATCTGAAAAAATAAACAGATACAGTGGTTATACACAATATAGCTCAAGTAAAAAAATAAAAAAAAAGTTACTTCCTTACTTACCTTATAAGCATGCTAAATACTCACGGTGATGAGTTTACAAGGGCTTTTTAGAACTCTCAGAGACGAGAACGAGTTTTGCTGTAAAACCAACAACAACTAGCATGCTAACCTGCATTAACCAGTACTAACCTTTTCCCAAACAATTATATATTGTTTATTTTACACACCAGTGTTAAATTTTCAAAAAATCATTTTCTCACATTAAAATATCTATTTATACAACTGCTTTCATACAATTCCTCTTCCCCCTTAAGCTGCTTTGCGGAGATATCCCCAGACTCCCCTCTTCCCCGCGGCTCCGATATTAAAAAAATCTCTCGCCAGGCTCTGCCCATTGTGTCCGACTTCAACTTGAATCTCAGCGAGTAGCATGCAGAGTTTGTGAAAAGCAGCGACGCTAAAGAAAATATATATAAAAAAAGAAGGAGGAGCAGACGGGATAGAGATTGAAAAAAGAATTGGAAAGGAATCTATTTTATTTGGGGCTCCATTCTCCCCTCTCATCTTTCAAGGCGCTAGGCTAATTCGTCCGCTAAGCTGCACCTACCCCCAGGAGCAAGTGAAGCATTCAATATGCACTCAATCCATTAGGAAGTGAACGGGCTGCATTAGCGCCGCCGCACATGGGAGATTCAATTTCCATGGAGCTGAGAAGAAAAAATAAAAAAGGGGAGAGGGACGAATGACTCTCGTAGAATACAATAACAAATGCCCCTTGAAATTAATAATTAAGCAGAGGGAGGCTGAAGGGGGACGCTGCAGAAGTCAATAGAATGAATACGAATGATATCATGTTTGTGGATGAAATGTGTGACGGAGATTTTTTTCCCAGAGATATCAGCAGGTGTTTTTTGCTTTTCAAATATTTTGAGCTTCTGATCTAGGTACTTGAGATAAATATATGAAAAAATCGATTACATTTGGATCTGGTTGACAGCAAAAGTGATCATAAAGTAAATTTAAGCTACAAGCAGTGATAATGGCCCTCGCCACTGTGCGCACGTTCCCCTGAATTGTGACCATCTCTGTATGCGACTGCCCGGCATCTCCCTTCCTGAGTGATGCCCAAGCCACTATTTGCTCTTTGACCTATTTCCATAGCGAAATGTGCCAATTGACTTATACTGGTGTGGTCCAAAGCATCGAACCAGCAACCTGCATAATACAAGTGGTTCCTATGATGTAATTTACGTTCTTGGAGTGGGTTCTGACCAAACTGAGCTCATGATCTGGAGACGGGTCCCTGAGCGCTGTACTGCTGTAGCTCACTTGCTCCAGAGGAAGTGGTTGAAGGAGATTTCAAATACAGAATGGATTTCTCTCATGGGGGATCAATAAAGTAATATCCATACCTTATCTTGTGTTAAGCAACAGTTTTGCTGAAATATGCTTTTAAAAGTGTTTTCTTCAGGTTTCCCCTGAGACAAGAGCTAGACAGGAAATTCTTGTTTGAATTAAATTATTTATTTTGGAGTAAATATTTCATTACTTCCACAATTTTTAATCTGTTCTTTTGGAACAATATTATCACTTTAATATGTCTGTGACGTAATGGGCACCATCATTGTAAGAAATACTAACCTTTCCACCTCCATGACACCCAAATCGATCAAATATTAAACAAGTCAAGTGCCCAAAACAAATCGTGCAAATAGACATTTTAACAGCACTGAAGTGTCACAGATGAAGGCTCCCCAAAAAAGAACAGTTTCTTAAATGCAATACTTTTTCCTTCCCATTACTATCTCAGTTTTATCTGAATTCAATAAGTTCTGCGATACCAAATTATTTTAGGCTAATGGTTCTCAGGAAAAGATCTGGTTGTCAGAGTACCAGCAGATGTAAACCAGGTCTAATGTAGGACTCCACATTGCAACAGATCAAACAGGGGACTAACCCAAAGTCAATAATCAGAGACCTCAGAAATCAGATAATGACCAGATTCCTGCTGTGCATGTAAACACAGCTACTGACAGCATGATAGGTTTGCTCATATGTTATTGTTTTAGGTCCCACTGCCTCACCAAAGAAACAGTGTTTCCAAAGGATGTTCTCTTGGTTGAAATGGTTCAACTGAGCTGTGACACCAAGAAATGTGTAAAGTATTCCTTTGTTCCATTTTTTCCCGCTTTACTTTCTTTAATTGGCTCTAAATTTCATTTAATTGGCTCTAAAATTCTTTGGGACTAAAAGAAAAAATGAAAGCCACAAGCGGCAATGCTGGCCCTCACCACTGTGTACACGTCCCTCCCCTGCACCTGCTAAGGACTCGTCTCTTAATCATGACCATCTCTTACTCGTGACTGTGCCTGTATACGACTGCCTGGCATGCCATTTTCTCTTCCTGGCATACACCCCGGCCACTATTTGCTCTCTTCTGCCCTATTCACCCTATTTCCAATAGTGCATTGTTATGAGTGACTTATACTGGTGTGGTCTAAGGTACTGAACCAGCAACCTCGGGCATACTCCATAAGGTTCCTATGGTATAATTGACATTTTTGGAGTGACTTAAATAATATTTCTGTTAATTTTCAGTCACTTTGGACTTTGTCTGTGATTCAGACATAACTCTCATTATACTACTGGGGTCCATGGCTTTGAACCAGCAACCTCATGGATACTAAAGCAATAAGAATGTTTGTGTCAATTTTTGATAACTTTGCATAGATACATTTTCATCTCTGTACATACATTTGGAAAGTCCAATATGAAAAAAATTGATGTTTATGTTGTCACAGTCCCAACGATAAAAATGTAATGTTCCTCCAATTGATTTTTTTGGAAGCTATGGTGAATCCAATAAATCCTCCAGGTTTTGTGAAAATTGGGTAATTTTGGACTTTTTATGTATATTGTAGGGGGCGCTATAGTCACCATTGGTTATATGCTTATCACTCTGCTCTATTCAGGCTTTGATTTTGCGTTGTTAGGTTAAAATGTTAACTCTGTGATGCATGTGGCGGTGAGCAGGTGTCAAAGAAACAGGAAACAAGACATTTTTTGACTGGGTATTACACAAAAAATTTAGTGAATATCCAAGAAAAATTGATAGCTTTGGTTATCAACAGGTCTAGATGTAGCATGTGGAGTGTGAGCTCATTCTAGGACTGCACGGTTTAATATAAACGTAGGTCAAAGAGGCAGCCGAAAAGCCATCCAACATGGCCGACTTCCTGCTTGATATAGACTATAGCTGCAATGTTTTAGGATTGTCCTCATGTGGCCTATCACTCCTATGAATTTCATTGACCTAGGACAAAGTACATGTGTCTTCCATCCCAGGTGGCGCTGTAGAGCTAATTTGCATGCCAACTTTGGTGCATTTCTGCTCATGTTTATTGGATCTTTCCCTCTCCATTGTGTGATTTGAGTCAGAGTGCTATTCATTTACAATGGAAACTTTGGAGGACCCTCGAGGCAAAACTGTACAAAATAGGTCATGGGTCTAATTGGCTTTTCTGATCAGGGGCACACAGAAGAATTATCTGCAAAGTTTCACTAATTAATGTCAAAGTAATTTTTTTTTCCCTATTGTAAACTTTATGCGTTCCTATAAGTGAACGCATCATTGTGTCTGACGTAACAATGAAATCTGTGGCTGCCGATGTATAAAGTCACTCAAGTTTCAACCTAGTCAGACTAAGCATGTGCCTGTTACATTTTTTTTTAGGAGACTTTGCACCCCTGCTGGTCAACTGTGAAAAATGCCCATATCCATAATAAAAATGTGTGCATCTTGTTACTTCTGATGCATAGCTTTTATAGTGCACACTTTTCATATGCTCCATAGTCCATTATATTCGGGTCGAGATCACACATTTTTGATTCAAAGTTGAGCTCTCTAGGCCAATGCCTGCAGCCGTGAGAGGTCATCAAAGTCATATCAATCCGATATGGCCGACTTCCTGTTCATCATAGGACGGGTTTTTCTCATGGAGGTCTTTCACTGTTCTGAGGCTGTTCCGTCTCCCACTGTGGTCCAATATGTGTTGAATTGGTATGCGCCGGGCATTGTCGCAATGCCTATTTTATCCAATTTTTGCCGGGCTGGTCGATCCTATACTCCCACATGAGACTTTTCATCGATGTTCAGAGGGTCAAAAATGCTA
The DNA here is from genome assembly GCA_019594935.1 of Periophthalmus modestus. Lineage (NCBI taxonomy): Eukaryota > Metazoa > Chordata > Actinopteri > Gobiiformes > Gobiidae > Periophthalmus > Periophthalmus modestus. The sequence continues at coordinate 12,441,658 of JAIEZT010001243.1, forward strand.
TTATTTTGGGGGAAAATAATAAAAAAGAAACTGAACAGTGCCCTTCGCCAGTTACTTTGTTACTGGCTCAGACCAAGTTGTGGCGTGCATCAGTCCTATCAAATAGGATTGGTCGATATGCCATAAAGTCAGATCACAGTTTAGATTTGATGACGATTCATGTTTTTTGTATCTTTTATACGATCTTTAAAGGTAACTAAGGCTAACTGTTGTTTTTGAAAGTTAAATCCTGTCACTCACTCAGAGCAAGATGGAGGCTGACCAATAGAAGGAGTGGATGGTGGAAAGTGTGTTCTTTACCACAGAGCAGCATTAAACAAAATAGTTTCATATTATCATATTGCCCAGCCCTACTATTAAGGCTTTTCTTCAGCCAATTGTTTAGTTTAGTAGAACTATTTCTCCCACCTGACCATATGACTTTCCCATTGTAAAGTAAAGTAAACTTTATCAGTAACACTTTATACTTAATATACTTAATTAACCTTTAAGTGCCTGCAACTATTTTTCTCATGTCAAAACAAACATGGTGACGTACAGAAAAGAAAAGAGGTAAAAATAACGCAGGGGAACAAAAACACACCGATTTCTGCAGAATCAACAAGTGAAGTGCCGCACAGTTACTTATCTCAGCTTAAAGAAGTTATATATTTTACACTGAATGTTACCAGGATTTTTGAGAGGAGCTGCGGTTGGACCGTCTCAAGTTAGGACGGTAGTTTGTCATATTATCAAATATGAAATGCCAGTCAGAATAATACATTGCAATAACATTTTCTTGCCGTGCTGAAATCAAGCAATACTCCGTAAAACGTAAAAAGCACAAAATCCCAGTTTGCTAGCCCGCTCCTGAGAAGTCGGTCTGTTTGTCCTTTCTGAACACCCGACTTATTTTGAAGAAATAATAACACGGTGCAGCCAGCATGACCAGATTGCCTTGGGAGAATAATAAATAAAAATATAAAATAAAAAAATAAAAAAAACGGCGTAGCCAACAGGATGGGTTCTTAGGTTGACGCATGAAAGCCTGGGAACAATACTTACCCAATCCTAATACAAAAGCATGTAGATTGGCCGTAGCTGTTCTGGGCTCCCGGCAGCGCAATCTGGCAATTTCTCGGGAGAAAAAGTCCACATTGGCCAAACAATAGCATGCATAGACAACAATAGGAAGACATCAAAACCCCACCTGAAGTGAGAGATGAGAGGAGAAGCAAGCACCTGGCTGGATGCATTGGAAAAGATGCTGGCATGACAACACATGTAATTAAATGGAGCGGTGGAACAACAGAACTACAGGTGTGGAAGGTGGTATAAATCAAACTTTGTACTCACAATTAACCCCCTAAGGAGAAAAGGCGAGAGGGAGTAAAGGCATGGCCACAATGTAGAGTACTCTCAGCCTGAACAAGATACAACAACACAACTTTTCAAACATGGAGGACTTGTTTGCCCGCAATCCTTGGCAACAGAAGTCTTTCATATGCTGAACCTGAGATGCAGCTAGTATAAGGTATTTGCACAAGCAGAGGAGTGGCGTGGGCAGAGAAAACGGAGAAACTATACTTGTCTTAGTCAAACAAAAATAATAAAAATCACTAAAATCAAAAGGTTTAAGATTTGCATGTTTTTGGGGTAATTGTGCAGGGGGGCTACAGAATAAATGTATAATAGCGCACACCACAACTGTCACTGTTTTCTTGTTTATCCCAGTCCAGCTTCGTTTCCCAGCCTGTTCCCGTCCTTCGTTTGCTGCCTCCCTGTTTTCCCCGCACCTGCCGTTCATTACTATTCAGCCTATATGTTCTCCCTCTGTTCAGTTTGTGTTGCTGGACTGTCATTTGTTCATTTCATTTGTTTATCTAGAGAGACACGCAGGCTTTGTATTCACCGAGACAAGGAGTTTGGCTGTGTTCTATGTTGTCAAGTTTTTACATCCACCTAACGCTGCTTCTGATTGGTTAAATTTGCAGTTGATCTCTTTTTTGAGCCAATGACCGTCTCTATGGGCTAAATGAATTCAACAATGCAGCAACTAATATCAGTAATACTTATAAATACCATTAATTATAAGAACTATAGCCACAGTTTCGTTCTTTCTGAAATGACAGGAGGAGCTTAGCCCAGTGTGTCGGAGTATTATACAAATACTCTTCCCCACTGATCTAAACCATTCACAATTAGCTGATTTTGACTAGGTACAACAAACACTCACTCACACACACCGCATTTACACATAGATAAGGAGAGTGAAGTACCTTGCCCAAAAAAAAACAACTACAGTTTGCCGAGGTCAGAGCTGGCATGTTGTATGGTGTAAAAATTGTTATGCTAGTTTTTGTAGTAGTACTATTTTTACTACCAGTAAGAACAGTACTACTGCTACTACTACTACTACAATTATGACTATACATGGGTTTCAGAATGCAAAAAAAAAAAAAAAAAATGAAACAGTTGCCTTAATGATTAAGAATGTTAAACTAAATAACTAAATATATCTTTTGAATGAGAAAACTGATAAATGACTACTACAACTGCTGTTCAGCTATTACTGCTTGGTTATTTAAAATAATAAAGATAGTAGAAAATCCTGGCACATTTCTTCTGTTGCCGTGAAGCCCCCCTGTGGCAGCATTGACCTTCTCAGATATAAAATAAGAATAAGTTGTCTTGAAGGCTCCATCGCGGTGCGTGTAATCCGCCGCTCCATGTGTCCGCTGTGGGTGTCAGACTCTACTCCAGCCCAGTAATGGCTCAGCTTGACAGACACGGGGCGTCAGCAACTGAAATCCAAAATAAGTATCATGGCATAGCAATTTGTCATTCTCGGCCGTGTAGCATGTCACACCGGGAGACAAGTGATTTGGTGAGTAGCACAGCCAGTGTATCCATGACAGCAAGCCAGCACCAAGCCTTTATTTTGTGCTTTTTTTTGGGACTAGTTTGACAATGTCTATTATATGCTCCTTAATGCCATGTCTGACAGTGTGAAAAGGCTGTCAGTAATCTCGTCTAGCCCAAAAAACTCAATGCATCGGGAGAAGGCCTGGGAGGATAAGAGTTGTGAAAAATAGTCTCGGGGAATTTGCTGTAGTTCTGCTCTGTCAATATTCTGAAGGATGCAAATAATGATGCGCATTACAAACTGTCAAGTCACTATTTTGCATTGGTGTACTGTTATGATATCCAAGTTGAGTAAGTAGGTTTAAGTGGATGTGCAGGGCTTTTTTATTAGCTATATTTAAAGGCGCTGTAGCAGATTTTTCAACAAAAGTAGTTAATTTTAAATGGTTTCTAGTAGTCCAAAGTTATTCCTCAAATCCTCACTGAACTTGTGCATTCAGAGCATTCTAATTATTCACCTTGATGAGTTTAAAAGTGCTTTTCACAACTCTCAGAGACCAAAGCGGAGTTTTGCAGTCATAGTAATGCTTATTTGATACATCTGTACTGAGGTAAGACAAGTTTTGCTCAAAGACACCATTTTGCATTGTGATTCTAGCAGATGCCATATGCTCTTTTTTAAGGTGGGATAACTGCCGGTTTCTGTTCTGTTGCATGAGGAACAGGAGCAAAGGTACAGGGATCGTTCTGTAGATATTAATTGCCGGTTACAGCAATACAATCGGGTTAAAGTACACAGTGAGATTGTACCAGGGTCTAACAGAGTCTGAAGTCAGTCTCACAGAGTCTGACAGAGTCTCACAATCTCAGAGTCTGAAGAAGGTGAGCTGGCACCAATGTTTTATATTACTCGAGCAGTGGAAGTTAACATTCTATAGATAAGAAATGTAAAGCACAATCGAACAATGTGATTGAATCAGGAAGTCGAACAATGTGATCACATCAAGAAGTCAAACAATGTGATTGCATCAGTGTCTTACCCAGAATGGGGTGATATATGGCCACTGCTACGTGGAAAACAGAATGTTTTACACCATTATAAGAAAGTAAACATTATTGCATTTATATATTGTCCATATAACCATATTACTATTTAAGAAAGGGGTATCAGAATGTGAATTATTTTTAAAGGGAGAGGGGAGTGGGAAACATAGAATATGGTGTTTTTGATTAATATAGTTTTTTTCTAAATAATAACAGAGGTAACATGACAATTTAAATATGTAATGTGCTAACAATGAATACCCCATTTAAAAATCAAGCAATGCAGCTTTAAAGCCACAGTCCGGACTGGGGTGGGCAATGTGGGTATTGACACAACTACACTGTACACACTGTGGGGGAGATTTTAAATTGATGCTCTCGTCAGAAGGTGAGCTGGGGACACCTGTATTGCCTCCAGTCTGGTCTATATTTTGAGCCTGTAGCTGAAACAGCTACCACGGAAATTAAAGTGCTTATGAATGTTGTAATCTGAAAATTTGCTGGGTTCTAGCGGTGCCTAGGACATTTGGAAGCCAAGTAATATAAAGTTAAAAATCCTGTAAACAACTGTGATGTTTCATTAGAAACTTCTGCCTCGTTTTTCCAAATTTCTACAACAAAAAAGGCTGCTACCTGCTAGTTTTCTCTGATCTCGTGGTTGGAAAAAAACAGCATGCTATCCTAATCACCAGTTAACTCCAGCTGACAAAGTGGGGGAACACAGACTCCTTGCGATACAATGAGTTTTTAAAAACAGATGTTGTTTTGACGTTTAAATGTTCTGCCTAATTTAATGGCTTTATTTTTTGTATTTTTCATTTGCACTCCGCTTTATAAGCTTGACAAACCTCTCAAATTACCACACTGCAGTTGTCAGTCATACACTCTAAACTTGGTAAACTCCTTCTGTAGCCACAGCTGCCCTGGTGTAGACTGATGGAAGACAATCTGCTGCCAATCTGTGCCATTCATACAGGCAAAGTGGGTGACGTGTCTTGTCCAAGGACACAAGGTCAGGGGCAAGAGCCAGAATCTGAACCACTGACTTTCAGGTGGTGGACAAATGCTAAATTCATGAAGTATAAGTAATTTAATCATAAACGTTTGTTACGATTTGCCGATTGCATCCATTCAAATTGCTATTTTGATTCTTTTGTGATTGATCTTGTAAGTAGAATTTCCAATTTAAAAGACTAAAAACTGACAGAATGGAACTAAAACGAATCCATCGACCTCTGACGCGCCACATAGTCTCGTATATTGACCAGACCTACCTCCTCCTCACACTCGTGTAACACCTAATCAAGACAAAGTACGTTGCTAACGGCGCTAGCTAATCCTCTCTTGGAACCTTGACTACACGACCTGACACCGCTACAGCTCCGGAGTCTCCCAAGGGACCCTGTGTCACGATCCATCCCCGAAAGTGTGTCACCGAGGCGGGTACCAAGAGCACCATCGGGCGGGTGGGGGGTTGGGTGGTGGGTGATTTGTGTATGGATAAAAATGGTCGCGGCCCAAAAGTATACGACACCCTATGGTCTCGGCGCATGTCCTCTTTCTTGGCGTTGATTTATTCATGGCTGTGCACAAAATCCCCGGGCACGCAGACCGAAAAGCAGGACACAAACAGTTGTCTCTGCTCTCTTTATCCAAGCTCTCGAACCCTTGAGAAATTTGGACCCCGGTGGCCACTGTAGAGCCAGGATGAGCCGAATACACTGCAAGGCCTCTCTTTTGAAAACGCCACACGGAGGAATTCGGAGGAAGAATGGGGGATTTACAGGGGACATATGTATTCTGTTCTTTGATGCGGCGTATCGAGGCTGGATTGTGTCAGATTACAAAACACAAGACAATATATTCTAACAATGAGCGTGTTTTCTGGACAATTAATGCTTTGTTTAACAGATTTTCTATGGAGAAACCATAAACGAGGAATGATGGGATGGTTTGAATAAGGCTGTTTTGTCTATTATCTTTTATTGTAAGACCACTTAATATTAGTATAATGAAACTCTAATGCCATTTCAGTTGCATAAAAAACATTTCCTGGCAAGTCTAAAATGATATCTCTCTGTATTTTTATTTTTTTATACAAATGGAATTCAGTAAGGTCTGTTTTTTTCAGTGACACATACGAAACTAAGACACTCATTGGTCATCCATCATTTTAGAACAAAATCTAATTTCTCTCACCTCAATTTAACATCTGTGCTCATTGATTCTGCAGAAATCGGCACTGTTTTAAGACATCTCAGATATTGTTTTCCTTGCTTTTCTGCACATCCCAGGCAGATCATGCATGCAGTTTTGAGAGAAATAAGATAATGAATACATGAATACAAATAATAAAAAAAATATAACTGAGAATTTCAGAAACATTTCAATCTGTACTCCAAAAAAGTACATCTAAAAGTGAGGTAATCTTTTTCTCACTGTTTATCACTGCGGTTTTGGACAAGTTTTCAATAATGGTGATGATGTCCCCCATAATCGAAACACAGAAATTTTCTGTGTGGACATCATAAATCAAAGACCCAGGTCATTGACTGCGTCGTAACCCCCACTTCTTTTTTGAAAGTCATGTACTCTCACACATCGGCCACTTGCTAGTTTCTCCACTACCCTCACAGCCAGTCTTCTTTCAAAGTCTATATCATTTTAACCTGGCCAATAAGATTACCTGTAGCTCTGGAGTGGCTTTAGCTGCAGGAAATATGAGTCCCACACAAGTGCAATCTTCGACGGGGCAGCGCGAGGAGAGAGGAAGGATCAAATCATGGCAAAAGTGTCCTTGAAAGTGGCATTCACAAGGTGCTCTGTGCGATCCCACCATTCATCACCGCTGTACTGTAATTCACACAACAGCCTACCCCCACTAATGCCTGAAGAATGGCTCCTTCAAGTTTACTATAGCCTCCTAATGTAACTCGGGCTCAACCATCAAAAGTTTAGTACGACAGCAGCGCCCAAACTCAAACTTATAGAGATTAAGATGTATCGATGAGATTTTGGCGGAAAAAAACCCAACTACGGCCGGGAGGTGGGTAAAAATGCATAAAAAAGGATATTTGGGAATACTTAAAGGGGCGCTATGTCACTTTTCTGTTGCTCTCTCTCACTCCCAATTCATCTTTCTTATAAAACTACAGCACATCACATCTGGTTTGTGAAGTTGTAGTGGATTGTTTTGTATCATGCTTTTTGAAAATTGTCATGCGGGAGAATGTCGACGTAGGCTTGTGGGCTGAGCCTTGTACAGGATCGTACTGCTATCCATAAGGAGGGTTGGAATAGGGCCAGAGAGAGATTGCAAAATTCCTCAAACATGCATGGAGGACATATACCACTTTGGACATGTTTTTGGTGAGGGAACAATGTTATGACATGGTATACAGCTCAAAAAAGCAGATTTTACACAATTACATTTGCTCTTTTTCCTTTATACTACCTTGAGAAACTTCCATTCTTCTGTGAGTAGGGTCACCTCTCCACAGAGCTGACCTGTAACTTGACCTTATGGCGTCAACAGCTTGTCATCATGGAGATATACATTTGTTTAATGCCATACTGTGGATCATCCTACACATGCAGAACCTTTACCAGAAAAGTTACATAGTGTCCCTTATAAGTTATTAAAGTTGCACCATGTAACTTTTTAGGATTGTTAAAAGTATCAAAAATCAGATGCTAATCTATATATTATTATTATTGTGGCAGGCCTAACTATGGCAGGGAGGTAGGCAAAAATGCTCAAAATTAGCTAAAGAACTGAAGATCTTAAAGTTGCATTATGTAACTTTTTAGGATTGTCAAAAGTAGTAATTTGATGCCATATTGTGGAATATTCCAGAAAAGTTGCATAGTGCATGTTTAAGATTTAGGAGGTAGTGGCACAGTTGAATGTTCGCCCATTGGCAAGAGGGTCACTGGTTCACAACTCACCACTAAACTGTTGGCGTGCCCACTTCACACATATTTGCGCTCTCCATTTACGGTGTGTGGCTCTAGCTGGTTTTTGCAAGAATGACAGTGATATCTGAATAGGAGGATAAGGTAGTCTCCAGTGTGTATGAAGTCTTCCTTGCAATGCTTCTATGATATTTATAAAGCTTTTGGTGGTACAAAGATACTGTCATTCACTCATGTGTTTTTTACAGTATCCTGAAAAATGCCTCACTTCACCTTGATGGAATAATTTCTCTGCTCTTACACTGACAATATTTTTCAGTATTAGAACTCTATCTTTTAAATGAATGGTATGTTACTTGCTCTGGGCTTTCCGATGCTTTACTGCTTCTACTAAACCAAACTTATCAGACATTTAAACAAGCTGTAAGAGAATTTTATGCTTTACCAAACTACCTATATACTGTAAAAGCATAATTATAAAGCGTTTTTATTGGCCACAAACCAGGAAGTAAAGCTGTTAGCAGTGGCAAGATGGCAAAACTCCTCTCTGCCCTCTGAAAGTTGTGACAGTTAGGATGCTAGTAGTAGTACTGTCTATGGCAATGCGGCCTGTCTATGGCGATGGGGCCTGTCTGTGGCGATGGATCCTGTCTGTGGTGATGGGTCCTGTCTGTGATGATGGGTCCTGTCTATAGTGATGGGGCCTGTCTGTGGCGATGGGGCCTGTCTATAGCCGATGGGTCCTGTCTGGGGCGACGGGTCCTGTCTGGGGCGACGGGTCTTGTCTGTGGCGATGGGTCCTGTCTGTGGAGATGGTTCCTGTCTGTGGTGACAGGTCCTGTCTGTTGCGATGGGTCCTGTCTGTGGCGATGGTCCCCTCTGTGATGATGGGTCCTGTCTATAGTGATGGGTCCTGTCTGTTGCGATGGGTCCTATCTGTGGTGATGCGGCCTGTCTGTGGTAACAGGTCCTGTCTGTGGCAATGGGGCCTGTCTGTGGTGATGGAGCCTTGTGCGTCATGGCCTCTCCGAGCTTAAGTTACGTTAAGTATTTTTAAATTGTGAACATGAGAATGAAATACTTTAGCCAGCTACAGACTAATGTCAACTAATTTCTCAGATTATGGGGTTTGAATCAGCTCCAGTCTGCAATGCATCCCTGATCTGAATGGCTGGAAAGTAATCGCAGCCTGTGAACATAAAGACTCAATGTCATGATCCCTGCTTGCTCCTGCTATCTCCTGTGTCTCCTCTCCCCCTCCCTCACTGCCTGACTCCAGAGCTGGGCGGAGCCCTGGCTCCTCCCGCACACACCTGCAGCCCATCAGGGCAATTAACGCAGCTGCAGGTGGTTAAAAGGAGCCAGGACCCAGCTCTCCTGGCCAGGTCGTCTGATTTTCACCGAGTGTCTGCGTGCTGCTCACATCACTGTGTGTCTTCGTACTGTTGGTCGTCGTGCTGTTCGCCTCACGGTTGGTCCTCGTGTCTCTGCTGTGCTTCCTGTCCGTGTCCTGCCTGGTGTCCTGCCCGTGTCCTGCCCGTGTCCTGCCTGTGTTCTCCGACCCTGTCTCCCGGTACCGGCTGTGTTCCAGTCTCATGTCTACCCTGCACCTCTGGACCCTGACCTGCACCCCATATTGCACCCAGCTCCTCGTATGTTCTCCCGTCACCTGTGTTGTCTTGTTTTTGTTAATAAACACCCTTAAACTTGCCCCGAGTCCCGCATCTTTGGTCCGCCCCTCATTACGACACAATGGCAATTGTTACTGGCCCTTATATAGTGAATGAAATTCTAATTCATTTTATGCAATTTAAAATAAATGCTACCATTTAACCTGGAACTCAACTGCCTACAATGTACAAACCTGTGTGCCTTATTTATTTTTAGCTTATTTCGTTGTAATCACTTTTGTCTCCCACTCATAATGCCTCAATCGTGTCAATAATCGTAAATAATTGTTTATAATCAAACTTCTCAAAATGGTTCATACACAAAAACTTAAAATGCTACATCCTAACTTTAAATTCTCTATTGCCTGGAGTGACACAAACTTTAAATTCAAATCACAACACACACACACGGTAGATAAAAAAGATGAGACTGGAGGGAGAAATATTACAATTCTACCTTTTCCTGGACAAATTGGCTCTCCACCTTTTGACGCCTTTAAATAATTCATTCCGCCACCCAGATTTTCGAAGATAATGACTTCTAGTTTTGCCTAAATTTGCACTGGCCTCAAAGAACTTAGTAAATAAATCCGACATGGCACACGCACTGGGGGAGGTTTGACCCGCTCGGCTTATTCCGGTATAGGGAGCCTTTATTAGCTCTCGCCAGTGGCTAAGTATAGGATAAGTGAAAAATAGCGCACTAGGAGTAACATTAGCACATAAATCGCTTTGACGCTAGCCTTTATCCATGCGCGCGGCTCTCTCCCCTACCTCCCCAGTTCCACCTGTGAATGCTCGCGGCTGACTTTTTTCTTCCCTATACACCTCCGATGAAGACCGTGCATGCCAAAGAGGTACAGAGGGAGAAAAAGAGAGAGAGAGGAAGGGATGGAGGGAAGAAATGCCTCGGGTGACATCCTGGATTACATGCTGTTTGCACCTGCATGGCTGTCCCCATTGGAGTGGTGATGATTGGGGGAGGACATCGGAGGCTTGTGGCACCAAGCGACGACACCAGACTACGATATGAGACAGTGCACATGTGAGGGGTCATCTGTCCAGAAAAAAAACATACAAAAGGCTGCAGAAATATACACAGTAAAATCAGCAATGTGGTCTACTCCATTCAGTGTGGTGAAGACTGCAGGGAGTGTTATTTTGGAGAAACTAAACAGCCACTCTGTAAGAGAATGTACCAACACCGTCATGAGAGCTCCTCGGGACCCCAGTCTGCTGTACATGTCCATCTCAAAGCCACTAACCACTCCTTTGACGATAGTGAGGTATAGATCTTAGCCAAAGACAAGAAATGGTTTGAGAGGGGAGTTAAAGAAACAATTTTTGTTAGGAAAGACAATCCTTTGAACAGGAATGGGGCTTAGACATCGTCTATCTCCTATTTATAACTCCATCTTCAGACCTGTATTTTAACAAGAGAAAACAATAGGACTAGCCAGTATGCTAATAGCTGTGGTATTAGGTCATTAGACCAAGCCTACAAGCAGAAACTTTAAACCAGGGGTCCCCAAACTTTTTCCTGTGAGGGCCACATAGCTTTTTGCTTCTCTGATGGGGGGCCGGGGTCAGTTTGTAACAGAAAAAGTGTGACGATTGCAGGAAGTGCCTAAACGTAAAAATGTATTGTTTTCCAGAAAGCCACACATAATCAAATAACCCTTTCTGGATTCTTCACAGAACAAAAGTCAGGAAATAAATAATAACACTATTAATGAAATAAATAATAACCAAATTACCCTCCCTGGGTTCTAATCATCAATCAATAATCGTTTGTCCACTTCACTTGCATTTTGAATCAATTTTTCTCTTACCTTTTCGCCATGATTCTGTTCTCTTTGAGAGGACCGGGTTTAGGATTTTTTTTCTGGAGGTTGCCAGATAGGGGCACAGACCGCAGAAGGGTGGAACAGAATGTCACATTATATGCGTTATGAAAGACTTACTAATAGTTAATAATGAAAATAGTTCATAACTAAGGAACATTTTCTTGCAAAAGTCCAACATTATTATCAAATACAAATACACATATATGGAAAAAAAAATCAAAATGCTCTCTGGTATTGTTCAGGGGGCCGGACCAAATGTGGAGGCGGGCCGTATCCGGCCCGCGGGCTGTAGTTTGGGGACCACTGCTTTAAACAATAGTTGTGTTAGTTTCAGTGTAGTTAGCTCCTCCCTTCAGACAGATATAAACCAGTGTCCACCAGTAATCTGATCAGAACTGAAGCAGCCCCTATTTGGTCTAGGAATCTAACCCACAACCATTTTGCTGTTAACTGCCTTTCATAACCAGTCTTCAAACCCTCTGCATTGCTCTTTATAAATGAAAACACAACACCGGGAAAGTTTTTTGTCTGATGCAATTTCACTATGAAATGTTAAAATGCAGAGTGGATTTCAAGGACTTTATGCTTGAACTCGGAGGGGATAGGAACAATTTTCAGAGGTAAGAACAACTACAGCAACGAGATTAAAACATAACTTTGGTCCACATTGAAGAAAACAAAACACCACTCTAGCTATATTTTCGTTGAATGAACTATAGGCCGTGGTCGACATGTGAAGAAAGCCAAAACTAGACCCACCCGATACAGTTAAGAATTTGTCGCACTTTGGCTTTTTGCAGGTGTAGCTCTTCGTTCTTCACAAACCTTTAAAATATTCCAATGAAAAGCAACAGCCCACTAAAATCAGAACGTTAACTACAAACGTGATATGTCAAATTGCCCCCGGAACACCGTCGCTCCCCATTACGTTTGGAAGATTACTCTGATCCAGACTACCGCGCACACAAGCATACATTAGCGTGCGCTTCATAAATCAATCTATATTTTCATTTTTATCGGAGTCATGTTTCAATAAATTATTTGCATGGCCCATTTAAAACACGTGGAACAAGCGCTCACCTCCACCTGTTTGGTATTTCGGTGACTCATGCGCGCCGCGGCAGAAGGCACAGAGCAATTAAAATAGATGAAAATATGCCTCGCGGTCTTATTGGGCTATCACCGGCGCGCACCGCTGATCTTATTGACAAAACGGAACGGGCTCCTGCATATTAATACTACTGTCTTAATATAGACTTCATGCTAGCAGCGGCGGCTACCTGTGCAAGGCCGTCCTTTTAACTCTGCTGAATATTGCATCAGATGTGGATGTTTCCGCAGGCTCTTTAGACTCAGCTTTCACTACTTTTAGTTTCATGCAAGTCGGGATAGTTAAAAGTGGTAACTTCTTTTTGGACGTTTATTGATAGCTTTTTTTTCCCCTCTGTAATCCATGGCGTTTTTTTTTTTATATGGAAAGCCACCCTGACCAGTAGTATACGATATATTTGCTGTTGTTCAGTACAACATTTTTTCTCATTAGTCCCATTCACATTTTGGCGACAGTCTGGGTCATGTAATGCATTTCGCATTTCTCTGATTGGTTACTCTTATTGTATAGCTTCTGTTTAAAGGCCGCCACCTGCTTGTATTCATCCATCCATTTTCTTCCACTTATCTGGGGCCAGGTCACGGAGGCAGCAGTCTGAGCAGGGACTCCCAGACTTCCCTCTTCCCAAACACGTCCTCCAGCTCGTCCGGTGGGACTCCAAGGCGTTCCCAGGCCGGTCGAGAGACATAGTCCCTCCAGGGTGTCCTGGGTCTTCCCCGAGGCCTCCTCCTGGTGGGACATGCCAAAAACAGGGAAGTGTCCAGGAGGCATCCAGAACAGATGCCGGAGCCACCTCAGCTGCTCCTCTCGATGTGTAGGAACAGCGGCTCTACTCCGAGCTCCTCCCGTGTGACCGAGCTCCTCACCCTGTTTCTAAGGGAGCACCGAGCTACCCTGGGGAGGAAACCCATTTCGGCCGCTTGTATCAGCAATCTTGTCCTTTCGGTCATTACCCAGAGCTAATGACCATAGGTGAGGGTAGGAACGAAGATTAACTGGTAAATCGAGAGCTTCGCCTTCCGGCTCAGCTCCTTCTTCACTGCTTCACTGCTTGTATTCATGGATATTTTATTGCTTTACCTGGAATGCTCCACAGTATGGCATTAAACATGTCCATCTCCATCGACACAAGCAAGTGATGCCACCAGGCCAAGTTACAGGTCAGATTTCTGAGTAAGAATGCATGTTTTGTTGAGCAATAAAAACACCTGTATTTGATCTGAACAAGTGGATGTAAAATATGTTTAATGCTATACTGTGGAACATTCCAGGCACACAAGGTTGCCAAGTAACAGTCGTGGAAGTAAAGTAAAATCATGAACCTAAAAAAAAAAGGGAACAGATTTAAGATTTTTTTTAAATACTTAAATATAATTATCTCACTTCATTTCAGTGAAATTAGTAGTAATCCAACCTGTCATAGGCACTTTCAAACGGGCTTTTTCAGGACAGGTATTTTTCTCCCGGAGCGAAATTCTATCTGCCAGTCATCTAGTTAGCGGTTAATCTGCTAAACTTCCTGTCTGACACTGCACTATATCATACCATACATTTATTGCTCAGGATCTTTCTGACATCTGGAGACTTGATCAGATCCATAAACGTCAACAATTTCTCTAAGCACCAGACTGGATCCAGCATCTGTCTCGCTTTGTTTCAACTACAATCAATCACAAGTCCATTAAGAACAAAGTGCCTCGCTGACATCCCTAAAACTAGAGATATGTGTGTGGTAGACATTTATTGGTGCAATGGGAAAAGCTATAACAACCTTAATGCATTTGGGGATTTAGCAGTGAACCAGCGTCGCATGGTACAGTTGGTACAAAAAGATGCAGGTAGTGGGTAAAACACAATAACTTTTTTGCCATATTAAATTCAGAACAATTCAACTATAGAATATGTCCAGGTGTGATCCCTATGGCCTTTGCTCTGGCTTCAGGGTTAAGATGTATGATATTGTATATACAGTATGCATTATACATGTATTGTGTGGCTGCTATGATGAAATTGTGTTTTTGAATTATTTAGAAGCAAAACCAAGTTGAATTTTCTATTGTGGTGGCAATGACTACTATACGGTTGGTTACTGTATGGTTGGCTGCAGAATAATTTATTTTATTTTAATTAATCAAATTTAGTTGAAGGCTTGGTCACCTCGCTGCGTCCCCCAGGGTGTTTTCTGTCCCCTCACCTTATGTCCTGTGTCCTGCAGAGGTTAGACCAGAGAAAACAGCCCAGAGCAAAACAAACATAATTGCGAAAAGGACATTATGTGATGAGACCAATGCTTACAAAATCAGCTTATAAGATCTGTTAATTGACCCATGAGAGCTAGGCACAGTTAAAATGAAAGCTGAACATTACACTACAGTCACAAACTTGGGACACATTTTCTTTCTTTTCTTTTTTTTTTTTTTTACATTTACTACTTTTTACATTTGGAAGACATCAAATATATGAAGCAAGATGTATAGAATTGTGTAGTAAAAAAAAAAAAAAAAATCAGTGACTCAACAAAATATTTTTTATATTTTATATTCAAATCCTCAAAGTATCCAGCCTTTGCTTTGTCGACAGCGCTGCAAATCCTTGGCCTTCTCTCAATGAGAGTCTCCTGAAATGGTTTTCACTTCACAGCTGTGCTTCGTCGGGTCAAGAAATGGTAAAAGTGCAAACCAGGGTTTAAAGCAAAGGGTGGCTACTTTTTGATAAATAAAAAAAATAAATAAATAATAATAATAATAATAATAATAATAATAATAATAATATAATAATAATAATAATAATAATGGAAATAAAGAAGAAACGTTTTTGGTGTATACACACTGGTAGTTTATATTGTCTATCATTTTTAAAAGCATTGTCTTGGGTTTGGATGAGAACCATATGGAATGAATGGTATGTGAAAATCTCATACAGTTCAACACCACAATGAGAGAAGGTCATTCTGAAACAAGATAGTAATTATATTTTTCATAAAAAGTCAAATCAGTTTCCTATTGCCCAGGTGTAGAGGCTAATTTGCTTCCAAACAGCTAAACCTCGGTGCTGCATTGGGGCTGGAGGTGCACGTAAGAAAGGCAATCAAAACGCTCCTACACTCAGATTTACCTAAAGGCATACAAGCATGCAAAAATACTAATTTGTGAGCCATTTAAAGAAGTTTCATGCATTATTAAGACCTTTTAAATTACTTTTGGTCATCTTCACACTACTTTTTCATGTCCTATTTATAAACATGTTGGAAAATATAGTATTTTACCGACCATTTTGATGTTAAAAAAGTGCATCAGCTTGAAAAGAAAAAAACAGCATTGTTTCCATGGACATTGTTAGCCACTTTTTGTTGCTATTTTCTGCTTGAATAGACCTGATAATACAAGAAGCTAAACTGCTTTATTTTCACAACTTAATAATGGTGATGGTTGTTGAATAGGAAAGAACAGTCTACTGTGTTTTCTTCTACCACAAGTTGCAGAGGCTAGGGTATAATGAGAAGACTTGTGAAATATTGCTCTACAGTAGTTATAAATTTACAGACAATTTCGGAATAAAAATCCACTGTTGAAATTTGAAAACAAAAGCAAATTAAAGGTGCACTGTGTAACTGTGGTGATAGGCCTGCCACTTTACTTTATGTTCCACAATATGGCATTAAACATTAAACACATTAAAACATAAAAAAAAAAAAAAATGTTACAGGGAGTGGGGCCAGCTCTTCACAGATCTGACTTGTAACTTGGCCCAGTGGCATTGCCTGCTTTTCTCCATGTATCTAGGTAAGTTTAATGCTTAACTGTGGAACGTACCAGTCAAAGCAATCATAAAAGACAGCGGGTGATGGCAGGTCCTCCACCAGAAACGTTACATAATGTATCTTGATTAAAGAAGGGGTATTATGGAAAATTTACTTTTTGGAGCTTTCAACCATGTCATAATGCTTTTCCTTCATCAAAAACATGCCTGAAGTGTTTATAGTCTCCATACTTGTTTTGAGTAATCTTGCGATCTCTTCCAGGCCCTATTCGAACCCTCCATATCGTTGGAAGTGCGAGTCTGTACAAGGCTCATATGTAACCCATCTTCCCACACAACAATTTTTCACAAACACACAAAAGCAGGATACAAAACAATATACTACAACTTCACAAACCTGATGCGATGTGCAGCAGTTTCATTAGCAATATGCACACTGATTCTGCTGTGATACGCTCTGAAAGGGGGGACTTTGTGCGAAGGGCAAGGGCAAGAGTAAAGTGGAACAAACTGAACATGTTTTCGGCGAATATAGCAGTTTCGAAACAATCAAATCTAGCATGGCGATATAAATACGATATGCGTTAACAACAGAAGTGTAACACCCCCATTTCATTTTCAAACCGTTACTTTTCCATACCATTCCATAAGCTTTCATTTCCATACCTTTTCCCTCAGACGCCTCACCTCAGTTAGACTCAGACAGGTTCCAGGATGACAAATTCAAATGGTGGTATTGAAGCGTCTTGGTCATGCCAGAGGGACCAGGGTGAGTAAAGGTAGGCTCCATGCATATTTACCACGTCTGGTGAGTCAGGAGAATTATGGAGATGAGGCTGTGAAGAAAAAGAAGTATGGTTGAGCTGCGCGTGTAGATGAACACTCAAGGGCATGTCTACAAAGTGAGGGATTGTGTCACTGCCTGTCATATGGAGAGACATGCGGAGAGCAATGGCATAGTTAAACACAAGGTACCTCCAAGTATACTATATAGCACATTTTGTAAACAGTTTCCACACTGCAGAATACAGACAGAGTACAAATAAAAATATGAATTGACTTTATTTTATTTGTTTGAATAGAACGACATGTATTAATGAAGCTCAGAGCTAGTTTCCATCCGTAGTCCCATCGGGTGGGGGGTAAATAAAATGTAACAAAGATGCAAATTTTAGTTACTTGCTAGTCTTAAAACAATAAAACACACACAGTTTATTTTATTTTTTATTTATTTGAATGGGACAGCGTGTATTAATGGAGCTCAGAGCTAGTTTCCATCCATAGTCCCACAGGGTGTGCGCTAAAAATGCTAATTTTAGTTAGTTACTAGTCTTAAAATAATAAAACCACAACACTGTTTATTTTATTTATTTATTTGAATGTGACAGCATGTATTAATGAAGCTCAAATCTTATTTTAGGATTTGTAGTCCCACCGGGTGAAGGGTAAAAAAAATGTTTTGCAATTTTTACTTACTAGTACTAAAACAGTAAAACCGGCAAATAAAAACAAATAGTAAAATAGCAAATATATTGAAATGATAAACATATAACAGTAAAAGTGGGTGTTAAGACAAGACTTCAGTCACTTCACGGCATAGTAAGGTTACCTTTTTATTGGCTTTTTGTTGCTGTAGTTGTAGAGACAATCATACAGACAGACATCCATGAATACACAGCAGTTAGTGTTTGGACAGTTTCCAATTGTAGGCCGTAGGACAACTGTAGAACTGTAGCATTCTCACAAACACATACTTATGAATTTATTTATTTATTTATTTATCTATTTGACTGGGACAATGCACGTTAATGAACAGACATGATTCAACATGAATATAAACATACCAGATTATAGTCAAAGGCTAATTTCTGTCTGTTATCCCATGGACCTGGAGTCACAAAAGGGTCAAGTTAAAATTGCACATTACATTCACTGTACAGTTCCCACAGTTGCACATTCCATTCATTGCACATTACAGTTATTGCACAGTTCCCATTATTGCACCATACAAAATATTGCACATTCCACGTATTACACAGTCCCCATCATTTCAGTCAGTTTGACCCATTCAAGACAGTTACATTCTACACCCACCCCTTTCATTTTTTGCATTTGCATTTTGCATTTCAGTAGCATTGAACCAAGGTAGTTAGTCTTATTTAGTGTCTTACCCACGGCCAGCATGATGCTCTATGCAAACCAGAGTGGGAGTTGAGCCACAAACTCCCAAACTGGTGTGAATGAGCCACTGCCGCATGAATTTAGCGAGACAAGGTCTTAAGAAGAGACAAAGTAAAATACTCAAGCATGCACGTATGGAATAAAAAAAAAATGTTTTTGATGAGGGAAGATCATTATAAAGTGATTAAAAGTATAATATATAACGAGCATAAAATGAGCTTTTAATATTGAGTAATTAAAACAGCACATGAGACTTGGGTACATATTCACTTTTACATCTTATAAACAAGTGCACAGTTAAGAATCTGCATTTGACACAGACGCTTAAATTAAAATGCATCCGGCGGCACAAAGGTTAAGGAGCGGTGCTTTTAAAACGGGATTCTCTGTGATCTCTGCACTTATCTCCATTTTCCCGCTCATTAAAACCTGCCTGTGGTAATAACAGTATAATTTTATCTCTTTATGAGGCTTTTGGGAGGGGAACGTTTCATGCGCTGATCTGTAGTAAGCGAGAGAGCGATCAGATATGTCCAAAAGGAGGCGTTTAAGCCGTGAAAAGCTGGTAATTGCGGGTGGATTGTATCACGCGTTTTAAAAGATGTTGTGACGGGGATGAGTCAGAAGCGCGTGCCCCCCTTAACCTCTGTAAATAATAGTTACACCTGGAGGACTGGAAAAAACAGGTTAGGAAATATGAAAGAAATATTTTGATCCATGGGTTATATGGGCATAAAATGGACTAAAATGAAATATTACAAGTCTATTTACTAGGCATTTTATGGATGGTTTTGATGCTGTGACACTCATAGACCCTGGTGGGCTTAAGTTGTAAGTAAATAACCATGTTTCCTAAATTCTATTGGTGGTTTTCAGACTCTAGGATGTGATATCAAAGAGCCAGATTTCCACATTGTATGTTCATAACAAATTTCACAAATGTAAAACCTGGGATTTTCTATGAGTGACTAGAACCAAGAATTCACTAGATTACTACAAACATTTATATTACAAAAATGTCAATCAATTAAAACTTTTTTCTGACCCCCATTTGAATTAAATATTGACCCATATACAATGTTGCGATATCATCAGAAACCCAGCTAGGATTAGAATGCTTTTTCAGAAATATGTGGTTTGAAATATTGCTTAAATAGAGATCTGAATGCACCTTATTATTATTAGAAAGGACATAACGGCAGCATGAACTGAACTACGAACCTCTCCAAGGGTGATAATTATGTCCCTTGAGCCACAATACTAATACTAATACTTGCTTTCTGCCTGTTCTTTTATCACTAGTGCTTTTACTAAAATGTTTTTTAATACTAATTTTATTTCAAATGACTCAAATGAAGATAGACTAAATATTTTTGACAGATTTTCCTGTTTTTAATAATAGTGGGAATAGTGGTAGTACCTGTTTTACTTGTTTTGCACTGGCCAAGTGGCAGTCTATGGAAAAAAAAAAAAAAAAAAACAGAATTATATTGACCACCAGTCATATGGCCCTCCATTTCAAATTATTCCAGTATACAGCCCTCTGTGCAAAAAGACTGGACACCCCTAATCTAGCACTAACCATGCCATATCTGCTCCCTGTCCAACCAGGAAGTAAAATGACTAAATTCATTGATTAAGGGTGGACTCACACTAGCCCAATTGAACCATGCCCTGCTGGCCCGTAAAGTTACATTTGTCCAGTGTGAGTGCAAACTGCCCCGGCACAGCACGGTTGGGACTATGGTCCAGTTGGGAGAGCTTCGCCAAAGCACGGCACTTGCTCTTGTACGCACCCACGCACGATTTACGCTTGCAAGCCCTGACATGTGTGCAGAGAGGATGGGGGATAAGAGGAAAAAGTGAAAGATCTCTGCTCCAAACTCATATGAAACTCACAGTGAATCCCCTCTTACCTTCAATAAGGACTGTGGGCAGAGACAGAAGTTTTGAAGCCTCGTCTCCTGTTGTCCTCCCTCCTCCACACTGTTGTTTTATCCATAAACTCACGGAGGAGCATGTATCATAGGAAGCATATCTGCCTCACTGTTTCTTCATGCTGCTGGTCTTATTTTCTACACTATCTGTGCGACATATAAACAAACAGAGCTGAGTGATGACGTCATGGGGCCGTGGCTCGGTTCAGTTGTGCAGGTGTGAAGTCAGGCCTTAGAACCGTACGCTTCGTGCTTGAACACAGCACGGTTCAAAAGGCCTAGAGTCAGTGCACCCTAAGTTATGTTAAATGTAGAAAGACGTACTGTATAATATCATATAAAGCATATTTATCTTACAGTTTTTAAGAGGTGACACTTTGGTCATATTGAAGAGTGTAAATCAGCCAGGTAAAATAGACTTGTCTGGAGCAGATCCCGACAGATGGCACCAGGCGCATCCCTCACAGTCAGAGAAGAGGTGCCTGAAATCTGCTTGTTCAAGGTGTGAATCATTGTCTAAAAGAGACACTAGGCACCGCAATAAATCTATATAAAAGTGTTGCCTTTACTATGACTAAATATAAAAATGTAGTCACTTAAAAGTTTCACAGGAGTTTGTTACCAAGGGGTTATATTTAAGGTAAAGTGGGTTTTTCCAGTATATTATCAGTGTCACACATTGTCAAAACTGATTATCAATAATAAAAAAAATCTATCGACTCATTTATGCCAGATTTATTCATGAAATAATAACCCATTAAACCTGACTTTAAATTCATTATTCTTCCTAATTTAAAAAAAGGGTTCCACAAGGACTTGTTTAAGGTCCAGTTTACTTTTAGTTCAATGTCCGTATTGTATCTTTAGTAATGGCAGTGAGGAAAAAACAGAGGAAGAAGGTTTGGAACAGCTCATTTGGATAATCATTACATTAAGACAACCCTTTCACCCTTTAAACCTGCCTTTAAATTCATGATCTTCCTAATAAAAAAGCAAAGGTGTTCCACAAGGATTTGTTTTAGGTCTGGTTTACTTTTAGTTCAATGTTGGTGCTTTAGCTATGGCAGGGAGTCAGTTTATCTGGAGGTAAGTTGCATATTTTCATTCACCTCCAACTGCGTTAGTTTCTTCAGGAAATTGCTTTCAGAATTCATTTAGTTTTGCTTTGTGATGATATGTGAGACAGGTAACTTCTCCACTTTTGCACTGTTGATGTGAGGAAGAATTCATGATAAGGTTAGTTGGGGTGATTATGGTAACTTTTCATGCTTACTACTGAATGGTGAAACAAGATCTAGTTTTCTCACTTGCTTTCTCAGAGATGAAATTGGTGTCTTGTAATGTCAAACCTGCAAACCCAAAGTTGAAGGAGGAATCTACTACATGTTCAATGCAGAATAATTGTATTAAGATTTTTAGAGATCATAGGACTGTAGTTCAGGCTTGCGTCTTCTGTAACCTTGGCACAGTTTGTATTTCAGATTTCAATAACATTAGAAATTACAAACCTGGTTAACTCAGTGTTACTTTGACATTTGCCCTCACTTTCATCACAAATTTCTTTCTGTACTTTTATGTTCCTGTACCATTCTTTTTTTAGCATGCCGAATTTAATTTCAGCTCCATTAAACTACTACTACTTCCACTGATAACTACTCAAAAATTTCCTAAAGGGCAAATAATGTTAATGTCCAATACTCCAGAAGTTTGCATTAGTATGCTAGTTTATGTTAGCTTTGCACTGGTCTCCTAGAGTTGTGAAAAAAGCTTATAAACTCATTGCAGTGAAAAATTAGGATGTTCATAAGGTACAGAGGAATAACTTTGGACCTCTACAAACCAAATGAACTAGTTCTGTTTGTGGCATTTAAGAGAGTAAAAAGGTACAGAACAGGGACAACAATTGTTTGTAAAAAAAAAAATTGTAAAGTTTGATAAGATTCTCAACAAAACTCTTCCACGAGGGCCATATCTT
Source organism: Periophthalmus modestus (assembly GCA_019594935.1). Lineage (NCBI taxonomy): Eukaryota > Metazoa > Chordata > Actinopteri > Gobiiformes > Gobiidae > Periophthalmus > Periophthalmus modestus. Next base: position 12,463,941 of record JAIEZT010001243.1, read on the forward strand.
GAAAAATATTTGACACGGAGGGAGCCACAGACCAGTGGTCAATACAGTCAATAATTCAGATGGAGCATTTACCATAGTTTTGACTTCATACTTTAAATAAGGCTTGAAATATTAATATTAGGTCTGTATGACAATGCAATGTGATTTTATTTAGGTTATACTGGTAGGATTACTCCAGTAATTTACTTGATCCAATCTTGAGCAAGTATTATGTGAACTAAGTTAAGCCACGTTAAAATATTTTCAAAAAGATTGTGCAAATAGAGTGATGTGATGCTCAACCTTGCATTGAACCGATATCATGGATACTAAATTCACTTTAGCATCAGTGAATAGGCTTATGATCACACTTCTATATAGGGTATATTAAAAGGAGAAGTCAGCATGAGAACTGCTTTTTGAGGTTTTGAAGGTTTACTGTTAAATTATTAATGAAAAGAAGCCAGTGAATGAAAGCATTTAAATATGTAGTGTATTATGCAAATGGTTGGGGTCATTGCCGTGTGGGTATGGAAAAATCAAAGTCTAATTCAAAGCCAAACAAAAGCGATGTTGCACACAGAATGAATTAATAACTTTTAATCCCTTATGATGTGATCTATAAACACTGGAATAGCTTGTCAATAATGGTGATTTACCGCTCTGCCAGCAAACTGAATGAAATTTGCAATGTGTAGCTGGTCTAGCAAGAGACTGGGAATGTATATTAGTTTTGGCTACAATTCTGCATATTTAGAGGTATATTAAGATGTACTGCATTTACATTCTATAGTGCATTGTCTCATTAATAAACATGTACAAAAGTTGGAAAGTTTCAAATTTTCAATCAGCTCATTAGTTGAGAAGGCTCTGTACCTAATTTTTACTGTCTTGAAAATTGCTTAATGCTTTCTGAGCATCCTTATGACTCACCACGCTGAGTTTTTAGCAGTTTTCACAGTTGTCTGAGGCCAGAGCAGAGCTTTGCCGTCACAGTGAAGCTGCCAAAAACTAGCATGCTAACGCACACTTCCTGATTATCGGACAATAAAACGCTTTGTGATTAGATGCAGAAGGCACGCAGCAGACTAACAGTGCACTTCCTGAATCTTGGACAATACAATGTTTTATAACTAGATGTAGACCTCAAGAGAGTCTTATGCAACATGTGCTAACAAATTGTGTTCAAATACGTGGAACAAAACATGCCCCTTTATTTGATGAAACCCTGATATGTTCTGGTGTAATGACGACAACAAGATGAAGTGGTTGTTTAATTCTAATTTATTTGTAAAGCCGGGAAGAAGCGGCAGATGAGTTAATTTAAATGAGTCTTTGGTGGTTGTAACACACATCTGGCGACTGGCCTGTTGTATTTTGTTTAATGATGTCTTATAAGCCCATTAAAGGGCTTGGCATTTTTTGTATGCAGGACACAATAATAAAATAAATCAAATCAAAATCAATGCTCCAATGGCATATTACTAAAACTGACTTCAAATAGGGTGTTGTGTTGTTTGTTTACTGATGTAATAATATTTCTTGAAGATCGCTGACAAAGTGCAAATGGTGAATTAGACCCTTGGATGTGCTAGTCATTGGAGGCAACACACCCTCAGGTTTGGACCACAAATTTGCAAATTGACTTAGTTTGCACTAAAATTCACTTGATTAAATAAATAATATAAATTAAAGGGCTTGTACCTGAAGTATTTCCCATGTATTTGAGCAAAACGTGTCTTGTTCCAGCACAGCGGATATATAGTATAAGTAGGTCTTGTGGTCAATATAAGTCCGTCGTGTGCTGTCTGCATCTAATCACAAGGTGTTTTATTGTCCAATAATCAGGAAGTGTGCGTTAGCATGGTAGTTGTTGTTAGCTTTACATGGCAAAACTCTGCTCTGGCTTCTGAAAGTTGTGAAAAACACTTAAAAACTAATCGTAGTGAACAATTACCATGCTGTATGTAATAGGCAAGTGAGAAATAACTTTGGACTACTGCAAACCGTCAAATGAACTACTTCCCTGTAGGATTACCAGGTAAAATAGTAATAGGCCCGTCATGATAACACATTTTGAAGTTTGATATTTTGCTAAAGTAAATATAGACAATAAACGATATAATGGAAACTAAAATTTGCCACTGACGCAATAACCCGAGAGCAGATTTAAACCACAAAAACTATTCTAAATGTACAATATTGTTAAAAAAATCATAAATTACAATAAATAGACAGCAGAATGAAAAAGAATGAAATACCTAGTTTGTAATCTGCAATGGGTCATGGAAGCTATTAATTCAACCATTTACGATTTAAATCTTTTCATATTGCCAAAAAATATTACCCAGAATGTCCCAGTAGTACAAAAAAAAAAGTACACATGATAAATATTAACCCCCCAAAAAATTCTTCCAAATTTCATATATTGAACGATGAGTTGATATCCTAATTATAGGAACAGGCCAACATAATAGCCATATACATTTGCTATGCCACCCAACGTTCCACAGTCCAACACTATTGATTGTGCAGTATCATTGAAAAAAAAGCAACTCTAATCCAATACTACAATCTCCGTTATACGCAGTGTCCACACAATAAAAGCTGTACACTGATTTCATTCTCTTTCCTGACAAGTTTGTTTGGGGAAAAAGTCTCAAAGAAGAGTAGTTCAAAAATCCATGCCGTGGTCCGAGTAATTACACAGCGACTGCTATCGATCTACAGTGCTATTAGTTCTGCGCAGACAAATTTGGCCATTTTGTGCAATTTTCTCCACTGTTGAGTAAATGTGAGTGCAATGACTGACAAGACCGCACCGCCTCCACATTTGGTCATATTAAGTCTTGGGGCCAAACAATGCAGTTCGATGTTGCTAGCATTTCGCCATCCAGGTGAATTATATTGAGCTATTTTGGGTCACATTTGTTAAAAGAAACTGCAGATTTTAAAGGTCTTATATAACACAAAATCAACTCTTGTTAGCTTTAAGCCATGTTAGACTGTTGTTACCTCCACAAAAACATACCTGAAGTTGTGTCTTCTTTCATTCACATATTTGAGTAACCATTTATTATTATTCTGTCCACATCTCCAAAGCTTAAAATGCTCTGTTCCACTTTATGATGTCAAGAAGTGGTAGTTTTCAAGTAAACAGCCGCGTTTTACATTTTGTTCAGTAGAAATTGGTAAATCCAGGGCTGAAGTCATCCAAATGAATCTAGTGAAGGTGTATAGAGTTTAAAACACATTGGAGCACTTCCTGTATTACCACATGACATCACAAGGTGGAACAGAGTGAGTGTTTTCAGTTTGAGCAAAGAACTCAACCTAATATGCAAGGTTTGTGTGAATGAAACAAAACACAACTCCAAGTATGTTAGTGATAAGGAAACAAAATTATAACATAGATCAGAAAATAATGTAATATGGGTCCTTTAACACTAATTCTTATTTAGATTTTAAATTGCTTCAGCTTATTTGCAAACAGTGATGGCACTGCATACACCTGCACATCAAATTGTCACCGTACCTTAAAATAAAGTGGATTTTTTGTGCAACTTTTAAAAGAGATTAAGTGTACCTAATAATTTCTTTTAAAATGTATACATAAATGAAAAATGCACAAAATTGAAAAAAATAAATAAAATGAAAACACACACACAAGCTGCATGCCCTTTTCTGTCACACATAACGCGACTGGGATGGGCAGTGTGGGTGAAGTGTCTTGCACAGTGACACAATAAGAGTGTACCGAGGATCCAACAGCAACCAGGACAAGATGTGGACCAGTCACCCTTCCAATGAAGGACCGACACTCAACCAACTTCACACATCGTCTTTAAAGTTGTACTAAGTAACTTTAGCGACAGAGCTCCCCCTGCAGTTCCCTTGTGAGAATACATAAAAAAAAAATGAAATAAGTTGAGTTGGCCACTTTACAAGACTGATTTTCCAGAGACAGTGTGGGGAGATGACAGAAACCCCAAAAATACATATTAAACCATCACATAGACTTAAAAACGCTTTTAATATGCTAAAAAAAATTACTTAGTCCTGCTTTAAAGAAGGGATATTACACTTCCACAGGGTAATATAGTAATTGTTAACACATAACATATTTAGATCACCGTGTTACCTTTGACATTCTGCGTCACTTGCATCCCGCTAAAGAAACTACTGCACATTGCATCAGGTTTGTGAAGTTATAATGTATTGTTTTGTATTCTGCTTTTGTGTAATTATGAAAAATAGCCATGTAGGGGTGGGACTGCTGCAGAGCGCTTCCTGGTTGCGTAGACTTGTAGGTGGAGCATTGTACAAGCGGAGTGGGCTTGTACTGCTAATGATATCATGTTAAACTACTTCAGTCATGTTTTTGATGAGGGAACAACGTTACAATATGGTAGAAAGCTCAAAAAAGTTGATTGTGCACAATACCCCCTCATTCAACATAATTCACCAATGTATCAAGAACCAAAAAAAAACAACGTTATAACCCTCACTTTGGATCCCTTGTTTTGTATCTGAGAAGTGTTGCTTGGAGGTGCAGACCATAATATATCTAATGTTTGTTTTGTAGGCGCTCGCTGGTGTAATGCATTGGAGAGTGGGCCATTTGAGGCTCTTACATCACTACAGCCGTCGCACATTTGTCACGTCGGGCCCAGACGCCGAGCTGCCTGGAGTTTTTTGTTGTTCTGCTGTTATTTCCCCACGGAATCCAGCACTCTGTCAACAATATTGGTGTATGGTCATATAAAATAATAGCTAGTATATAGATAGTACATATTCTTTCAAAATTGTGAGAAACCAACCCATAGGATCTCATGAATTCATTTGAGCTGAAAGTGTTGTTCAAAGATTGTTTCAAGTATTTTTCTGATACTCCTCAACATAACTTGCTTTTAAAGGAATAGTATGTAACTTTCTGGAGGTACTACATCACTTGCGTGACTTCATCAAAATAGAAAGTTAAACCATGCATTCTCCATGAAGATACATTTTACGCTATGCTGAACAAACTAAATTTCCATGGAAACAAGCGGGACACAGCCCTTCTCCAGTTGGCTATATGAGTATGAGTATAAGTATGAGTCAGGTTTGTGGACATGCAAGCCTGCTAAGAGAAGTTTTTTAGTGCAATAAACACAACGATACAAGCTTTTTTTGGCTACAAAGTGACATACTGTGGCTTTTAAACACTTTTTAGTACCTGTAGCATTGGTTATCTTACCTTCATACTTTGTCTTTTAGCTGCTTGTTTCCTTACGTTGTACAGTATTCATCTCACCTGATTGTTTTATTTTGGGTGCTAACATTCCACATTGAAAGTGTTAAAGGAGCTGTAGCTGATCTTAAAAACGTGTAAAACAGAACTAGTTCATTTTAAAAGGTTTGCCGTAGCCCAAATTTATTGCTCATTTACCTTATGTGTTTTGACATGCTCATAAGCACTTGTCACAACTTTCAGAGACCAGAGTGGATTTTTGCAGTTACAGTAAAGCTAAAGGCAACTAGCATGCTAACTACATACTTTGTGATCATTGAACAATAAAACAGATGAAGGTGTTTGTAATCAGTCTATTCTGCCTCCACTAGTGTTTATGAACTAATTCCACAGATGGCGACCAACTCCTCCAATAAACGCCCAGGAAGCCTCTTGCTGGATTAGACATTTAATGGACTGGATTTTGCAAAACTGTCAACACACAAGAAAATACATGAACATTACAATAATGCTTACACATTACTACTAACAAAAACCATGCAGAGCTAAACAAAACGTATAGCAGCTTAATCAAATACAGCATGTGCACAACAACACCTACCCAAAGGTAGCTATAACTAGAGAAAACACACGCAAAACCGCCGATTAGCATCATGCTAACATCAATGTAAAATTACATAGACACGTGAGCGCCATTAGCGTAATTTTTTCAGCACAAATATACACCGCAATTAAACCAAAGTGCCCCAAATGAGTCCACAGAGTGAGCAAACATGTTATAAAGTCCCAACACTCACAGACAGATATCTTTACGGGTTCAAACGACAGTCCAGAGGGGTCAAACACAATGAAGAATAATCGAACTGTTGAAGTCTGAAAACAATATGGTAGCTACGGAAGCTCTGAATGGACAAAACGCATTAACTCAAAACAGAAAATATTTCTGTCCACTGGGGGCAGAACACAGTCTTTCATGATGTCTTCAACTAAGGGAAACTGCAGAGACTACTGACGGCAGTACACACTTAGGTTTAGACCATTTTGACCAGGAAGCTGCAAATTGAAATAGTTTGCACTGAAATTGCCAAAAATGACTAGGAACAGTAGACAGTGCTATTCAAACAACATATACACAGCAAAATAAAGTGGATTTAGTGCTTAGTTCCACTTTAAACACCCACATTACTATTGCTCTTGTTGCATGATTGGATTGCTACAATGATGCTCCGCCCCTAAGCCGCCGGATCTAGATATGTGTCATTACAGTAATAATGCACAACTTTTATGCATCTATGGCCACTCCAAAAATAAAATGCATGTTGCACCCTATGATGCAAAAAATAAATAGTAATACTGCTTTCAAAAAGGAAAAAGAAATGCAAACAGTGCAACATGAAGGCAAAATACACCATTATTAGGTGCATTCAAAGCTATTACAGAGATTGTTTACCGTTTCACGTACAAAAATGAAACCGAGTCAGATCTGAACAGCTGTTTTCATAAAGTTTAATGCAGTTTGGTTTGTGCATTGGCCACATGGCACCTCCAGGAAAATAAGTTCAAATAAATCCATTTTAAATGAGATCAGGCCTGAGTCGATGTAAAAGTTCAGGCTGAATAACCAGTTTCAGGATCTCTAGAGACCAATGGTGGAGTAGTTTAATCTGTTTTGTTTGTTTAACCTTTGTGTACTTACCAAAAGTAAGTTTGTTCCCTAAACCTTCATTACACCTAAATACCACCACTTAAGGTGTTTTTATTGCTCCAAAAATACCTTGAACTACATCCAGTCTTACTCTGTGGTTTAACCTCTCCACAGATCTGACCTGCTCCTCACCACGGAGATAAATAGGTTTAATGCCATACTGTGGAACATTCTATCTAGGCAAAACAATAGCATCGCCATGGATATATGTAGGTTGCAGACCTTCCAGCAAGAAGATGAACAGTAGCAGTAGAGTGTTTGTCCACTGATCTGAACGTTGGTGGTTCGAATCCTGTTCTCGACATAAACATCATTTATTAGAGCCACTGGCCCGCAGGTTGGAGGTGTGATTCCAGCTCCCACAGATAAATGCTGTCATTGTGTCCTTGGGCAAGACACTTCACCACCTCGCCAGTGTCTGCATACACCGGTGTATTAATGTATGTGTGAATGCGTGAGTGGCTCCTTAACGTAAAGCGCTTTGAGTGCCTCGAAGGTGGAAAAGCGCTATATAAAAATGTGACCACTTACCGTCTACTTCAAAAGACACATTATGCATTCTCGTAGCTTTAATTTCATGCTTTGCTTTTCATCACGTTGGCATTAGTATTTCACATGTTCTAACTGAAAATATGAATTTGAACTACCCCTCCGTTTACAATTAGGTATTTAGCCATTGGAGCGACGTCTGCCGTCAGAAACGAGAGCGAACAATGTGAAAATAAAAAAATATGTAATTGGGAAACATGATAAGAAAATCATGCATTTTTACCTGTGACGCAACAATCTGGGGAAAATGCAAACAGATTAATGAATCACTGCATGAATGAAGCAAACATATTTTAGAAACTTTTAAAATGTATTATATCAGTCAGTTGTTTTTTTAATTTGGGAGGGTCTTGCAAACTGTAGGCATTAACTAATAAAAATTTTGACTCAACGCAGTTCCCCAGCAGTACTAACCCAGAGGTTGCCAGTTTGATCCCCGCTATGACCAATCAATGATGAATATATGTTGTGCAAAGCGAGAATGCTTACACTTATAATAGCTACACTTTACATCATCTGGTAGATTTATTTCAGCTGTCCCCAATCACCGGTTTGTTTAGTCCTTTTAAGAATTTTGTACTAAAAACGCACTTCTGTTGTGTGATTGGCAGGCCATCTTGCATCACGCATACTGTGGTCTGTGCTAGTGCTCTGCGTATTATACCAGATAATGCTCTCAATAATACATCAGATATACTGTATTTGAAATGGAGGCTTTGAATGTCTGCTCTGCCCTAAATATCTATGTATTGCATTATTGATGTATTGATACCCGTAAAATCAGTAATTGAAAAGTCTTAAGCGTCTTACAGAATGTTGCAATGTCTCGTAATGTTGTTGAGTGGTAAGTGGGGCATGCATTGGTAGGTTTCAGATGACATCACAACATTCTATAGGCCAATAATATTTAATTCAGATGGGGATAGTTAAAATAAATACTGTTGAAATGCTGATTATGTTACATACAAAGCACTGACTTCCAGGATCTAGTCACTAATAGAGATAATCAGGTTAAAGGTCCTATATTACACAAAATGGATTCTAGGGAGCTTTAAACTTTGTGTTTTGTTTCATTCACGCATATTTGAGTAATCTTTTATTATTAGTCTGTCTACATCTCTAAAGCTCAAAATGCTCTGTTCCACCTTGTGATGTCATGAAGTGATGGTGTTCTAGTTAACTGCTACCTTTTATCTTTAGTTCAGTAGAGATCGTCAATGCCGTGGCTGGAATCATTCAAATGATTCTAGTGAAGGTGTATGGAGTTTAAAAACACAGTGGAGCATTTCCTGTTTTACCACATGACGTCACAAAGTGGAAGTGTTTTCTGTTTGAAAATCATGTTAAAGGAAGTATCAGCATGTACTTTGACATTTTTTTCATACAACTACCTCTATTTTACATATCCATCCTTATTTTTTCTTTGATGCATCAAATAACTGACTGGGAGAATCCCGGCGGCACCTGCGCTCTGATTGGTCGTCTTCAAGGGACAACGTCAGCACATTATCGTAATGACAGTAACGTATTTAAAGAGCCCCATGTCTCTGCTCTAAGATGCCATTTGAATTTACATGATAGAACAATTGGTTGCGGAGTTACGGTAATGGAAAGCCCACAATCACAAATCTATCTGCGGCGATAGCATCCGACGCTATAGGGTTAAACATTTATGAATCTACCTTTTGGTTATTTCATGGGAAAATACAAGTAATCGAAAGGGAAAATGGCTCCTGCAACATTTCTACATTTCTATAGAAACAAGCAGGAAGAGCCCCTAGACCAAATAAGGTTTGTGGAGATGCAAGCCTGGTCACAGTAACAACACATGTTTTTCAGTGCAATAAAAACAACCAAAAAGAAAAAAAAGAAAGACAAAATAAAACATGCTATTCTAGTCTAAAAAGGCTAAAAAGTGACATACTGTGGCTACAACACCCTACAAAACCAATACAACAGCTTTCAGGACAAGAAACATTCATTCCATTTCTTTATATATTTATGCATGTGTGTTTTTACTTATTTTTGTTGAAAATGTTGCGGGCCTGTATAATAGCGCGCAGGTCACCGACTCAGGTGAACTCATTTAGAACGCCGTGAGCCACTCCGTATTCCTGTATTAACCTTTCACCTGCTGGTATTTGGAGCTAGCTGTAGCCTGCCAACTCCGCGACCCCACTGAGCCTGGACACCTTTTAATCTTTATTGTAATTTCTTAACTTAGTGCGGGGAGTAAAACACGACGCTCGCTAGGTGACATTTGTCAATTTGGCTCTTTTCTGGAAGGCACAACAGCACGGTTCAACGTTTGATTAACCCGTGCGTTGGTAATTTGGGTGAGTTTTGTTCCCAGGCTTTTTGATAATATCTGTATGACAAAAGGGAAATCAAGTGTGCATTCATTATGACACTATGGTATTAGCATAGTCTATTAGTCATGTGTGTAGCTTATGTGTATGTCAGAGTACCTTGACTGACGAATAAAAGTAGAAAAAAACTTATCAGCTCGATGTCAAAATAAGTCTGCTGTGTGCTGTCTGCATGTAATTACACTGCCTGGACAAAAAAAAAAAAAAAGCAGTCGCCACCAAAAAAAAAAAAAAAAAGTCACACACTCTAATATTTCGTTGGATGTCTTTAGCTTTGATTTTGGTGTGCATTCACTGTGGCATTGTTTCAATAAGCTTCTGCAGTGTCACAAGATTTATTTCCATCCAGTGTTGCATTAATTTTTCACCAAGATCTTGCATTGATGATGGTCGAGTCTGACGCTGCACAAAGCTTCTCCAGCACATCCCAAAGATTCTCAATGGGGTTAAGGTCTGGACTCTGTGGTGGACAATCCATGTGTGAAAATGATGTCTCACGCTCCTGAACCACTCTTTCACAATCTGAGCCAGATGAATCGTGGCATTGTCATCAAGGAAGAAAAAAATCCATTGATAGAATGACCTGGTCATTCAGTATATTCAGGTAGTCAGCTGACCTCATTCTTTGAGCACAGACTGTTGCTGAACCTAGACCTGACCAACTGGAGGAGGCTCGGACCTATTTGCTTAGTTAAATCCAGGTGGGGACTTTTTTTTTTGGCCAGGCAGTGTATAAAGCGTTTTTGTTTTTTTTCTGAGAATCACAAAGTACATGGTTAGTGTAACAGGTTAATAGAAATTCATGCTTTTTTGTGTGATTCTGTACAATTTTAAGACATTCCACATTGTTCCCAAAATTACATGGCGCAACTGAATCTCATATGACGCTCACGGCCGGAGTGTGCACACTTTACAGAGGCATTATCATATTCGCTGACCTGCTCACACTGTACGAGGGACATGAGCCGGAGGATGGCTGTGTGCAGGGCTGTGGATATGTCTGTGGTCCCACTATCTCTTCATATGCCCATGTTTGAACTTCCAAAGCATCACAGAAATACGTAAGCAAAGCGCTGGCACTGATAACTTTGTTGCTGCTTTGTTTAAAGTCTGCCACTTTGCGTCAAAACTTTTCTGGCTGTCGTGTGTGTAGTGATGTGTTCAGAGACGTGGCAGAGGCAGAAGCAGCTCTATCAGCTTCAGCAGCGTTTGGACTCTACGACTCACAACAAATATCAAACATGCCTGATATCCCTGCGGCCGCACAACGCAGAAACGCAGAGGAGCCGAAATTCATGCAGTGTAAGCCCAGTTTAACACGCTAATTAGGGGTCCTGACAAAATATTATTTCTTGCTGATGGATGTTCTGTAAATAGTTCTTTTGTAAATCATTATGTCATTATATATCATTCAAATCAATATTTTGTGAGTTAATTATTATCAAACAGTTGCTTTGTTGCATCTTTTTGCGCTGTTTTAATAATTTACTGACACAATATTGAAATAAAAATATCAGGATCATGTAGAGCGGGTTAATATGAACATTTTAAGACCAAAATGATGAGCCTGACAGCCGCAGTTACAGAGAGAGAGGTGGAAATTTTTCTGTGCAAATTGAATTTTAGCAAGAGTTGATGGAGCCAGAAGCGTGCCCACGAGCACTTCCGATTTGGTACGCAGCAGCTAGCATGTTATGTCCATTTATATTTATAATCTATGGTCAATAATATCATACAGTGCCCGGCCAAAAAAAAAGTCGCCACCTGGATTAAATTAAGCAAATAGGTCCGAGTCTCCTCCAGTTGGTCAGGTCCAGGTTCAACAACAGTCTGTGCAAAAGAATGAGGTCAAGGATGTGCTGGAGAAGCTTTGTGCAGCTTGACCATCCTCAATGCAAGATCTTGATGAAAAATGAATGCAACACTGGATGGAAATAAATTTTGCAAGCTGTAATCAAAGCTAAAGACGGTCCAACAAAATATTAGAGTGTGTAATCTTTTCTTTGGCGGCGACTTCTTTTTTGTCCAGGCAGTGTATCAATGCCTATCAATATTTCTCACCACATTAACACTTGACGCTCATGACAGCCCGCTTCCTTTAACCTACCGCCTCACGAAAACCAAAGCTCAGTCAAAGTAGGCTGTGTGTATTCACCGCATCACAAATAGTTAATGATTTCTTTTCATCGCCCGCGTTTCCTGTTGAGAAAAGCTATCCTAGCTTAATAACTCGCCTAAGGGCCAATCACTACTAAATGTTAAAGTGCTTTGTGTCCCCGATCTCCCCTTTTCCCTCAACAAACACCATAAAAAAAACACTATCAAAGCCGTTCGGAAAGTCCTTTACCTAAGAACCTTTTAAGAATTCAAAACATAACAGCAAACAAGAGAAGAGGAGGATGAGAGAAGAGAGGCGGGAGTTTGTGCTGAGCAGCGGGGTGTACATGGATAATTACAAGCAAGCATAATAATAACCCAAAAACCGAAATTGAAAAAATAATTAAAATCCATATTCATTAGTTTTAAAAGGAGTAGCAGTGATGTGGTCTCCTGTGGCAGCAACAAAAAGACTCAAGTGTGAACAACTACCAACAAGGAGCTATTCAAATGATAACCTTTAGTATTACCATAGTGTTGTGAGCGCATGGGGCGAATGTGCTAGTCTGCCCTCACAGGAAAACATTCATTGTTTTTTTGTTATTTAATAATTAATGTGTGTGGTTTTTTTTGGGTTTTTTTTTTTAATAAGGATTTTCAAATTAAAGCAGAATAGAAATAGCTCAAGTGAAAGCAAGTCTGTGTATTGGACTTCTACGGGGTATTAAATGTAACACACGCATAAACACATAACATATTTAGATCACCATGTTCCCTTTTATGAAACTACTGCACATCGCATCAGGTTTGTGCTGCTTGCTCGGTATTGTTTTGTATCCTACTCTTGCAAATTTATGAAAAATGTGATTGCGTGTGAGCTGAGTCTTGTACAAGAGGCGTGGGCTTGTAGCGCTAACCATAAGGAGGGTTTGAATAGGACCCGGGACAGAACACTAGATTACTCAAACATGCATGGGTAAGACAGGATATAAAACTTCAGGCATGTTTTTGATGAGGGAATGTTATAACATGTTAGAAAGCTCCAAAAAGTTGTTTTTTGCACAGTTTAATTTGAGTATTTCCACCAATCTAATGTCATATGATCTGAAGTGGGTAGAAGCAAAGCAAAAAAATCCTCTTGTATCTGTACTGTTACTTCAAAATAATATTACTCAAGTAGAAGTGCAAAGTAAAAAGTATTTGAGCGGGAAATACTCTAATACAGGGGTGTCTAAACTATGGCCTGTGGGCCAAATGCGGCCCTCAGACCAGTTTTTATTGGCCCTCAGGCCTCCTGCTGAACTGGCCTAAATGATCATAAGTAGTACTTTTAACAGCAAATTAAACTATTATTATCACTATATCCTCAGACATCACATTGCAGTGTGATACAGACCTAAAGTGAATGTGTTTCAAGCCTTATTAATACACAGCGGCTCTGTCAAAGCTGTGTTTAAAGCACCGCACTGCATTGATCATCGGTCTGTGGCCCTCCGCTTCAAATATGTTTTGAGATATGGCCCTTGATAAAAAAAAAATTGGGCACCTCTGCTCTAATACCCTAACCTCCTGCATGTCTCTATTGAAATGTTTTTGGTGATGCCCGGTAGGTTCCGCACCAAGACATTTAACTTTTCTATCTCCATGGCGAGAAGCAGGTGACAAGAACATGTCCGTGTCAGGTGACCCCTCTCACACACATAATGAGGTGTTTTTAAGCTATAAAAACACCTATTATTAAATTTAAGTTATATAAGTTTAATGCCATACTGTGGAACATTCCAGGGAAAAACAATAGCATCTGCATGGAGACTAGCAATCTGCCAGTTGGCCAGAAAAGTTTCATACTTTCATACACCCTTAACTGGTAAAAGCTACAAATTCTACCATTTCACCCTTTCAGCAAAATAATTCAATACTTATAATAATTTGCAAACAGGCAATTTGCCCATGAAACTAGGTCAAAATAATTTCTTTTTTCTTTTTCTTTTAAAGATTCAAAATGGGGGGCGACAAGACGAACAGCAAAGTGGTTACAACTAGCTAGGGTTGCTAACATTTTCCATTAGGACTTGTACATCCTTTTCAATGCCACCTCTCTGTGATGATTTGTTTGCTTATCCAATTGTGTTGTAGCCGATCCCTCCTCCTCTGCAGCATTAATAATTGAATAATATTGATCCCATTCTCATTAAATCGCAATTCATTCTTCATTTGCCAGCAGTCGTGTCGCTTCCCTCTCTTTGAACTGCAGGGCCCCAAATTAATTTCTGACTCCAATAAATGAAATGATATTAAAATGGGTTAGTCTCTCTGTTTTAGTGCAGTGTAATCAGCTTTTTAATTTCTGTAATCTAGGCCTCAGGATGTCAATGCTTTTTGATGTGTTTTTGGTGCACAGAAAAACATCCAAATTTAGCATTTTTAATGAAATTGGTCTTGTCTTGTGGTGGAGTGCAGTGTGATCGGGAAGGTACTATTGTTAAAAGACACATATTGTGCCAAATTGACTTTTTTGAGCTTACGCCCCGTCACAATTTTTTTTTTTTAGTTTTTACATTATTGTTATGTCACAGGTAAAAGCCATGTGTAGTTTTTAAAGGGCCCATATTACACTATTCTCTGATCTATGTTATTTTGTTGTTTTCTCATTAAAATCATACCTGGAGTTGAGCTTTATTTCATTCACACATCTTTAATATGCAAACCCTGCATATTTTAGCTCAGTTTTTCTGTCAAACAGAAAACCGTTTCACCTTGTGAAGTCATGTTGTAATACATGAATAGGTGAAGGGTAGTTGTCAACTTGAAAACTACCACTTCGTGACATCACAAGGTGGAACAGAGCATTTTGAGCTTTGGAGATATAGACAGTATAGTAATAATAAAGGGTTACTCAAATGTGTGAATGAACTCACAAATTTAGGTATTTTTTTGAATGAAACAAAACAAATCTCACGAGACAAGAGTTAAGGTATGTTTTTTGAGGAGGTAACAACATTGTAACTTGGCTTAAATCTCACGAGACCAGTTTTGCGTAATATAGCACCTTTAAAACCATGGTTTGCATGGTCCAAAGTTATTCTTCACTGCATTGTGAACATCCTAATTATTCCCAGTGATCAGTTAAGTATAAACACTTATTCTTGGTTTGTTTTGCTGTGACAGTAAAACTAACAACAACTAGCAGGTCAACATGCATTCATTGTTGGACAGTAAAATGCTTTCTGACTGGACACAGACAGTACACAGCAGATTTATTTTGATCTCAAGAGTTGCTTATGCAATATATCCGTACTGGGGTAAGACAAATTTTGCTCAAAAAATTCAATTTTGTCACTTCCATGCTTTTCATAGCCGCCTAAAGGCCGGTAGTTCGATCATTGCTGAATGGGAACTTCAATGGTCAATTTCTTACAGATGGGAGCATCGGAGGAGAGAGAGCAGGCCAAAGTACATCAATCGAAAAGATTATTGCACACCAAAACTTACTAAATGTAATTGTGTATAAACTTTATAAACTACATCTATCCCAAAACAAATAGCCCTGTAAAAAGAGTCTGGAGTCAGCATCTGTTGTTTCATTTTGAGTACATATTGCAGTATCAAGTTCCATTACAAATTCTAAACTGCCGCTTGGCCTTGTCGGTGTATGGTCCTAATGGTGCATTTGTAAGTTGTTATTTTCAGTTGTTTGGCCCAAGGACCACACAATGCAGAGTGTGGCAGGAGAATGAAAAGGCCGCGGCTTATTGATCATTTGTGCCGATAACATAATCCAGTGGTAATGAAAAAGAGTGACCGGCGTTCAAGAAGTGTGGACTCTAAAACAGTTAGAATCTCCCTTTATAGGCTTTTGTGAAATTGGCTCCATTATAGCCAACATTTAAATATGGCATATTATGCCAAATTGACTTTTTTGAGTTTTTAACTCTGGTATACGGCTACTGCTCTGTGCTTACTTCATTCTCCAAAATTTTATTTTCTTAACAGGCTTAGGATTAGGCAGCATTGTGTAGTATATTTAGTACAAATTTAATAAAATCTGCTATCGTAGTGTGCAGCTATTCATAGGAAATGCCAACTGCGTGGCTCTTTGTTGTGATGATGTTTACACTGACACCAGCTCCCACTGGGCACCACACTTTTCTAACAGGAAAGTCAGTGGACTTGTTTCTTTTATTAAGTAGTTTTAGACTTTTAACATAATGATCAATCATATGTATGACATATTTCCATCTGTTGTCCCTGGACATGTTGATGGTATCATTAACATCACATTTAACACAAAACACAAAAACAGTATCACAAACATTGGTGCAAGAACTTTAAATTATAACTATATAGCAGAAACAAGCACAATGTCTTCTTTAAGTTCATAAACCATAACCAGACTCATTCTGCAGTCAAATTGTGTTCACAGTGGACACATGGCTCCATTAGCAAGTGAACGCTAATTCACTGGGGATAATGACTTCAGTTGTTTGCTTTCTAATTGTTCATTACCACCGCTGACAGCAGAGGGAGCGCCACTGCCTAAATGCCGAGGAACACAGGTGTAGTTCAATTCTTGTTGCTTTAAAGAGAATTAAAGCAACAAGAATGCATAATATGTATTTTTTTATTTTAGCCTGTGTATAGTATGTTTCTTTGGTAAATTGCTAAATACACACAGCTTATCTTCTATTTATCGATGTCAGCCAGTCACATCCTGTTCCCTCCGCATCTTGATGGGTAACAGTCCACCTTCCCTTTTAATAACGTTCATCTTTAGCAATGCACCGGAACGTGTCTTATCTTCACTGGCATTGCATAAAAAATGACCAATGCATTTGCATATAAAAACGGCCAATGCATTTGACCCACACTTCAGTCACTGTATTTACATGCATGCCATGCAAAACAAATCTTTTATTTTTTTATCATTATATTGTCCAACCCTAAATAATGGAAATCAAACCAGGAACCTTCTACCTGTGAGGCAGAATTGTCAACGACTCCTCTCAAGGTTAAATGTATTGTTTGACATGTTAGACTGTGCCATTGGTAATATGCAAAGGGTTTCACATAACTTGCAGCTGTTTTATTAAATGCACCTCATCTCACTCTTCGAATCTCTCTCCAGGCCTTAGCCGTTTGAGCGGCGCATGGACTGTCAATGAAAGCAATGGAGATTAGAATGCCCACTGTCCCAGATATGAACCAGCTTATGCATTATTACGATAGGAATCCTGGGACGTATCTCCATACATACCATTTTGAAGATGTGCCGCAAGTTATTTTATTAATTTTAGAATAAAACAAGGACATTTTAATGTCCTATAGTCCTAATAAGTATAAGCAACTAGAGACTTGTGCTGATAAAACAGTAGATGAGGAGACGGAGTCACTCTGTAGACGGCAAGGAAGGTTAGAGCAGGTTGTTGGCTTCTATAGGGTATTAACACAACTGATTTTTATTGTTTTATTGTTTTAAGTTTCACTTTTGTTTTTGACGCTCTGAGCTCTCCCCTTCCTGTGCTCCCCGCATTATGTCACTCGCCCTTCAGAGCACTATCACAATACAATCAGGCTGGACAATGAAACTATTGCACATCACTTCAGGTTTCCCAGGCTGCTATGTAGAGTTTTGTATCATGCTTTTGTATATTTATGGAGAATTGTTATGTGGAAGCTTGGATGACGTAAGCTTGTGGGCTGAACATTGCACACAGTCTTACAGCTAACTGTAAGGAGGGTTCGAATAGTACCCGTGAGAGCTCGCTAAAATGCTCAAACTTGCGTAGGTGACATCTACAATGTTCAGGTATGTTTTTGATGAGGGTAGAAAGCTAAAAAAAAAAAAAAAAAAAAGTCTTGCATAATACCTCCTTTAAAGACACTGTATGTAAGTTTTGAGTTTTTTGTGATAATAATTCAAATGCTGAGTTATTCTTAATTACAAAAACACTGGACATACTGTTGTACCGTTATTATAAGAAAGCAGAAAGAGCCTCACATGAGTTTCTCATTTGGGTTGCCAGTTTCAAAGCTAAAATCCAGTTGGTTCAAACCTAAAAGGACTCTCTCTCTGATCTGAACCCTCAGTATTTAAACCCCAGCACTAGCAGCCAATCATGAATCAGTGCTAGTACAGCCTCTGCAGCTCAGTGAGTCAATTCTGGAGGTTTTGAAACGAGGCCTGTCCCTTTACTGAGAAAAACTGGTATGTGTCCTCTTTATGCAGGTTAAGATACCGATAGCTAAGGTTCAGTTGTGATTCAGTTAAGGCTGTAGTACGTTTTATAAAACACTAAGAGCGCAGGCTACATACAGTTCTTTTAAAAATGATGAAATAATAAAAAAAAGATAGTACATTTCTATTACCATGGCCAGAAGCTTCTGACGCTGCAAGCAAGTTTATCTTTTTATATTGGTAACTTAGGCTATATTAAGAGGTAGACCTTCATACAAAATGTAGCAAACATATTTTTGTTTCCCTTATTGTGTGCATTACCACTAATATTCCCCAGATGTGCAGTGATTTGTGTATAGCACTGGAGGCTATGAAGCACATAACCATCTGTCTGGGGCGTGGCTATCACTGCACAAGGACATGAGTAAGTAAAGACACAAATATGCTTTCACTTTGAGGGTAACCAATCACATCTGTGTAATCTGTGTTAGTCAAGGGCAGGGCTTTGTAGAAATAATAATTGTATCATGATTTTGTACAAAGTATCTTGTTATGAAGATATAAAATGATACCAAGCAAAACCAAAGACTAGTGGTCCTCTTTGTCTTTCATGAGACAATCACCATTGAGAAAAGCAGGTGATGAAGTAAAAATCTGTGGACAGGAGCCCCACTCACAGTGTTTGTTGAAGGTATGTGTACAACAAGCTAAATATATGTGTAATTGAATAAATGGAAGGTAGGTACTCTTAATGCCATGCTGCAGAACATCCCAAGCGTAGCAATAACAAGCAGGTGTAGATTTCCCAGCAGAAAACTTACATTAAAAGTGGAAGTAAACACTAAATACATCTTTTTTGCTAGTGTTTTAAAAGCAATATCTACTGTTTCTAGTCGTTTTGGGGGAATTTGAGTGCAAACTAGGTACATTTTGTAGCTTTCTGGTCAAAAATGCCTAAATCTAAGTTGTGCTGCCTTCAGTGGCCACTACAATTTTAAGTAGCTGTTGACATCACATAGAACTGCCCTAGTAACAGTCATGTGTTTCTGATTACAAACAGTTTGCTCACCCGTCACTCTTTTCTTTAGTGCCCTGGGTAATGTCCAGTTTAGCAGCTCTTTCTGAAATGTGGTTGCGGGCGGAGTTTAGGTGTTTACTCCCACTTCAAATAAATACAAACAATAAAAAGCAAATCACTGAAAGTAACTATTAGTAACAGTTTAAAATGATGTTAAAATATACAGTCCACACTACTCCTTGCTAAAAGTATATCACATACACTAAATTTACCAAACATATTTTTACTTACTTACTTATTTTTTGTATGGGACTATTTTGTCCATAAAGGCAGGCAGTTGGTAACAATTCAATATAGATTCTATATTATTACCAGAGAAAATGCTATGTAAAATGAACAGATTATATGTTACAGTCTCATGTTTTTCTTATTTAGCAGCTTTTACCATAGAGCGCAAGAGCATTCATTTTGACAAGAGTAAATTAAAATCAGATACAACAAGCCCTTTAACACAAGGCCATAGCCATGACGATGTATAAGAGCGCAAGGTTTCTTCTTTGGCACGTGTAATTTACTGTAATGTCCATGTAGCTTGTCTTTCGGGGAGATTGACAGCTAATAAAGCTAATCTTGGGGCAGGACTTGGCTCGTGGGTGAGCTGGAGCCAAGCAGATGGCCAGTGTGCGTCAGATGTCATTGTACAGTCCTATACTTCCCACAGTACATATGCTCCTGGTCCATTTTCCTATCTGAAGATTATTCTCAGGGCTTCTGCTCTCCAACTGTACTCTGTGTCACAATGTTGCACCACTCCAGATCATCAATGTAAACTTTCTTGTTGACATTGGTTCACAAACTTGACTCACCAAGTAGCACCTAAGAAATACACTGCCTGGCCAAAAAAACAAACAAACAAAAAAAACTAGACCTGACCAACCCCATCCTATTTGCTTAGTTAAATCCAGGTGGTGACTTTTTTTTTTTGTCCAGGCAGTGTATTTGCTTCGTCAAAATGCTCCTCTGTGTTTTTAAAGTGTGATATATTCAGTTCTCATATTGCAGTCACATAGAACTTTCTGATTACAAACACCTGGCTGCAGGGGCGGAGTTTGAAGTGTAGATACCTGTTAGACCAATCACAGTGTTCCTTATATGTCCAGACTCCGCCCTTGCTCCCCCCTCAATCTTTTACTTAGCCCCCCGTGGACGGAGTGTAGGTGTTTAGTCCCACTTTAAATAAATACAAACCATAAAATTTTAAAGCAAATCATTGAATAGTAACTATTAATAACATTAAAAAATATATATAGTGATCATGACAATGTTAAAATGTCCAGTCCACACCACTCTAGGGTCGTGTTTTGTTTTTTTTGCACATCTGGAGTCTGGTGGAATGAAATTTCAGTCCTTTGTGTAATGTTTTTTTACATAATGAATTGACAATAAAGTATACTTTGAACTTTTTTTTTGAGTAAGCCTGGTTTTTTTTAGTCTGTCTTCATGTCCAAAGCTTAAAAATGCTCTGTTCCACCTTGTCATGTCACGTAATAGTAGTTTTCAAATTAACAGCTACCTTTTACCTTTAATTCAGTAGAGATGGGCAATTCCAGGGCAGAAGTCATCCAAAAGATTCAAGTGAAGGTGAAGGTTTAAAAACACAGTGGAGCACTTCCTGTATTATATGACATCACAAGGTGGAACAGAGTGTTTTCAATTTGAGTGAAGAACTCAAACTCAACTCAAAACAACATTATATATATATATATATATATATATATATATATATATATATATATATATATACATATATATATATATATAATACATATATGTATATACACACATATATATACACACACACACACATATATATATATATATACACATATATATATATACACACACACATATATATACACATATATATACATATATACATATATATAGACATATATATACATATATACATATACATATATACATATACATATATACATATAACATATATATATATATATATATATATATATATATATATATATATATATATATAATAACATAGATCAGAAAACGTAATATAAAGCGTAATATAGGCCCTTTAACAATTACTACCCCAGTAGAAGTGTAATACAATCTCTTTAAAGATTATCGAACAGCTTAACATGATATAAAATGTACGCCCTTTCCCATTCGTCATATGTGTTTTCTAATACATTTTCTCATTTTCTTCTACACATCAGACCCGAGTCTTGTACAGGCCTTCCATTGAGCTGCATTGACAGAGTACACGCTTATGTTTGATTGTGCTGTCAGTCTCTTAACCCTGTGCCACTGCCCCTCGGTCACAGCCCATCGACGTGCGTGTTGGTAAATGTTTGTCCAGGAGACATGTACACAAACGGCTTGGCTTTTAATAGAAGAAGCGAAAAAAAAGAAGTGAAAAACAAAACTGGTTCATTTTCAACTCTCCTATTTTCAACACAATGCATTTTTATGATGCCTAATTTTTTTTTTTTTAAGGTTAAAACATAGACTGTGTAAAGAAGTGGATTAAGTGAGTGTGATGTCACCCATAGCGTTTGGCTCCGATCAAATGAAGCTCATCGAGGCTAGAGCAGTTATAGGGGCGAATTTGGACCATGAGTATCCTAGCAACCAAAGAGCCAATCCAGAGCCACGATGTTGAAGGTAACGCCCCTTCCCGCCCGCATGGCTGGTTTAGCAGGGAGCAAGCATTAGTAACGATGTCAATGGAACGTGCTGCTAACGCTAACCGGAGTGACCTCTGGGAAAGAAAGCCCCTGATTTCTCTGTTATTATTGTTCATATCTTCATTTATGGACAAAATTGCGAAATAAAAACACCAGGATCATGCAGAGTGGGTTAATGCGAACATATGAGGAGGCTCACTGCAGCAGTTACAGACAGAGGGGTGACAATGATTCAATGTAAAGTGAATTAAAGCCAGAGTTGACGAAGCCGGATCCGTGCCCATGCTCACTTGCACCATACAGGTCAGGGATAAAGTTGTGGAGAAGTATAAAGCAGGATTAGGTTATAAAAAGATTTCCAAGGCTCTAAACATCTCATGGAGCACTGTTTACACCATCATCCAAAATTGTATGGCACAACTGCAAACCTCAAGACCAGGGCGTCCACTTAAACTTACAGTCGGAACAAGGAGAGCACTGGCCAGAGATGCAGCCAAGAGGCCCATGGTGACTCTGGAGGAACTGCAAAGATCCACAGCTCAGGTTGGGGAATCTGTCAACAGGACAACTATTAGTCGTGCACTACACAAATCGGGCCTTTATGGAAGAGTGGCAAGAAGAAAGCCATTGCTGAAAGAAAGCCATAAGAAATCCTGTTTGCAGTTTGAAAAAAAGCCATGTGGGGGACACAGCAACCATGTGGAAGAAGGTGCTCTGGTCAGATGAGACCAAAATTGAACTTTTTGGCCAAAATGCAAAACTCTATGTGGCGGAAACCTAACACTGCTCATGACTCTAAACACACCATCCCTACTGTCAAATGTGGAGGTGGCGGCATCATGCTCTGGGGGTGCTTTTCTTCAGCAGGGACAGGGAGTATGGTCAGAGTTTATGGGAAGATGGATGGAGCCAAATACAGGGTAATATTGGAAGAAAACCTATTGGAGTCTGCAGAACACTTGAGACTGGGGCGGAGGTTCATCTTTCAGCAGGACGACGACCCCAAACATAAAGCCAAGGCTACAATGGAATGGTTTAAAACAAAACATATTCATGTCTTAGAATGGCCCAGTCAAAGCCCAGACCTAAATCCAATCGAGAATCTGTGGCAAGATCTGAAGACTGCTGTTCACAAACGCTCTCCATCTAATCTGACTGAGCTGGAGCTATTTTGCAAAGAAGAATGGGCAAAAGATTTCTCAAGATTTGCAAAGCTGGTAGAGACATATCCAAAGAGACTTGCAGCTGTAATTGCAGCAAAAGGCGGTTCCACAAAATATTGACTCAGAGGGGTTGGATAATATTGCAGGCCATATTTTACAGTTTTTTTATTTTAAAAAAAAAAAAAAAAAAAAACTCATGTATGACTGCCCTTCTGCTTCACAATTGTGTGCAACTTTGTGTTGGTTTTTCACATTAAAGCTCAATGAAATATGTTTATGGTCATAATGTGAGAAAATGTAGAAAATTTCACGGGGGTTGGATACTTTTTCAAGGCACTGTATATTCAGTCTATGACTTGTTTACTCAAGAATGACTCCCCCTACTGCCAGTAGATGGCGTCCCAACCACAGTTCCCAGTATTGTAGAAATACTTAAGAAACAAAGTGTTTATTGCAAGAAGATAGCAATTATTTTAAAGTTGTAAAACATGAAATGGAAACAATACAAATAATGCGTCACACTTTGCGTTTGTACATGATACATCTCCTTCCTAAAAACAGGCCAATATTTAGTTTCTGTCTCAACTTGATCCAATCCACCCTTTGACTTTCACCCAAGTAGTGCATTCATCACTGTCTGAAATGTAAACACTATGAATGATTTCTGCATCTCAGCATCCCATAGTAAATCACCCTAATGCCAGCCATCTGAGGTTAAATAATATAATTCCAAAAATTGGCTCATTGCTGTTTTGCCAGAGGCTCTGCAGCAGCCATTAGAGCGCAGATTGATCTCACAGCACAGACGCATGCAGCTCGGTTCTTACAGAAGTTTGCAGTGATGTTGTTTCATAATCCAAGCTGTACCTGAATCTAAATATCTTAGAAACAGAACTAGATTGTAAAGTTCCATAGTGCACATTTAATACATAATGGAGATAGAAAGTTAATGACTAAATAAGGTAAAGTTTTGCTTTTTGAGAACCTTACATTGACTTACATTCATTTCCTGGAGAATGATCCTAACCTGAAACATAGTCACTGCTCTTAACCTTAACCTTGTGCTGTGTTAAAACCTCTTTGCATAATAGTTCCGCTTTAACCTAACCCTAACCTTATCCATATCTTAACTTTAAACTGTTGTCGATCTAATAATAAAGAATCTACGTTATTTAGGTCCGGCATTTTTATTTTTAAGACTATATTGGTTGAAATAGATTGATTGCGACGTCACCAAATCACCGAATTTAAAGGCCTTGTACCTGATTTGTTCCAATGTGTTTGAGCAAAATTTGTCTTGCCCCAGAACAGACAGATTGTATAGGCAGCTCATGATAATCAGGAAATGTTGTTAGCTTAACCGTCAAGGCTAAACTTTGCTCTAGTCACTAAGAGCTGTGAAAAGCACTTTTAAACTCATTGTGGTGAATAACTAGGATGCCCGGAATGTATAAGCTAAGTGAGGAATAACTTCGGATCACTAAAGTCTGTAAAATCAGGTAGAATGCCTTTAACAGAAACATTACAGACCCATTCTACTTTCTAAAAATGATCATTGAATTAAATCCAACGTACTTTTTCTAGGCCTTTCTGTTCCAGTTGGCCGCTTTTACTCATCATAGCAGAATATCACGGTCGAGTGAAAATCTACTTTCACTGTAGAGGGTATACCTACTTTATTATTCCTGATCTTCAATGGAATGTGGAACTGAGGACCCATGCGGGAATATCGCCCACCACGCTACACTGCATACCTTACCTGGGCTTGAAAGTGGCTAATTGGACCCTGGTGGTCTACTGAACCAAGTTTCTATGAACCTGAACAAGAAGTGTTTTGAAAGCTGTCTAAATCATTCCATTTGGCAAAGCAAGATATGGAATTATTATATATGGAAGTAACAGATGTACATTATAACCTATTTAGAGAGGGTATTTTACTGCTATATGGTAATAACTGCTAACACATAATATTTAGACCTTTTATTGTTTTGAAGGTGCTGTATTTGCCGAAAAAACGTTTTTAACATGTTTTACCAGTTTAACTTTTTGGCACTCTGAGTCTCTCTTCCCTTTGCTCTCCATGCTAAGTCACCCTCCCTTCAGATCACAACACAATCAGTGTGCATCTAATGAAACTGCAGTGGTCCCTCGCTATATCGCGGTTCACTTTTTGCAGTCTTAAGTTTCACGGGTTTTAGTGCAATTTTGGATACTTTTTTTTTCAGCATATGAACGTGCATTGTGTTCTGCGTCCTGATTGGCTGAGGGACTATAGACCATTGTCCATCAGTCTCCTCCGCACGTGAACAAGACATTTAAAACGATCATCGAGAAAGAGGGATATAATATACGAAGGTTTGAACTTTGAAAGTGTTTAAACAAGAGAGAAATGTGAGAAAATGTTAATGCCTGTCTGAGAAAAGTGTATAAAGTGTGTGGTGAGGGGTTTTCCAGCCTTAAAACATATATAATAATTGTAAAATATAAAGCTGACTACTTCACAGATTTCGTCTATTGCGGGTTATTTTTAGAATGTGACCCCCGTGATAAATGAGGGACCACTGTTCTCCACATCACATCAGGTTTATGACGTTATCAAGTTGCTGTGGCTG
This sequence comes from Periophthalmus modestus, assembly GCA_019594935.1. NCBI lineage: Eukaryota > Metazoa > Chordata > Actinopteri > Gobiiformes > Gobiidae > Periophthalmus > Periophthalmus modestus. Next base: position 12,489,552 of record JAIEZT010001243.1, read on the forward strand.
CTGTGTTTGTATCATGATTTTGTTTTTTTATGGAGACTTGTCCTGTGGGAGCACGGGTGACGTAGGCTTGTGGGCTGAGCATTGGACAGAATCTCGCTACTAACTAAGGAGGGTTCAAACTGGGACTGGGAGAGATCGGTAAATTACTCTAACATGCACGGACGATACATAAAACTTAGCTTGTTTGATGAGGGAACAACTTTATAACATGGTAGAAAGCTTAAAAAAAAAAAAAAAAAAAAAAAAAATTAACTTTTCTCAGCTAAGTTTTCTAATTTTCACACAAGATTTGGCTTTTATTAAATTTGAATTACTTGCAAGGTCACCCATGCTAGACACAAGATATTGTATTTTAAAACACAATCAAGTAGTTCTGATTTACAAAAATGCCAGATCTTGTGCATTTGAGGTCTTTTTTGTTCCATATATTGTAATTTGTTTTTCAGTGCAATAAACAACCAAAATAAAAATTTTAAAAAATGCTTTCATGTACTATATTTTTTGGCAAAAAAGTTACAAACTCTGGCTTAAAGTTGAAGTTACAGGAAGTAAATCTGATTTCTAACAAGGAATCTGTCACCAGTACACAAACACGCAGTTACAAATTATGCAAAAGTAATATTTCCTAGATGTTTAAGCACTAAGTTCAAAGACAGAGGCGTCATAAACATGCTGCATTGTGGCCAAAGTTAGACACATAAGTGACAAGTCGTTTAAAGGTCTTATATTACACAAAATTGACTCTTGTGAGCTTTAAGCCATGTTAGAATGTTGTTATATCATTAAAAACACACCAGAAGTTGCATTTTGTTTCATTCACACTTGAGTAATCCTTTATTATTAGTCTGTACATCTCCAAAGCTCAAAATGCTCTGTTCCACCTTGTGATATTATGTACGGGTAGTTTTCAAGTTAACATCTACCTTTTACCTTTAGTTCAGTAAAGACATGACATCACAAGGTGGAACAGAGTGTTTTCGTGTTTGAGAGAGGAACACAGCCTAAATATGCAGGGTTTGTGTGTTAAACATGTGAATGAAACAAAACACAACTCCAGGTCTGTTTGTGATGAGGAAACCACATTATAACATAGATCAAAACATAACGTAATATAAAGTCCTTTAAAGTGCATATGACAGATTAGGCCACACATTTCAGTAAAACGTCGCCAGCGTAATTTACAAGGGCCACAACTTGTCTAAATTGCACTATAGTTATGATTAGGCTAATAAAAATGATTGACAACTCCTAAGGCTGGCCAACATGGCGATACAAATCAAATGGTGATCTGCTATTTTGCCACATTGTGATTCATTATTTAAATGCAGCTCTGGGCTCAAACACACACCCCGCCCCCGCCCCCCCCCCCCCCCCCCCCCCCCCCACACCACACACACACACACACACACACACACACACACACACACACACACACACACACACACACACACACACACACACACACACACACACACACACACACACACACACACACACACACACACACACACACACACACACACACACACACTTCTCCTATTTGCCCATCTCTCTAAGGCTCTGAGTGATGGTGCCCCTGGGGGGGCATGAATGACCCTTGGGAACATGCTTTTCTTTTGCCGTACTAGAATAAAGTTTATTGCACATCCACTACAGTAGGCGGCCGTTGCGCTCTCATTGTCAGAGGCCGTGTCCCATTTTGCCAAAGTGCCCTTAAATGCTTTGTTCGAACGTCGCATTTAAGTCGGGCGGATACTTCGACCCGCACTTTGAACAGTACATCAAACGGTGCACTTGACGAATTGGGACACGGCAAGAGTGTGAGTATTAGCTCTAGGCCTTAGAATTAATAATATGTACGCGCGCACACGCAAAGGTGTAAGGCTTGCGTGTGTGTTCAGTACACAGCAAAGAGCAGGAGAGAGTGAACAAAGAGAACAAACCCCGCAAGAGGAGATGATGGAAAAGTATTTAACAGCGATGAAAAGAAAAGCGGAGATGGATGGAGGTACTGAGATAAGTGAAAGTCACCTGAAGCTAAGACAAGGAAGTATAACGAAGCGTATTTAGCGCTGGGCTTCACCGTGACTATGATGGGAGACGAGGACAGACCGATGTGCCTACTGTGTCTAAAAGTGTTGGCAGCGGACAGCATGAAGCCAAATAAATTAAAGTGTCACTTAAGGACATTACACCCCAATCACGCTGAGAAGCTGCTTGAGTTTTTTCAGCGAAAACAGGACAAATATTATATTAATAAATATAATGTATTTATTGATATTTATTTTAATGTATTAATTTGATATTTATTTAATTTTAATTTATTAATGTGATATTTATTTTTATTTTATTTTTTCAGTATCAAATGGTTCAATCGGTTAAAAATGTGTATAGTTTAAATAAGGATAATTTTTTTTATTATTAATTTCAGGGAAATTTATGCATTTTATGTATTTTCAGTTAAAGATTCAAAAAAGAAAGTTATTAAAGTAATTTTTTGTTGTAAGTTGATCTATGTTTATTTATGTATTTGTTTTTGTTTTGTTGTTATATAGTACTTACAACAATTTTATAGACAAATTGTACCATTATAGTTGCGGCAGAGAGTAGGGGGGACGTGAAAGTTTTTCATCTTCATGGGGGGGCATAACAGAAAATAATTCAGAAGCACTGATTAAGGGCGATAGTAGTTCAGTTGGTAAAGTGTTTATCCTCTAAGGTTGGTGGTTCAAATCCCGCTCTTGACATAACCTTTATTGGTTGAGCGATCAGATCCACTGACACACAGGTTGGCGGTGTGATTCCAGCTTTCACAGATGAATGCTGTTGTTGTGTCCTTGGGCAAGACACGTAACGCACCTCATGCCCAGTGTCTGCGTACACTAGTGTTAATGGGTGAGTGGTTCCTTGATGTGGCTTGAAGGTGGAAAAGCGCTATATAAAAATGTGACCAATTACCTTCTAAGGGCATCAGAAAAATTGACAGTGTACATGAATCATGAAAATCGAAATTGTGATCTGGCTCCAAAAATCTTGATAGCACTTTTCATAATGCCCATTTGAAAAAAAGTATTGAGGTCTGTAGTCTGGATCCCAGGCAAATAAGCAAAGGTATTCAGTTTTAGAAGTCACCTCTACTTCCTCTGTTTTTGTACTTCTCTTCTTTATAGTAGTTCCCGAAAAGTAACACTTGATGTAAAACTATGATAAATATTTAGCACAGGCACTGTCCCACCAAACCAAGCCATAATTAGAAAAACAGAAAACCTGTCATATGCACTTTTCTCAGATACATTGCCTAATTTTCACACAGGATCTGGCATTTATTAAATTGGAATTACTTGCAAGGTCGCCCAAGCTAGACACGTAATGTATTTTTAAAAGTGCGACTGGCCCTTTAAATCCTAATTACTTCTGTGTGTGCGTGTTTGTGTCCCTTTTGTAGTCCGCCCGGCCGTCTCCAGCCCTGGCATCCCCTCACACGCGCCTATGCTTCCTGTTTGACGAAGGGATTTCATTTATTACGTTCCCCATCTCGACTAAAGGCTGCGATTTGGAAAGTGTGTTCCTTTCAAAACCAACAAAACTCAACATTTGTTTGGGCGGGCGGCTGCATGTAAACAAATCTCTCGCTCGTCTCGGCGAACAGCTCGACTCGGCAAATGTAATTCCGCGTTTGGCACGGGGAAGTAGCACACTGTCGGCCGTAATATGGAGTGTGCATTCAGACGTACTTGTGCCTGTGATTGGGCAATCAGAAAATCACTGGTGCCGCTCGCTGCTCGGGCTTTGAGAGGCAGGAGTTGGAGAGAGAAGTGCTTATCTTCACACTAGGATGTTAATGCAGTATGTACATTAAACACGGTTGATTGGCAGCTTTCAGATCATTCATATTTCACTGCTTGTGGTGTCTGGTGGAAATGAGAGAATCAGTCGTGTTGTGTCGAAGTAGAACCGTAACTTCACTCTGTTGTCCTCTGACTTTTAAAGGTCTTATATTAGGCAAACTTGACTCTTGTGAGCTTGTTAGAATGATGCTACCTCCTCAAAAATACCCGCAGTTGTATTTTGTTTCATTACACATTTGAGTAACGCTTTATTAGTCTGTCTACATCTCCAAAACTCAAAATGCTCTGTTCCACCTTGTGATGTCATGAATGAAGGGGTAGTTTTCAAGTTGACAGCTACGTTTGACCTTTTGTTTAGCAGATATGAACAATTCCAGGGCTGAAATCATCCAAATGACTCTAGTGAAGGTGTATAAAGTTTAAGAACACTGTGGACCACTTTCTGTATTACCACATGACATCACAAGGTGGAACAGAGTGTTTTCTGTTTCAGAGAAGAACTCAGCCTAAATATGCAGGTGACACTATCAGGCCGAGTTGCAGGTCAAATCTATGGAGAGGCTCAAAGAAAAATGCATGTTTTTTCAAGGAATTTTCAGCACATGTAATGGGAATGTGTAATTATTTTACTGTCCTATAATCAGGAAGCATGTTGGTAGCATGCTATGTGTTGTTAGCTTTACTGTGACTGAATGCAATATTTTCATCCTGTACATCTACTAGACACTATTTTAGCAGTGAAGTGTTTTGCCCAAGGACACAACAAAAGTATACACTGGATCAATCACTTTACTACCAGATTTTTTAGTTTCTTAAAAACATGAAAAACAGAACTAGTCCATTTTAAACCGTTTGCAGTGGCCCAAAGTTATTCCTCACTTACCTTATGAATTCCAATTCCAAGCATCCTGATTATTCACTTCAATGAGTTAACAAGTGTTTTTCACAACTTTTAGAGACCAAAGCGGAGTTCTGCAGTGACAGTAATGCTGACACACACTTCCTGATTATCGGGTAATAAAAACACTTTCTACTTAGATGCAGACAGTACACAGCAGACTTATTTTGACCTCGAGAGCTGCTTATACAATATATCTGTAATGTGGCATGTAAGGTATTTTCTAGCAATGCAGCACTACATCAAATTGGTATCTTGATTTATTAATGCTAAGGTAAATAACACATGCCCACCAGTGGATATGGAATGCGTGGAGGATTACCAAGACGCCATGCAGACCAGCGGGGGCTTATAAGATAACAGTGGGGACGATAAGATAACAGCTATGTTCTGGTCATTTTGGTTAACTCTATAGCGTCGGATGCTATTACCTGCGATAGATTTGCGGTTGTGGACTTTCCATTACCGTAACTCCGCAGCCAATTGTGCTTCATGTAAATTCAAACGGTGTCTCAAAGCAGAGGCGTGAGGCTCTTTAAATATGTTACTGTCATTACGGTAATGTGCTCACGTTGTCCCTCGAAGACGACCAATCAGAGCGCAGGTGCCGCAGGGACTCACCCAGTCAGTTATTTGATGCGTCAAAGGAAAAATAAGGATGGATATGTAAAATAGAGGTAGTTGTGTGAAAAAAACACAAAAGTACATGCTGATACTTCCTTTAATAAGATTTTTATGGCTAAAAAAAAAAAGTCTAGGCGAGCTTTAATAGTCTATAATGTGCTCAGTCCTTAAAATGTTAAGTCCACTTCTTATCTGTAGCCCCTCTCACTAAGGAATGTGTGACCTCCATTCTGAGGGGGTTATAAAACGGTCACCTTGTTCGACTTTGCCTAAAGCTTCTAAAAACCAGAAGAGGACCCGCCTTACACATACACATACATTGAGAGACACTATAAAAGCTGTGAACCTGCACATCTCAGGACTCTCTTTCTATCCTTTCTGGAGAGTCCATTGCTTCATTGTTCACTTGACTTGTGTGGAAATCATTAAAACCCTTCTGATTTTATGTTTCAGACTCTTGGTCCTTTTTGACGCTTACACCAGAAACGAACATTCTTACAGGCAAGACAAATAGGTACAGGATGTTTAAATAAATCCTCAGATAAACACCATATAATAATAGAGTAACGTCTAAAACATACTGCTACGTAATCCACTGCATGGGGAGTGTTTTGCCTTCTGAATAGCTCGAATTAAACCCAACGAACGACATAAGAATCCCACACTATTATCAACCATCTTTTGCAATTTTTCAACTTCTTTCTTGCCTCAATCACTCACACTTCAGTTCAGCTCCTTCCCGAGACCCGCGCTATATTTTTGGACTCCTCGTCAAAACTCGTCTGTCACTAGCGATCTTTTTGAGCGCCAAATCGCCTTCAGAAACCCAAGTCAATCACGCCGGTGTGACAGGAAGACGTCCACGCGGTTACCCACCTCTGCCCCCCTCCCCTCGCCCGCTCTCTCCGTGCGGCCCTATTATGTCGCTTCTAATTAGCCGATCTCCCCGTGCCAAAAGAGTGACGTCGCGGTGTCTTTAAGTGTGGGAGCGTCGCATATGGCTTGTGACAGCGAGGCAGAGCGCGGTTGAGGTGGCGAGGGGGAAGGTGAGACGTTTTGAAATCACGTTAGCGCCGTGTGATCTCGAGAACGGCATTGTTTCAAATAAGGCCTCCGTGACGCAAACTTCAGACGTATTTTTAACCTGCGCTTTGGTACAGTCGTGTATCAGAAAATGGGAAAAATGACTGATAAGTGTTGACGAGAAGAAGAGATGGAGAAAGGAATCTACACTGCTAACGGTGAGAGGTACAAGGCCAGTCAGTGTGGTTATTTATCAACTATACAGCGTGAAGGTATACTTAAGTGTCTAGCTTACATGTCTAGTCCATGTATTTGACCTAGTACAGATACATTGTATAAGCGTGCTGATTGTTGCATTACCATGATCTTGGTGACTCGGAATGCATAAGGTAAGTGAGGAATTCTGAGGTCAGTTTTTCAGACAATAAAAATCTCTCTTGTCACTTTGCACTGAAGACAGAGGCTCCATACAAATCACAGGCTGCAAACTCTTTTGTCAGGACTTTTCCATAGTTTTTTGCCATGACCCTATCAAGCAAACACAACGTTTTAGTCTTTTGAAAGAACAACAATGACTTTCTGTGCACTCTGATCTGATGCATTGGCTTGTTTAGTTTCATTGGCTCGTTCTGATCTTTTCTCTGTGACTGTGAAGCCGGTTGTCATCAAATAACCGCTGTTATGTAGCTTTAGCTTAGTAGATAAAGACTGTGAAGTCTTTATCTACTATGACTGTGAAGATACACATTTCAACCCTGCACCTGCTCGAAAATAAAGCACACTCACATATATGACTGTGATGTAATAATGCACAGGCTATAACAACTTTTCAAAGGGATAAACGTATAAAACCAAAAGCCTCAAACCTCGCTGCGATCACGCCCACCTCAGTGTGCTCATTCATAAAGAGTTCAGCAATTCTTCCACTAGCGTTGTGTTGTTTTACTTCTGCTTGTGATAGCTTACATCCGCCGCACTGCTCTGTGTTTCACCTCTTGCTCCCGGTGAAACAGCTCTGCGTGGGCCCTCTGCTTTGTCATACAGAACATAAGAGGAGCTCAGGACCCCAGTAGTTAAGGCCTGGCCGCCCGCTCCCGCCCGAGGGCACATTAGTCCTGAAGCACCACCTGATCCTGCAACATTTGGGTTGAGAGAGGCCTGCGGTAAATTCCTCCTGCTCAGGCATACACAGAGCCTCTCTGTATCCCTGTTTCTTTACAGATCAGATCAGACAGAGTTCAAACTCACTCACGAGGGGAAAGACAAGCGGGCTGATATGACGTGCAAACACAGATTTTAGGCTTCATTTTTAAAACATTTGGATCCACGTAAATCACCCCGGCACTTCTTGAGCGCCGTGATGGTGAGGCCCTAGGCTGCAGCCAATTTAGCCTACTCCTATAATACAGCCTTGGATAGATGCAGTTCACTGTAGGTAGTGGATTTTTTTTTTTTTCAGTTGTGCCAAGATGGCGCTGTGCTGCTGAATCCTAAATAAAGAGCAATGATCATGTATGGGAGGAGAGCAAAACTACATTTTTGAAGCAATGGCGTCTTGAAAGGAGAATAAAGATGACTCAAACCTGCATGAATCACTCTAAATACTGCTTCTAGTGGGTAAATGAGAAGGCGAAACAATTATAGCATGGCTAAGAGCTCTTAAAAGTGAAGTTTGAATAATGCCTCCTTTAATTGGCCCTCCATAATACCACTTCTTCTTTGTTTTGCTTTAAACACATATTTGCATAAAGCTTTGGACGTTGGTGATTGAACTTTTCATGAAATAAATTTTTACTTTGCGGCGTGACCACACTTGCTCAAAGAAAAAAAAAAAAACATTTAGGTGTGAAATTCTGATTTTGCAAAACTCTCTGTGCAAATAAAAGAGCTGTTTTAAGTTAATATATTCATTAAATGTGATTATGCGTTGAAGAAGTCATTTGAACCCTTAAAACAAAAGCTCCAGTGAACTGAATTTTACTTTCTCCACGTAGATTGCGATTAATCAGTGTTGGTGGCCATTAAATAGAGTGGTGAGTGAGCTGGCAGGAGCAGAGCTGTTAATGAAGATTTCTGGCTAACACAATTTATCAAGATCAATCAGAGCGAAGACTAATGTTGGGATTTTCTAGAATAGTCTCTTCTTCCTCACTTTACCGTAACCTACCTACCACAACTGTGATAACATGCTGATTTAGCTTCTAACCATTAAAATGTAGTTTACTGCACTGTGGGATTTTGCAGTTTTGATGAACAAACCTTGCTTGACAAATCCAGAATGATATCTCATATTTTTTTATACAGAGGCTGTCAGGATTTCTGTTTTTCCTTGTGTTCTTCTGTGCTGTTTCCCCCCTCTGTTCTGTGTCTGCGTGCCTGGAGCTGGGCGGAGAGTCTGACACGACCCTGACATGACCCTCGCCAATGGTTTCCACCCACTACTCACGTGCAGCCCATTGCCAATCAGCTACAACATTTGCAGTAAGACTCGGTTCATTCATTCCGTTGTGGTATTGTACTCCTTGGTCTAGTCCATCTCTTTGCATTTTTCCAACTACTTAACTTTGTTTTTTCATGTTTTCTTCAGACCTTGTTTTTGGCTTTGCAGACCGACTCAACCCAGCTCCCAGCACCCAGCCTTTGTCTTTTGTTAATAAACCTTGTTAAATGTTTAGTTTGCTTGTCTGCACTTTTTTTGAGCCGCCACTCGTTACAACAGAGGGATATCAGTCTAGTCATGTTAGTGCCATATGAATCATTTCGCACTCTGAGGACTTCAGGGGCCGGCCTCCTGCTGGTGCCCAGAGTCAGGACTAAACATGGAAAATCAGTGTTTCAGTTTTATGCAGCTAAAACCTAGAACAATCTTCTTGAAGATGTGAGACAGGCCTCTACTTTGACAATGTTTAAATCTCAAAACGGTTCTGTTTAGCTGTGTTCTTTTAAGATTTATTTCATGATGGTTATTTCAGATTATTTATATTTTGATTTGTGTGATTTTTATGTATTTCTATTCTGTAAAGCACTTCGAATTACTTTGTGTACGAATTGTGCTATACAAATAAACTTGCCTTGTCTTATCACCACGAGCTCCATCGTGTCTCGAGCCAGAACCAAACATGATCTTGCAATCAGAATTCTTTATTTCACTGAGACATGAGAAATGAAAGAGTTCATTGGTTACGTATCATTTACAAACAAAATCAAATTTCTCTCACCTCAAATAAAATTGAGTGCTTCGCTTGTTAATTCTGCAGAAATCCGCAATATTTTTCCCTTGTGATTGCTCTCTATACTTGTTTTGTCTCAATTAGTTTCGTTAGTCCTTGTGTCTAACTTTGTGTGAGACACTAGTTTAGTTTAGTTTAGTGTCTTTTTATTTTGTCACTCGATTCTGTTTGTAGGCTACGTGACTCGTGTTCTGTTTTGGGACACTCGTGGTTTGTTTTTCGTGTTACGTGTCCCTTAGTTTTGTCAACCCCAACGTGACCAGTTTTCCAGGACACATTTGTTTTACACATTTACATACATTTTCTAGTCCACTTTTATTACTTTGCCCTTTTACAACCCTGTACATTAAGTTACTTCTTTATTTCACCATGTTTCCATCTTGGTTTTTATTACTTCCCTATTGTTGGACGAGCTGGATCCTAACAGTGATATTTTTTTTCCTTTCTTTTTTCCTTGTAAGCGGCCATAGAGATGAAACATGCATGTCCCTGATTGGCTAACCCACCTGTCAATCACACCCATCTGAACTCAGGGAGATTCATTACTGACCAAACTCACATCTTCGTAAAGCATTGGATTAGTTTGCGTACTGGATCCCAGGCAGGCAAATTGCAAAAATAAAGCATATAACTTCTCCTTTAAGCCATGGAGAAAAAGACACACCCCAGCACCCTGTAATGTCTTTAGAAGTGTGCAAGTCTCATGTGACAATAGCAATGCCCCAGTCCATGAAAGCACAATCTATTCGAGAATCAATGCCTTCTAAGTACATTCCAATCAGATCCTATAGCGTACAGTGGCACGCTTAAATATACCCCTGCGTGTTGTGCAATATGCTAATTGAAGACTTTGCTTCCCATTTCGTTCGGCTCAGCACTCGCCTCCGCGCCGATCGATACAAGACATAATTACTGCACTTTGTAAAATTGTTAAGAAAAAGTTAATATCATTATCATTATGAATCGCCACAGGTTTTGCGTTGTGGGCAGGATCTAGATGCGTGCATGGGATTCTAAATGGGAGATTTATTTAAACGGGAAAAGTTGGCATCTATCTTGTGGTAGAATGTATTTGCACCTCAAGGTTGCCTCTTCAGCAGCTATTGGAAAGAAAAGTAAGAACTCAGTGAATCTCTCATGAATGATTGATTAAATTCATAGCTCGTGTTTAATGCCAGAAAAACAGAACTGAATGCGCTGACGAAACAATTGGCTTTGCTATTTTCTTTGGGTTTTTTGCATTGCAGAAATTCCATTCAACAGACCAAAGCTGGAATAAGTTTGTGCTATAGCAGTTATTGAATGCCTTATGGGTCTTAGCTAGGGTTGTCCAAAGTATCGAAATCTAATTCTAATACTAAAACTAGTGTTGAAACTAAATACTCATTTGACAGGACAAAAATGAACCTTTCCTGAACGGCTTTAGAATGATCTTGAGCTGTATCAGAACAAGTATAAAACCACATAGACTAGCATTGGAGAACCCATGGGGTCAAATTTGGCCGCAGTTAATTGCTGCTACCCCCAAAAAGAACAAACAAACAAAAAAAATGTCAAATTTAACTTGAAAAGCCCAGAGTGCCACTTCTGGCCCCTGCATAGAGACACCTAGTGGATGAATACTGAACTAAAATGAGTCAGAGTGGTGGGTGGTAGTGACAAGATGGTTGACCACATGCTGATTTGTTGAGCTGGAAAACTACCCAAACAAAACCATCTTTGCTAATTTTTTTAGTAATAGCTTGCAAAATGTCTAGAAGTACATTTTATATTTGTTTTGGATAAATTAGCGAGCCCAAGGGGTCAAATTTGGCTCTGATCCTAAATTAGGGAATAAAGGATTAAAAGTGAGAAAGTGGATTTTTCAGTGTTCAGTGATCTGAAGGTTGGTGGTTTAATATCATCAATAAAGTGGTCAGATCCACAGAGGGTGGAGGGATTCCAGCTCCCACTGTTGTTGTGTCCTTGGGCAAGGCACTTAATGTGTGCATGAAAAGGTGAGTCGTTCCTTGATGTTAAGCGACTTGAGAGCCTTGAAGGTGGAAAAGCACTATATAAAAATGTGATGAAAAACAGTGATGAAACAGGTACTATTGTCTAAATGTGTAGTTTTTTACTATCATCCTGCTGTCGGAGCCTATGTGAAAATTAATACAGTAATACGATTAGCATATCAAAAACACATGTGTATAGAGGTTCATTAACACTTCCAAATCCTACATGCTGACGCTGCCTCCTTCTCAAATAATCTTTAACAGCACAATATGCCAGACTGCCTCTCCCCTGTATTTCCAGCCAGTGCTCCTGCATGCATTTGTTTGTGTCCAAGTCAATACAGCTTCACTTCATTTCAGCACTCAAACCTACTTGGACCTGTTACAGCTACTGATTTTAGCTTCATTTAAACTCCTTCACTCAGAGAGAGCAGAAACATCAGGGCATTTTCTAAAACGGCAATGGTTCATGCTTTTGTTTTGTTTTGCCCACTTTGCCTACCTCGCCTGTGTATGAATGTTGTGTGTCAGCATAAGGTTGAAGTGAGCTTTATTGATCCCATATGAGGGAAATTCATTCTCCACATCTTCACCTTGTTTGTCACGATAAGACATTTTGATCCCTCTAAAGCTCAAATCGTATCCTATTACTACACTAAAATAACAAAAATCTCACAACTTTTCCAAAGAAATTGTACACACGATAAATATTGAGCCCCAAAAAATATTGTTTCATCTTTCATATACTGAATGATAAGTCAAAACAGTAATCGTCGTGACAGGCCTAGCTACTGCCGTACAGCACTCGAGGCCCATCTCCTTGATCTTGAGCCTTGAGTCTTGGTCAGGGCTGCCTTGACTGGAGGATTTTACCTTTAATGCATATTTTGGGTTCTTTGGTGGGCAGAGGGACCGTCGGTGCAGATTGGCAGTTTCTATCAGTCTACCCCAGCTGTGGCTACAGATATAACCTACCACCGGGTATGAAGTGTCTGAATAATTGACTGAAAATTGTCAAGCGACTTGGACAGCGACATGGAAGCGCTATATAAGACTAATGCATTATTATAAGTCACATACCATGTCTATGTATAAAGGTCGTGTGTCGTTGGAAATAGCAGAGGGCAGCAATGGGGAAATTGGCAGCCTTTTGTTCACGAGGGCAGCTGTGGCTACAGAAGTGACCACCTGTGAATGAATGGCGACTACAGCTCGTATAGCACAGTACAACTCTAAAGCATTATTATTATTACTGAAATCAGAGTTGAAATTTCATCCCTCCTTAAAGGTACAGTATGTAAGTTTCTGGGTGTGGCACGTCAGTCGCATGATTCTATAGAAATGTAAAGTTAAAACCGTCGGATTCTGCGTGGATGCATACATTTTATGCCATACTGTGGAACGTAACAAAAGAAAAATTAAATTCTGTTAACTGGACAAAAAGTTTTAGATTGAAGACGTTTCACCATTCATCCAAGCCACGTCTTCAGTTCTGGTCAGATTGCTGGTGGACACTGCCTTATATCTGTCTGAAGAGAGGAACTAACTACACTGAAACTAACATACCTATGTTGTATTTGTTTACAGTTTCTGTTTGGAGGAACAGTGTGAACTGTACCTGAGTCATCCTGTGCATAATCGTTCAGGCCCCTAATGGGTCCTCTCACACCTATTAGCAAACTGGCCAGCACTATTGTTTTCCTTGTTTTGATTTCTCTGAGGATGGAGGTATAAATAGGAAATAAATGATGTCTAAGCCCTCCATTCCTCTTCAAAGATGGATTGTCTTTCCTAACAAAAATTGTCTCTTTAACTCCCCTCTCAAACCATTTCTTTTCTTTGGCCAAGATCTGCACCTCGCTATCTTCAAAGTAGTGGTTAGGGGCTTTGAGATGAAGATGTACTATGGAACATTAGAGCCAAAAGGAACATTTCCAGGCCAATAAGAGTCAGGTTTGTGGAGATGCAAGCTCACTCACAGTAAGGACACTTTTTTTTTCAGTGCAATAAAGAAGACTTCTTTTTGGCTAAAACATTAGACTGTGGCTATAAGTATATATTGACAAAATAAGAAATACCATTGCTCCAGTAGTATTGCATAATGAATAATATGTCTGCTTTAACTAATAGAACGCCCCGGGAAGATGCAGATAAGTGTGAGTCATTCAGCAAAGACGGACCAGAGCTGGCAAAGTCCACGGCGAGACATGCCAAGATGCCCTCCTACTGGTTTCAAGGTGAGCTGAGCAAAGTTACCCAGCATCGTTTGGAACGGAGGCACTGCCAATTATAGAATATGTACAACAGATTGTCAGTCATTAGATATAATGAGCTTACAGGCCCACTCGCTTTGACTTGGCTGGAGTCTGCAAGTTTGAATGCGGTAAGTACAGGCTTCCGCGGATTCGGAATGTTTTTAATTTAATCTTTTGTTTCACTGATTACTTATTTTCACATAAATTAATTAAAATGATGAATCAATGTAGTCCAACACATGTTTTGTTTGAAAGAATTGGCAGGAATAGAAGAAAAGTTGGTCAATGTTTCTGGCAAAATTATTACTATTTCATCAGTTCTGTTAAAAGGAAGCTCAATTTGGAGATTTCTTTATTTGATATTTTTCTTTTTTAGCCAAAAGCAGAAGAACTGTTAATAATTTAGAAGTCTGTGAGTAGTGGTACAAAGACAGAATATATTCCACACTAGCAAGTTGGTTTAATGTATAAACCAATTTTCTTAGGTTTAATTATGCAATATGATTGGATACAGATGCCAATGTGTCTTATAGAAATACATTGCAACTTCTGCTAGAAATGGTGTTGTGCAGGGCTGGAAGATTAGTTGCAATGAACCGAGTGGTCACAATTAGCAAACTGCAGACTGTATAATTAACAAATTAATTTAAAATGTGAACAGTGTCTCATTTGTAAACAGCCTGCTACAAAAGTGTTCAGACTGTATAATAGCGGAGCAGTTCATTTTTCAGTTTCCATATTTGGAATTCTGACTGTGAGTATCATAGCAACCAAAAAGCCAATTCTGAGCGAGGCTGTTGAAGATAACGCCCCTTCCCGCCCGCACTGCTGGTTTAGCAGGGAGCTTGACTTATCAGTTCCCAAGGAGAGAGAGCTAAATGAGAGGACAAAGACCACAATGTCATTCAAACATTTTGCTAATGCTAGCAAGAGCAACCAAGGGGAAAGAAGTTGCATGATTTTTATGTTATTAATGTTCATATCTCAATTTATGGACACAAAAGTGAAATAAAAATACCAGGATCATGTAGAGAAGGTTAATACAAACATTTTAAGACCAAAATCAGGAGTCTGTCAGCAGCAGTTATGGGGAGAGGGGAGACAGTTTTTCTATAGAAAGTGAGTTGACGGAGCCAGAAGTGCTCCCATTCTCAGTTCCTTCATTGCGGCAGCCAGCAGGTTAGCTATGTCCATTTACATATAGAATTTAGGGTTTTATCTCAAATGCTCCTGGCAGTAGAGTGCATCTTTAATATTTGTTCTAAGATAGGCCTAAAGTTAAATACATACTATCAATATTATTTCTTCAATGAACCAATCCAATCCAATCCAACTTTATTTCTATTGCACTTTAAAAACAACAATGTTGACCAGAGTGCAGTACACAACAGACATTTTAAAAACACAGATATAAAACAGATAAATACGAATAAATAACTACATAATGTACACTTTAAAACAACATATCAGTAAAAAGCTAATGAGAAAAAGTGCGTTTTAAGAGCAGATTTAAAAGTAGAGAGAGACTCAGCCTGTCTAAGGTGCAAGGGCAACGCGTTCCACAGTTTGGGACCGGCCACAGAGAAGGCACGGTCCCCTCGAAATTTCTTCCTGGTTTGTGGGACCACTAACAGTAAATGATCTGCAGACCTGAGTGAACGAGCAGGAGCATAAGGTAAAAGCAGGTCGGACAGATATTGTGGAGCGAGGCCGTGGAGGCATTTAAAAACAAACAACCAGTGGTATTGAGAAACCGTTACAAAAAACCCTCCTCTACTCCATGACGCCATTGTTTTGAGTGGAAGCCACGTTGCAAACATAAAATTACCCATGCCCCTCTGGGACTTGTAAACTGCTGTTCACACACTTGTCGTCAGTGTACTTTGATTGTCACTTGATCTCGGTTGATATGACATCATGGGCCTAAAACTGTCTATCCCACAAGCTTTGTCCTTTCATTTAGCTCTATCTCCTTGGGAACTGACAATTTCACTAAAGAATGATTTGATCTAGACAGACTGAAGGCATCAATCTGTGCATTTTGGTTACCCTTTCCCTGTAGCCATGGTTAAAACCCTAATTACCTACACAGCATCGCTATACCTATTTCTCAATACTCGATCTCGGAAGCTAAGCAGGGTTGGGCTTGGTTAGTACTTGGATGGAAGACCGTTGAATACCAGGTGCCACAGTGGGGCAGGAGTGGCTTCAGGTCAGACATGTCAGACTCAGGCCCGCGGGCCAAATTTGGCTCACAATATAATTATATTTGGCCCGTGAGATTATATCAGATATGTATTAGAGCTGGCCCGCTGGCTGCCGCACCAGTA
Organism: Periophthalmus modestus; assembly: GCA_019594935.1. Classification (NCBI taxonomy): domain Eukaryota; kingdom Metazoa; phylum Chordata; class Actinopteri; order Gobiiformes; family Gobiidae; genus Periophthalmus; species Periophthalmus modestus. The sequence goes on from JAIEZT010001243.1 coordinate 12,505,754, forward strand.
TAGCACATACACAAATACTACAAATCCCAGAATGCTTTGCAAATACGTTGGCGTCGGCCCCCATCACTTCTGCTGACACTCATTAGCATCTGCTACCTGTCGCCTCACTCAAATTTAATCCACCCCTTCTGAAAAACTGCAGATGTTGTTAAAATTTTCCATCCATCCATTTTTTTCCACTTATCCGGGGCTGGATCTCCAGTGGGACCCAGACCAGCTGAGAAACATAGTCCCTCCAGCATTAAAATTTTCAATAAATATTCCATTCGGCTTACAACTTAATCCCAGTTTTTAATTTTGGCCCTCTGTGAATTTGAGTTTGACTAGGTTTGTTCTAGGTGGAGGGTGATTGTGTCCTTAGGCAAGACACTATACCCGCACTGCCTAGTATTTATCTGGTATGCCCGTGAGAGTGTTGGCTGGGATTAAAGGGGCCGATAGCGCAGATTGGCAGCCTCGCTTCAGTCGCTCTGTGGCTAGAAATTCAATGCATTTTAAGGATCTTTTTGGTTTGCTTTTTATTTGTTTATGTACACTTAATCTGACACTGTTATAGGCGCTGTACATGATTTTTTACTGAAAAACATGAAAAACATAATTAGTTTGAAACGATTTGCAGTGGTCCAAAGTTATTCCTCACTTACTTTATGCAGTCAGAGCTTCCCAATTATTCCCCTTGACGAATTAATAATTTTGCACAGCTTTTAAAAACAAGAATGGAGTTTAGTGTGACGATAAAGTTAACAACAGTCAATTCGATGCAGGCAGCACACAGCCGTCTTATTTTGACCTCAAGAGCTGCTTATCTAATATATCTGTACTACTCTGGCAAGACATATTTTGCTCAAATACATGGAGAAAAAAACAGATGCAGACTCTTTAAGCTAGAAAACTATAGAAATCATATGCTAAACTTTTAGTCCTACATATATATATATATAGATATAAAATGTTTGCTACAGTTGAAACCAGAAGCTATACTATACTACACTATATAAAAATACACATACACTTTTTTTTTCTCACTGTCTGACATGAAATCAGACTAAACTTTTCCTGTTATAGGTCAATTAAGATTACCAAAATTATTTCTATTTGTTAAATGCACGAATAATGAAAGAGGGATTTTTTTAGACAATTTTTCATTACTTTTTTTAAAGGTAGAAGTTTACATACAGTAAGATTACTATGCCTTAAACAATTTGGGAAAACTCAGATGATGATGTCTTGTCTTTGGAAGCTTCTGACACCATTTGCGTGAATTAGAGACACACCTGTGGATGAACGCAAACTTCTGGTTCCAGCTGTATAAATGCATGTATTACAACATATTTTTTTTAAAAGAGACGATTGAGTATATATGATACGACGTGGATACGGGGCATGTGGCGTGGGATGGGGACTGACTTTGGCAACGTGTTGACACTTCGCAGTCAGCGCTAACAGTGTGACTCCATGTCTGTCTATGTGTCAGCTAAAATAGGCCCCGTCAAGTGGAGTGGACAAGACTGGAGACAACCAAGAGAGTGGTGGGTTACCAATTAAAGGCGCTGTACTTGCTTTCTACGGTCCTCACTTACCTCATGCACTCCGAGCATTCAGCATCACGGAGCTTTTCACAACTTTTTCAAGCCAGAGCTGAGAGTCACGGTCAAGCTTACTACTAGCATGCTAACAGTGCACTTCCTGATTATTGGATTGTAAAACGCTTTATAATTAGATGCAGGCAGTATGCAGTGGGCTTATTTTTACCTGCTTACACCATATATCTTTACTGAGACAAGAAATACAAGGGGTAAAGAACTGTGTGCAGGGCCGTTAACCCTCTATGCCAATGCACCTTCTCTTCTCTTGACAAATGTAAAATTATACACCGACATAAATTTATTCTATTCTCAGCTAGTTGGACACACACAGTTAGTTGGACACTGTATCTTCAGCTCTTTGCATATCAATTTGAATAGAATTCAGTGGGAAAGAGCCCATCAAAGAGCCACGAGCAAAGTCCAGCTAGCTCTGCATGTTAGCTAGTTAGCTGCGTGAACCATTTAATTTAATGTGATAAACTGTTAGCTTGCACTGGTGAGAAAAATGTTGCCTAATTTGGTATAAATGATTTGGCAGATTTTTTAAGTTAGGTTCAGCTTCAAAGTCCAATGTGTAACTCAACCCAGTATGTGATTTCTGCGGAATTGAAACCGGCTGATTTTGGATTCTTTTGAATGATTCGTGGAAAAGTAACTGTAAGTTTATTTTTAAAAAGCAGAGCACAAAGTCAGATACTAGATACAGCTGGATTTGACTGTGTTAATGCGTGCCAGGTAAGGGATGATGGGATGTTAACACTAAAACCATTTTTTGTTCCCAATTGTAGAATACTAAGATGTCACTTCCACTTTCTGCAGCTCATCAAATGTCTTTTTTCTATCCAACAAACTGAACATGACTTTTGACATCATATATTTTCATGAGATGCTTATCCCCAGCTGTTCTTTAATACATCACCGTCTATGTAAACGATAGCTGCATGCTGCATGTTAGCATTAGCCAAGCTCAGTATTAATGAGGAAATTAATAGGAGGATGCCATGTCCGGGCGCTAGCACAGTGTAAGCTAAGCCCCGCTAATCGATACTGGCTAAGGGTATAATGTGCAATGTAAATCACAGGACTATGAAAGAGAGAAGCTAATGACCTATTGCATTACACCAGCAGTGAGTCGATGACTGACGGCAATGTTACACTCTTTAATAATTCAGCAGTAAATTATGGGACTGGTGAGAAATGGGTACAATGGCAGGAGGGATAGCTTTGATTCAAGTCAAAGCTATGTAAGGTTACCATTAAAGGGTCTATATTACGCAAAATTTAATCCTGTAAGCTTTTAGCCATTTTAGAATACAGTCACTTCCTCAAAACCATACCTAAAATTGTGTTTTGGTTCATTCATATGTGTTTGAGTAATCATGCATTTATAGTCTACTTCTTCAAAGCTCAGAATGATCTGTTCCACCTTGTAATGTCATGAAGTGGCAGTTTTCAAGTTAACTTTTGTTTAGTACATGGGCAATACCAGGGCTGAAATCATGCAAATGATTACAGTGACGATGTATGAGTTAAAAAAACAACAACAACAACGGTGGAGCACTTCCTGTATTACCACATGACATCACAAGGTGAAGTCATGTGTTTTATGCTTGAAAGCTCAGCCTAAATATGCAGGATTTTGCCTTACAGCATGACAGACATCGACCTGAAGGTTAGGCAAGTTTATTTGTAAAGCACAATTCATACACAAAGTAATTCAAAGTGCTTTACAGAATAAGACATTAAAATCACAATACAACTAATCAAAGCATAAATAATCACAAGTAGTCATCATAAAATTAGCATAAAAAACAGTTCAGAATACAAACCTTTCAGTTATATGCACAGCTAAACAGAACCGTTTGGAGACTGGATTTAAACATTGTCCAAGTAGAGGCCTGTCTCACATCTTCAGGAAGACTGTTCCAGGTTTTAGCTGCATAAAACTGAAACACTGATTCTCCATGTTTAGTCCCGACTCTGGGCACCAGCAGGAGGCCGGTCCCTGAAGTCCTCAGAGTGTGAGCTGGTTCATATGGCACTAACATGTCAGAGACCTGCAGATATTTCTCTGGGTGAAACCCTGTCTCTTTTTTTTTTTTTTTTTTTTTTTTTTAACTTGGCCTCATTTAATGCTTTTGTGCCTTATTTCACACAAAAAAAAAAAAAAAATCATTTTTGAGTCTTTTCCCTGACAGTCTATTTTAATAGTTGTGTTTTGTTTCATTCATTCATTCATGTTTAATGCATTGAAGTGCTCCACTGTGTTTTTAAACTCCATACACCTTCATGAAAATCATTTCAGCTCAGGAATTATCAGTCTCTACTGAACAAAAGGTAAAAGGTAATGTTAACTTGAAAATTAACCCTTCATGACATCACAAGGTGGAACAGAGCATTTTGAGCTTTGGAGATGCAGACAGACTAATAATAAAGAATTACTTAAACATGTGTGAATGAGGTAACAGAATTCTAACATGACTAAATACTCACAAGAATCAAATTAATATGAGACATTTAAATAATTACCTGCATGCTCTGTCCATATCAAAAGAAATATGCCAGTTTATGAAGACAAACGACAGAAAAAATCTCTCATTTTCCACCAAAAACATCCACTAAAACTCCAAGGATCTGACAGTATCTGAATTCCATGAACTATACCTGTTCCATATAAGATGTTTGCCTCCCTTTTACCACCTATAGAGGAGTGAAATCTTAGCGATGCTATTTTGTTTGGGGTTTGGAAGGTGAGCAGCGGAGTGGCAGGTCTCTGATAAGACAGTTTATACAGGGACAAGATTAGGACCTCAGCACGCCCGGTCCCCTCAATGCGCAGCCAACCGATAGCACACGAGCTAATCCTGCATGGAAGCTGATAGGCAAAAAAAAAAAAAAAAAGATTCATATAGTAGGATTGGGCGAGTATTTTCACAAAGTACCTGAATGTAAAGTGCGCTCTGGTCTTGTACAGAAGGCCTTTAGGTGAGTGTTCAGGAGTGCTTCGCTAACATGTTTATGCTATTCCACATGGGTGAAGTCATGCAGTCAATGTAGTGGCGCTGTACATGTGGTTATGTGTCAGATGTGCACTAGAGTGTGGAGGATACAGAGACCATCGCACTGGCCTATGCTATAATAATATTAAAGTCCCTGTACCTGATTTTTTCCCCCATGTATTTGAGGAAAATGTATCTTGACCTAGTACAGATATATTGTATAAGCAGATCTTGAGGTCAAAATATGTCAGCGGTGTGCTGTCGGCATCTAATTATAAAGCGTTTTATTGTCCGTTAATAAGGAACTGCCCGTTAGCATGCTAGTTGTTGTTAGCTGTACCATGATGGCTCAGGATTCATAAGGTAAGTGAGAAATAACTTTGAACCACCGCAAATTATTTAAACTATCTATGCTTTTCATGTTTTTAAGAGAATATAAAGGTACAGTGTCTTTAACTGTATATATATTTGTTAATCTGTTAACTTATAATACACATATTTGGACTTTAAATTGGATTTGGAGTTACGATTTTTTAAAATATTTTGTCTGTCAGGTTACACTGTAAAATTATTACATGACCATAAATGATAGGTCACATTAAAGTGTGTGTAGTTATCCAGTACTTGAGTAGTACTTTGGCCAATACTTTTTTTACTCTTACCTAAGTAATTCTGTTTTTGTTTGTCGTGGAACAATATTAAGATACCTGTACTTGTACTCATAAAATGGGAACTCTGCATGTTGCACTCCCTCCACCTCTGATTTCTTCCTCATATGCTGTGAGATCACATAGATTTGCAGATGTATTCAGGGTTGTGCTGTTGTCCCTGAGCAGACAGTGTGACCATGAGACATCAAAGGTGCACTCAGCTCAAATAATGTGAGCTTGTGCATTGAGAGAAGGTCATTTATTGACACGTGTAGACACGGTTCCCATTGATTTCCAATGGAGACCCTACTTCACTAACAAGACCAGCACTTAACCTTTTACTTTTTTTTTTTTGGTTTATGCATGTTACCAGTAGACTTAACAAATTTACCTGAATAGCCATCAAAAACTAACTACACAGCTCAAAAAGAACTAATCAAACATCTCACGTATGAATTTTTCTCCAGATTTTTCTCCAAAAGATCTGTCAGGAGTACCTAGCTGGAATGTTAGCTTACAGTTTCCCGCAACAAACCTATTTAGGCTCAAGTATTGGTATTACATTCACCTTAATGACGGCACAGTAGCTAGCACTCACGCTTCACAGCAAGACATTTTAACTCCTGCAGTTTGCATGTTCCTCCGTGTCTGAGTGAGTTTTCTGTAAACACCCTGGTTTCCTCCTTCAATTCAAAACATGCACCATAGGTCAAATCCTCCAGCTCAGGTAGAATAACCGGTTCATACATATACATAATTACACAAAATGGTGCTTTGGTTTATTGCAGTTTTGTTTGTGCCTGGTGTTTGGTTTTATGTGTAGCCTTGGTCCTCCAGCTGCTTCTTCTATGTTTTTCTTTCTTCTTCGTGTGTCGCCGAAATTCGGGTTTGACTTCCACCTCTTCCCTTTGCGAATCACTATTGGGAAGAGGTCAGTCATCTATTGGTCCCCCCCTCTCCCTCATCTGGACTCTTCCCAGCTGAAAGTTGTGGTGCAGTCTGAAGCCAAATCCCCACCGTCAATCATAGGTAAACAATGAGCTCCTTAGCACTTTTGGAAGTCCACAAGTCACAGTAGTCCTGACCAAACTTAGCTCAAGACATGAAGATGGGTCTAATAAAGGATATGTTTCCACTCGTGCATACCACATACACCAGGAGCCCACAACCAATAACCCAGCACAAAGGCTTCCTGTATGAAAAATGTGCGGAGTCTATTTCACAAATGATCGACTAACCTCTTGCTTACACCTGTCATAGATTCCACCAAATGAAACCACTAAATGCCTAGAACACATTTTCCTTTACACCCCCCTGACACTGCTCTGCTCTTAAATTCTGGCTGCATTCTTGGCATGGAAAAAACGCACTGGTAGCTCGGTCCATGTCATCCGCCCTGGCAGCAGAGGACCTCCTAGGTGCTTTATCGCCCGTGCGTCCTCCAAAACGAAAACACACACGCAACCAAAATATTGAACAGGCGTGAGTTTAAAAGCTCGTTAACAAATGGTCTAGTTCAGCATTTAATCACAGGCTCCATCTGGTGGGACAAATCCCCCATGTGCTGTAGTCAAGGAGAGAGAGAGAGAGAGAGAGAGGAGGGGGATGCCAGTCAAGATAATGTTTTAAATTGCCTTCAAAGCGAACATCTTTGCTTTAGTTAAAAATGAATGAATTAGTTGTACTTGGCTAATTTGTTTTTATGTTTTTGATTCTGTGAAGTTGCAATAAAACCCGCTAAATGTACCAAATATATACATACAGTGAGTTGGGAAGTTACCAAGGACTACAAAGTGGGACAATAAAATGTAGATATAATACTCCCATGAATAAACTAGATTTGCGTAGAAGGTATTTGAATATCTCAACAAGTGCATATATAAAGTATGACTAAATTAAACTCATTATAATATGAATATAATGAAAAATACTACCCAACTTCGACTAGTGGTGAAAAGTAACAAAGTAAAAGTAGTAAAGTACTGTACTTCAGCCTCAATTTTATGTATCTGTACATTATTTAAGTACATTTTACTTCACTACACTTGAGAGCACGTATCTGTACTATCTACTCCACAACATTTTTGAAAGTAAAAGTATTTTTCATTATTGTATAAGACCTGCTGAAAAGGCTGAGGGGTTTATCGTTAACACAGTCGTAGTTTGAACAAACAAAAATGTACAAAAAGTACTCGTTGAACAAAATTCAGCACAAATCTTTATCAAAATCGCTACATTTGAAGCCTGATAAGACCTCAAAATATGCGTGAAATACTTGTACCTTTTCCTCTTAAAGTACATTTTTAACACTTAAATGTTTTTACTTAAATAGATTTTGCATGTGGTACCTTTACGTGATTTTTTTTCTTTTTTCTCCAGTATCTGTACTTTTACTTAAGTATCAAAATTTGAGTACTTCTTCCACCACTGCTCTTGACAGGAGAAGGGTGCCATAATAGGTTGGCATATAGGCAATGCAATTTTCCTTTTTCCAATTATCCTTTAACTACCGATTGTATCTACTGTTAGAACCGAGACACCACCGATCTTTGAACATCAGATTTTCTTTACTTGCCTTATTTCATTCTGTTTCTTATCCAATCAAAGTTACACAATGACATAACCAACTCAAATGTCAGTCTATGAACCCTGCACAGGGGGGGAGCGGAGCAATTAAAACAAAGCCACCCCGTGAGATCTTCCACAACTCCTTTCAAAAAGACCCATCTCGCACCAATTTGCATACTAGAAAGTCCTCGTTTATTAATGCAGTGTGCAACAGGGGCTTCAGATGAGCAGACTGCCGCGCTAACAACCCTAAAATGCCATTGTGTTCTCCCTTCATAATCAACTAATGATTGTCACGCAGCGAGACGTTCAGCTTTTGTCCATTTCATTTGACGTCCAGATTGTTGCCGGTATAATTTTAGCCTTGGCACCAATAAACGGCATGGAATTACATTTTTTAAAGTTCGTTTTCTGTTCATGGTTATTTAACTACAGATAAAGCTATGGTTGAAATATTTCTTGCTACCAAGGCCAATATTACTGAAGACCTTGTGATTTTTTTTTCTTTTCATTTGTACCAAAATGACTACTGGACGCTGCTGGATCCTTCGAGCATCACAGATTAAGAGAATAAAATTGGAGAAAGAAGTAAGTACAGAGGAGTGGGTGTGTAGCATTCATCCATTTCTTCTGCTTATCCGGGGCCGGTTCACAGGGGCACCAGTCTAAACGGGGACTCCCAGACTTCCCTCACTCCAGACACTTCCTGCAGCTCCTCTGGTGGGACCCAAAGGTGTTCCCAGGTTTTCGGGGGCATATACCAGTAGCGGTGAAAACGGGGTTGATTAGAGCAATGACGTCTTAAATACAGTAGTATAAAGATTACTCAAACATGTATGAAGCATTCTAAAAAAACAACTTAAAAAGGGGAAATAAGAAGGGGAAACAGCTATAGCACGGTTAAAAGCTCTAAAAAGTTGATTTTGCATAATAGGTCCACTTTAAACCCTAGAAACGTGGCGGAGGTCTCGAAATATGAATTCAATGTAAATACTTACCAAGTGAGTTACTAAAGGAATTCAAGCAGTGCAAAGGGCAACGCTAGCTAAACTTTATATACATATGTAATATTACATACTACTGTATTTGTCTTCTAGGGTATAGTAAACTGTAGACCTTTCACAAGGCCTCTGTGGAATAATGAGCCTCATTATCTTCAGATGCAGCAATTATATAAAGTAGGAGATGAAACTACGATAACGAACATTGTTTATTTTATGTTGCCTAATTACCTGAGCAACATGTGAAGCGGAAAGCACGTTGCCCAGACTAGCTAATTGAGATACGCTGTGTGATGTAATTAAGACGCTAAATTATGGGGTAGACAAAAATATGTAAATAAATTGGTGAATTGGGATAGATTTGTGGACTATGTGGAGCTTACGTGGTATTTTGTAAAGGCGCTAGTGAAAGTTGCTCTACCTGCCTTTTTTAATGCCATGAAATGCACAAAACAGAAGTAGTTAATTTTAAAACGTTTTTCCCGAGCTTCCTAATTATTCACCGCAATGAGTTTAAAAGCATTTTTCACCACTTTCAGATACCAGAGCGGAGTCAGCACAGTAATGCTAACAACAACTAGCATGCCAACTTCCTGATTATCATCCAGGTCTGATGCATAGCAAAAGACGAAGTTTAAATCTGTCAACTGGACAAATTGTTGTAGAAGTGAAGACATGTCACTGCTCAACCAAGCCGCTTCTTCAGTTCTGGTCAGATTGCTGGTGGACACTGCTTTATATCTATCTGAATAGATGAGCTATCTACACTGAAACTGGATGCCCACCTATTGGCATCTTGGCTAGCTCTATGAAGGAGGTGATGGAGGTGTGACAGCAGCCATTAAGAGTTGAATGAATATGCTAAGTGCGACTCAGGCACAGTGCGCATTTAGTGTAGCTCAATGGACGTAGCCTACATACAGGAACTGTAAGTGCACAGATAACTTATTTTGACCCCAGGAGTTGCTTATACAATACATGTTTATTGGCACAAACTTTGCTCAAATACCTTGAAAATAAATTGTTATCTATTGTTAAAGCTCTAGTGCCCAATGAATGATTTTCTAGGGGACAGAGACAGAAGACCTTGTAAATAGGATTAATGAAATAAAAAAAAGACAAAGCCCTATGTATTTCCGTTCCCTTGTCAACCTTGTAAATCTCTATATTTATTTTCTTCTCCAGTCCAGGTCATTATATGCTGTTCCACCATAAAGTAGTAAAATCTTGTCTGTTTTGAAAGAAGTGAGCAAACACATCCCAAGAGAATCTACTCCGACTTCCATGTTTCTCTACAGCTGGTAGACACGAATGTACGTCTAGACAACGCGAATCGCAACAAACGCTCACAGAAAATTCACTCTTTCCTCTTGGGGAGTTCATTATCAAAGAGCTGCTGTCTTCAACTAAAGCAGCAAAGCAGTTGCAGCTAAACTTTACAAATTACATGGGAAATCCACCTGGGTTTCGTCCGTGCTAACATTGTGCGTGCTCACGGTTTGTGCTAGTTTTACATCCAGGTAAAGACTCCCAAGTGGCATACCTTTTATCTTCCTCTGATCTCATCCATCTAATCCCTATTATGATAAATACCAAAGCGATAATGGACCCGGGTCATATTAATACACTATGGAAATTGAAATGATAAATTGTTTTTGCAGGTAATGGGAAATAATGTGTTATGTTAGACGTGATTTGTGGTGCTATGCGTAAAGCTGTGTATATTCAAGTTATAGTATCCTACATTCAAGGACCTAACTCTGCTGCCAGAAAATATATGAATAGTATATGTAAATTCTGACAATAGTAATGGTAATGACTCAGAGGTGGGTAGCACTCCAGTACATTTACTTGAATAATGTTTAGTATGTGTAATCTCTCAGTCATCTAGGTATGATCCACGGCAAAAGAAAAAAAATCAACTCTGTCAACTGAAACTAACACTGTCTGTTGGCTAGGTCCATTGAACTGAACTAAGTATGACAGGCATGCCCAAACTGTGGCCCGGGAGCCAAATGCGGCCCTCAGACCAACTTTTCTTGGCCCTCAAGCTTCCAGGTGAACCGTAAAACAGTACTTTTTACTTTACTTACTTTTTCTGAAAATCTACTTTAACAAGCCCATATCAAATATTTTATGTGTCTCGTTGAGGATGTGAGCGTGAATAAAGGTCTAGTGGTTTAGTCTAACTTGTAATAAACACACAGATTTCAAGTATTCACTGTATCGGCGACCAGTTTATGGCCCTCAATCAGCCCTCAGCTTTGTCTGTGTTTTTATATGTCGGCCTTAATGAGAAAGGTTTGGACACCCCTCAAGTGTGAGCTGAGCCTGAGTCATATTTTACATAATCGGGCCCCTAATGGTTGTGAACCTAGCCAACAAACATAAATTGTTAACAAATAAGTGTGTTAGTTTCAGTGTAGTTAGCTCCTCTCTTCAGACAGCAGTAATCTGACCACAACCGAAGAAGCGGCTTGGATGAGCGGTGATCTTCACTCTAAAACTTTGGTATATTGTATATTATTTGCAGTAATCTCAGCTGCCGTCCCTACTACTTTTTTACACTTACTTGAGTAATATTATTTTGAATTAACACACTATTACTTGAGTGCAGTTTTTGGCTACTCTACATCAATTAATTTTGCACATTAATGAAGACATATAGTCTGCTATATAGTTATAATCTATGGTGAAAGTGAATCTTTCTTATATTTTGAATGTTTTAAATGGCAATGTTGAGTTAAAATGACTAAATAAAAGTAACAAGTCAACTGATTTCATGTCGAAAGCTGCAGTGCTGGTTTCTGCGTGACCTTATTTGGTACTTCACCGTCAAGTACATCACAACAGAGTGGGTGCTACGAGTGGATATTTTGTTTTCAATTTGTGCCAAAGTAGCTGAAAAAAAATCTTGAAATAGCACTCAATAATGTATGAATGAAATGTGCTTTAAGAGGGTAAATGAGAAGGAAAACTATTTTTACTTGGTTAAAAGCTTTCAAAAGTCAGTTTTTCATAATATTTTAACAATAATTGCATATCATCATATGGAATATTATTTTTATTTTATTTTAAACCCAAACAAACAAACACAAAAAAATTGTGGTTCAACAATCAACAAAAGGATTGAAGGAGGAGGTGAATCTCCTCGTTTTGAAATGGCCGTGATTGACAGGTGGATTAGCCAATCGGGGACACGCCTTGTCCTTTCACATCAGAAAAAATAAACACATCTTAGATTTCTGCACAATCAATGCGTGAAGTGGGCGCACAAAATTCTGTTCATCTGAGGTGAGATACATTTGATTTTATTTATAAGTTTTAGGTGTCCAATGAGCTCCTTCATTTCAAATGCGTCACTGAAAAAAAAAAAAAAAAATCTGACTGCAGGGTCACGTTTGACCGTGGTTGAGACGCAACAGAGGACATGGGGACCAGACTGGTATCAATTGGTATGAAAAATACAGAGAGATATCATTCTGAATTTATCAGGATAGCTGCTAACCATAACAAAGGTTCAAATAATGCCCAGAAAATTGCTCAAACATGTGTGGATGATAGATAAAACCACTTCAGGCATGTTTTTGATGAGGCAACAACGTTATAACATGGTAGAAAGAGCCACAAAGTCAATTTTGCATAATGCCTCCTTTTTAAATTACCATCATTTGTCATGACACTTGTATCTTTGATGAAACTGATTGCAACAGTCCTTTGAATTAGCACCTTGACAACTCACTCACTTTACATTTATAATCCCAGAACTTTATTCTTTCATGTTTCCACACCAATCGCGCGCAGCTGAATCACACCACACACCGAAGCATTGAAAGAATTCTATGAAACAATGCCAGCGCAACAACCTTGAGCTTTCAAACGGAGATTCCGCATTTTTCAAAGGATGGCGGGGTGTGTGTGGGGGAGGCGCAAGAAAGAATGCTGCTCCTGGTGCATTATGGATCAGAAGAGGTCTAGAGCCCACTTAGAGGCATTGTCAGGCCTGTTCCTCTCTCCTACACCAAGGACCAGGCGGAACATCAGACCCTCAGGTACGAGTTGTTTATCCAGATATCTTTGTACCGGTGCTGAGCTGGTGGGTAGTTATTATTATGCTGTTGAGGAGAATAGATGCATTGATGTTTTGTTTTTACTCGTTAGCTGTTGTGCAGTAATATGGATCAAAGCATCAAAGAGCTTGTTGAAAAGGCGTGGTAACTGACTTTTACTGTCTTAAAAACGTGAAAAGCAAAACTACTTCATTTGCACTGGTCCTAAGTTATTACCTTATGCATTCTGAGCACAACTTTCAGCGTGACTGTAATACTTCTGATTATCGAAATATAAAAGGGTTTATCTTCTTTTTTTTTTTGTTTTTCAGTAATTTTTATTGAAGTCACACAGCAGTGGCAAATTGTAATAAGACATATCAAGACATAAAAAGGCACAACATGGTTTGTAGACATAACAGCTTTTTACAATTGTGTGTGACAAGTTGTGTGTTGTTCTGTTGTGGTGTGATATGTATGTGCGTCGTTTTGGAGGAGGTAAGGTGGGGACAGGAGGGGAGAATGCGTGAGAAGTGAGAAAAGAAGATAGATAGTGTAAATGGGAAATCAAAAACACTTTATAATTAGATGCAGACAGTACACATCTGACTTATTTTTACCTCATTTGTTGCTTATACAATATATCTGTACTCTATTGGGGTATCAAACTTTGGTCAAATTCATTAAAACATCTGGGTACAGGGCTTTTAATTGTATTTTACTTAGAATTGAACTACTACCTAAATAAATCACATTTTGTATTTCATTCAATGTAAAAATGAGAGATGCTATGACTCTCCATCGTGGCATTTCCCCAGAGCAAGCAACAGATTTTCATTGACATGTTTTTGTTTTTGAAGAAATGCTGCTGAACATTTTTGAGTGACCCAGAGTCGTAATTTTTTCTAAATAATCCCAACTGAATGTAGAGGATAGGTGAAAACAGACATTCAAGCCTCAACTTCTGGACAATACAGGATTACTCATACATGAAATAAAATACAAATGAAGGTACACACCTGAAAACTCATCGATGTTCCTTTTACATAATATGTCCCCATTAATGCTCAGGAAAAAAAAGAACAGAGGGGAAATATTATTATTCTCATGAATTTTACACCATCTAAAAGTTTCTTTGCAACACAACAATAGACGATGAACTGACAGTCTCGGCTCTGTGCCTTTTATCATCTGTGTCAATCAACACCTTTGTGTGTCGAATCAGGTGCACTGTATGCACTGTCTAATTGCACAGTGTGACTTGCATCAAAGTGATGAATAAACTCACACCTCGCCATGTTACATAATGAAAATGTGAATTTGTTTATTAATGAGTTACTTTACATTTTGAGCTGTTGACTGAGTTTAATGCCATACTTTGAAATATTCCACTTCTCCGGGGAGACAAGCAGGTGGGGACTCTCCACCAGAAAAGTTACATATTGCACCTTTAAAGAGGGACTATTATGCAAAATATATATATATATTTTTTTTTTCAGCTTTCTTCCATGTTATGACGTTCCCTCATCAAAAACATGTCTCATACATTCAAGTATTTTAGTGATTTCTTCCGGGCCCTACATGAAGCTATAAAAATTCTGTCCAATGCTCCACCCACAAGCCTACGTCACCCATGCTCCCACACGACAATCCTCCATAATTGAACAAACGCATGATACAAAACTGTACACTACAACTTGAGAAATCTAATGTGCAGAAGTTTCAATAGCGAAATACATGCCAATTGTAATGTGATAGCGCTCTGAAGGGGGAGTGAGTTGGCATGGAGAGCAGAGACAGGGAACCTACTGTGTCAAAAATTAAACTGAAGCTTATTAAACATGTTCATAATTAATAATAATAATTTATTTTTGGCAAATACAGCATTTTTAAAACAAAAGGTAACATGGAGATGGAAAAATGTTAATACTCCATAGAAGTGTAATAGCCCCTCATTAATGCCATAATTTGGAATATTCTAGGCAAAGCATCTCCATGAAGACAAGCAGGTAGCTGACTTTTCACCAGAAAGAATTCCATGCAACTTTAAGAAATTGCTTTTGTAATGCATTTGAATTTTGAACCTTTACCCAGCTCTTCGGTTTGATCTCAGCTCTGTCTTTAGAAATACATAGACTAGAAATCCTCTAAACGAGAATATATTTTCCACCTTTCAACTTTCAACATTCTCTTTGACCAAAAACACCGCTGGAGTCAGGGCGTAATTCATGCCCCAAGGGCCCTGCGGCTTCCAAAATAAAGTACGACTCCAGACATCACCTCTCATCTTATCACCAAGGATAATCAAGTTTGTATTGACTGACAGCACTACATGTTTCTGTCTGTTTGGAATTCAGTTTATGACATGTTTACGATGTTTTGGTAGAAAATTGACATGAACGGATGTGAAATATGCAAAATGCAACTCAACAGTATCCCCTCGTTCCGTGTTTAAAGGTGCAGCACCTGATTTTTACTGTCTTAAATAGTTACATTACATTTGAAACCGTTTTGCAGTGATCCAATGTTTTTCCTCACTTACCTTATGAATTCAGAGCATCCTAATTATTCAAGAGCTTTTCACAAGTTTTGCTGTCATAGTAAAGCTAACAACAACTAGCATGCTAACCGTGCATGTCCTGATTCTCTGGCCAAAAAAAAAAGGAAATAGCAGTTAGCACACTCAGCTCAAGAACTGCTTAAACAACATATCTGAAAAAATCGGGCACCGGTCCTTTAAGGAAATAACTTTGCATCTCAGAGAGGGGGGAGGGGTCCTGAACCGGCTGGGCTAACCGCCTGAGACAGAGCCCCCATCCTGAGCCTCCATCCTGAGCCTCCATCCTGAGTCTCTACCCGGCCTCCATATTTACTCATATCGTCAATAAATATATTTATTGTATACCATTGTAGTGGCGTGGTCCTTGCTTGTGAAACTCTTTTGTATTCACGACGGTCTGAAAATTCTGCATTAACAATACATCCTATGGGAAAACTGAAATTTACTCATAAGAATAAAGTCGGGTATTGCAACTCTAATTAAATACAGGAGTTATGAGAAAATAAACATACCTGTAAAATAATTTCTTCTTTTTTATTGAATTATTTTATGTTCAATTATCCCAAATTTGAAAAGAAAAGTGCAAAAATACAGGAAGAAGGAAATACTTCTAATTATGTCATCAGCACTGAAAATTCCATCCAAAACACAGGGAAAATGTACGTTTAATGTTTTATTAGTCAAATCATTGCAATTATTTTTGGTAAATTTTAGGCCTTTTTAGCATTACAGTCGCTAACAGTTATGGAATAGGCCCTTTTTCACAGAACCATCGGCACCATTCATTCTCTACGAGGATACAGCAGAGTCTTGCAAAAATAAATTAATTTTTAAGCATCAGACAGACAGATGGATGACCACAGACGGAATATTAGGACCTTTATGGTGTAAGCACTTACCCAGAGGAAGCTTCGGTGTATATATATCAAAGCTAGTGCGAATACTAACCTAATCTAAATTTCAAAATCAGACACAGAACTTTATGAAACTACATCTAATTGTTTTTCTATGCATAATCATTCAGATCGTAGCGCTATTTTAACATCACTAATTCATTTTTGTTTTAGTTAGCATTAGCTTCAAGACATAAATACCTACTTTTATAAACACAGAAGCTTCCTCCGGTGAAGTATTTACATCATACTAAAGGTCTAAACATGATATCTGTGATTATCTATCTGTAACTTCCTGCCCACTGCCAGATACTTAAATATTGATTTATTTTAGCGAGAGTCGGCTAATTCCCAGTACACATTAATGGAGCGGGTAGTGTTTTCCCATAGGATAACCTGTAAATGCAGAATTCTCGTGGAAAAATCAGACTGTTGTGAATACAAAAGGGTTTGTGAGAGCTACCAACCAGTTAGATCAATGGTGGGCAAACTTTTTTGACACACGGGCCCACAATGGGTTCTCTGGGCCAGGAGATTATATATATATATATATATATATATATATATATATATATATATATATATATATATATATATATATATATATAACATGTAGCAAAGCAAGGCTCATTGTACAAATGTTTTGTTTTCCAAATGCATACATTTTATTAATTTATAAAATTTCAGTTAAATAAACACAGCAGAAAAACTCACATTCAGTTTTATCAATTGCCAAATAATCAAGTTTATATAATTTGGTCACGTTCGGCGAGCCGGATTAATAAGCCCAAAGGGCCGTGTGTGGCCCCGGGGCCATAGTTTGCCCATGTCTGAGTTAGATAGGTTGAAATACTTACTTCTTACGAGTCGCACACAGGGGAAGATGCAAAGTCATTTCCGTAAAGGGCCCGTACTCGATTTTTTCCAGCTCCTGAGGTAAAACAACCTAATTCTTAATACACAGTGAAAGAAGCGGAAAGTACAGCTCTGTGCTTTTTGAGAGAACCATAACTAATGGTTCCAACCAAGAAGTAAAATTATAAACTTAAAAAATATATACTTTTTTGCTAAATACAAACATAGGCTAACAATATCATGTTAACTACATTTTAGTTAAATGCATCGTCAAACCTGTCATATAGCACCATGACACTTGAATGACCTGCACACCTACAGGTCTTGCAAACTTTGGTCAACGTTTTCCGTAGAAATCTCCACACTTTCCTGGTTGGGATTTATTGGCAGCTCCACGAGGCCTCCCCAGCCTATCACTCCACGGGGCTGATTCATATCCCTTTCCTCAGTACAATAAAGCTTTGATGGGCCATTTGACTAATAATATACTGGCCCTGGTCCTGCTGTTGGCCCTCCCACCTTCTGTGTGCACCAGTGTCACTTTATGGACTGGGGAGGCTCATAACTCCATCTGATACTACAAGACACTATTTACGCAGTGGAGAGAAATGGCTACTATTTTGTTCACAACTACAGGCTATTTGCGGCAACTGGTAAACAGAGATAAAACTAAAGGGATGTTGTGTTTCGTCGGAGGCTATGAAAGGAAAGGGAATTTCTAACCATCATTTTGGAAGTTTTGAGGTTTTTATTAGAGCATACATACTGTGTGGTAGTGGTGCAGTGGGTCAGCGAGCACAGTTACCACAAGCTTACCGGATAAAGCCAATATGTAGGCTTTTTTTTTGTCTCCAGGCGACAGACTTCACCCATATTAATCCAGATCATTTCAAAGAAAGTCTATTGAATATTTTTTGGGTCATTTTGTAATGCAGCTCAAGTAAGGAGTAATCTCTTTGGTTTAATTAGTGTCAGGCCTCTCTGTAAAACTTTTCATGTTCCATTAGCCGCTTTTACTCGTATTACTCAACAGTAAGCTGATCTTTTGGTAAGATCTGGAAAGTGTCCATGGAAGTCTCACAAGAACCTCTCACAACTTCCCAAGAATCCATCTAGACCAAGCACTAGGCCTGTCACCGTAATTACAATATCGACTAGTGATGGGACTTTCGGCTCTTTTAGGGGATCTGAATCTTTTGAATCCGTTCATTTCCAAGAGAAGCTCAAAAGACTGGCTCTTTTAATATGTATTTATATGACAGAAGCCGATGTGAGAGCTCATTTTATCGACAAACTACTCACAGAGAGAAACGACGAAGGCTCAGATGTGTTATAATGGTTTAAACTGAGAGTGGGAGAGTGTTTACCCTTTGGAATGATGCAGAATCTAAATAAGTCATTGTACTACAACAATAATAATGAAAAAGTAACTATTATTATGATGCCAAATATGTTTTTTGTGCACAAAGCTCTCACTTGTGTCGCCTACTCTGCTTCTGTGCTGATTCTTGTGTTGGTTCAGTGTTAATCTGTAAAAATGCATAAAAATTGAAAGAAAAAGATTTGGTTCTTTTAAACAGTGAGCTCCAGTTCCAACCGTTCACGTTAAGGAACTGTTCAAAAGAGCCGTCTTGTTTACAAAATTCACATCACTAATATCGACAATCGACTGCAAAAATATATTTTGGGGCTCAATATTTATCCTGGGTACTTCTCTTTGCAATAATGGGGAGATTTTTGCCATTTTTATGCAATATAAGATTTGAGCTGTAGAAGGTTGAATAAATAACTGCTATGGTTAATTTTGGTTCATTCTGCTGTTTATTTGATGCTGCACATCTTTTAATGATACTTTCTATTTAAAAATTGGTTTACTGGGATTATCCTCCTTTGTGATAGTGGCATTAAGTAGTTTCAATATTATCATTTATCACAGTATTTCTCTGTAGCCATAGTCCGTGCTTCAAAATGTGTTATTGTGGCAGGCCTACCGCTCACACGGCAGCATTGTGGTTTGGTGGAAGCCTAATGTGAAGGGCCAAATCGAACCAAAACAACCGTGGTGTCTTTCAGCCTATTTTTGCTGAAATACAACAATTTTTAATACTAAAATGTGCAAAGGAAAGCGCTTTGTGCATTTGTGGACAGGAAAGATGTCTGTGGATTCTCTCAACAAGATTTCTTGCCTTGTTCCATTGTTGTGATGCTTTGACCAATCAGCTGCAAATATTGATGTGTAGAACTCAGTTCAGTACTAAACACATCAATCTGGTATGAGCCAGGTTTGTTCAGATCCACAAAGACTTCATGAGCTGCAGATGGGAACTGCAGTTCAAGAATTGCTTGAAAACATGATTTGAGTTTTATAAAAATATCTCTGCACATGTCCCAAATGTAATAATGTATTCTCCTGATAAATAACTGAAAATTAAATCTTTGGATTCCTACAAAGTGCTTGGATCTGGATTAGCTGGAGTTGTAGCAGTTTGTCCTGATACTGGCACTGGTATGGTATAAGAAAGCCAGTAGACTGTTGGCTGTTGTGTGGGTCTATAAATTACATCCATATGATGAATAAAAAGCCATTACAAGTTCTCTTATCTTGGGCACAGACATATTGCACATTTCAACTGAAGACACACTAGACACAAGTTCAAAATACATCCACACTAAAATTGTTGGCTGCCATGTTGTTTACAAAGTTGCTTGTTGCTGTCATCACCATAGGCGATTATTAGCCCAAAGACACGCCCATAGCTGTCAGTGCTTTCATACATGGGGCTGCTAACGCCAACATGCAGGAGTCGGACTGCAGGAATCAGATCAGTTTTACAATGGCAAGTTTGCTACCTCTCTTATCCTACCAAAATCCACCCGAAGTGCATGGCAGGTAGGTCTTGACCTCTAACCTCTCGTAATGCCAAAACACATAACTGTATACTTTTATACTTTTCCTTCTTTCACAAATATCTAAAAAATAAAGTTCATTGAAAAGAACAATGTGTTGCAATTTGTTAAAATCCAAAATTCCAGCTACATAATGTATCCTGTATATCAAAGAGCTACTTTGCGCTGACTTACAGCCAACCTATTGTGCAAAATGTACTTTTCAGAGCTTTTAACCATGTTATAGTTGTTTCCCTTACTCTCAAAGTTGTATTTGGAGTGATTTGCGCATGTCTGAGCAATCTTCAATCGCTTATTTTCAAAATGCTGATCAATCCCCACTTTCACCGTCACCGATACACACTCACTGCTCTGTATTTACTTCCTTCTCCAATTTTATTTTCTTAATCAATATGCTTAGGATTCGGCAGCGTCGTGCAGTCATTTTGGAAAAAAAAAAAAATTAGGAATCCATTACTCGCTAGTGTGATTTGCTGCTATCCATAGGACAGCTACATGACTATTTGTTGTGATGACGTAGGGTCCCATTGGGCACCACAGTTTTCCAATGCAGAAGAAGTCAGCGTTGATCTTTTCAAGTCATTTTAGGTGAATATTGCGATTTAAAATGTGCATTTAATGATCCACTACAGTGTCATCGTTTATAGCAGACACAAGCACAATAGGTTTTCTTTAAAGGTGCATCATATGCATTTTCTATGGTTATCCACTACCAGCTTGTCTCCATGAAGGTAATATTGCTTATGGCATTAATCAATTGCAGATGGTTTGATTGCTGAAAGATGTGTTGGAAAAAAAACATGTATTTTTACGGTTAGTGGGGTCGTCTCTCAATAAATCCGTTTTGTAACTTAGATAACTTTACGGCAACTGTGGAACATTCCAGACAAATAGAGAGAGACAAGTATATACCTTTAAAGAAGACATATTATGCTTGTGTTTGCAATATAGTAATACAGTAATAATATAGTAATCTATGACACCCGTGGATCTTTATGTTATATTTTGGACATTTTAAATTCAATATTAATCTAACACAAACACATTAATCACTCTAAATACAACATCGAGCGGGTAAATGAGAAAGGGAAACAACAAAGGCATGTGCAAAATTGAAAAGTATATAAAAAATAATACATCTCCTTTAATAAAAAAAGAGATCAAATGAATAAAAAGGTGTACAACACATTTTTCAAAAGCCAGGAACGTCTTTGAGAGCGATCCATTTAACGTGTGGGTTGGTGCGGTGGAGAAGTGACGGGTCTAGTGGATGTGGAGTAGGAGAGGACACTAGGGGGCGCTGGTGTGGGGCAGAGGTGTGCTTCTCATGAGAAATGGACGCTCACAGTTTAACCTCTCCATTATAGTGTCAAACATTAGTGTTCCTCTGACCCTGTAGTGCTGCACAGAGAAGGCACTTCTGCACAGCTCTGCTCCCATGGCTCCACACACACACACACACACACACGCACACACACAGACACACACACACAGACACACACACGTGCACACACACAGACACACACAGACACACACACATGCACACAGATAGACACATGCACACACAGAGACACACACACACACACACACACACACACACAGACACACACGCACACACGCACACACACACACACACACACACACACAGACATCTCCTCAGCTCAAATTGGTGTTTTTTTACATTCTATGATAAGATGGGGGAGCATAGCTATTTTTTATTATTGATTACATTGTGCTTTCCCATTGGAATCATGAAGGAAGAGATTGCAGACCAGGTAGAGAGTTGAAAGAAGTTTTATCTGATCGGATGAATGAAGTTACAGACAGCAGGCACATGCGTTGTGTTCAAGGGAGTTTTCCCAGTACTTATAGCCCGAGAAAGGTACTATCTATAGAAGGCAGGTCCTATTAAGGACTTAACTCGTTCTACATAGCTCTTGACTGTTATCAGTATTCAGTGGTGTAGATGTGTCCCTAAAAAGATGCTTGTTGTCACTGTAAAGATGTATTATGTATGCCTCTTGCCAACCTGAAAATTAAGAGCTATATCATGTCTCTTGAGAAGGCTACATTGGCACCTGTTTCTTCAAATAAGCATGTGTCGCATTACTACAAAGAAACTAATTTACCTCACTGTTTAAGACACACAGTATTTAATACATAATAACATAATAAAACAAAACCATGCTTTCACCCATGATATATCCAAAAGGAAAATTCTTAAATGCTAAACCTGACGATTTTTGTTATTGACTAGACCCAAGAACTCACTGCATTACGAGAAAAATCTTGCCTGACAAGCCAGTCCCTTCTACATTCTGTTTGAATCCAGAAGGGCCACTGAGTGTGAGCAACCTTCGTCCTTACTTGGGATGGTTGGACATAATATATAACTTCTTTTACCTGAGAGGAAGACAGTTTAGTGCTTTGTTTGTTGACTCAGCTGAAATCCAGTCCGTTTCTTCATCTGTAGAGATAAACCGATATTTGGACTTTTTAGCGTATCAGCGTATCGGTCTTAAATCCCCAGCACTGGTCGATATTTTGTTTTGGTGCATCTGCTGTCTAAAAAGTACACACAAGTTTTTTGTGTGTTTTTTTTACACTTTAATATGAAGAGATAGCTGCACAAAACATGTCTACACAATGTTTGAGGTAAAAAAAAAAGGGCTTTATCATAAATTGAATGTACATAATTTGAAGAAAATGATCAAAATCGGTCCAAAAATATTGGCAGAGCTTATATCAGCCATCGGTTGCTCTAGATTCTAAACAATCGGGATCGGCCATGAAAAAACCCATATCGGTCGATCTCTAGTCATTTGCATATTTTTTTCCCCTTTTTTACGTGTACGCCGCCAGGTGTGTTTTGACACAAATAGACCATGTGCATCTCTGATTGGTTTATACGCCTGTCAGTCACAACTCAACACAGGGACAAGATATGGTTCCAGGTCTTTGTCAAAGTTTTCTCAAAGTATGGAGTTCTGGCTGCTCAGGTAAACAAAAATCTGCATTTTAAGAATATCTTACGTAAATAAGAATTATATTGGCCTGTAGAATGTTGTGATATCATGTGTAAGCCAGAAATTTGTACAGAGACAAAGAAGTTCATTGCTTTATACTTCGCCGGCCTCATAGCTTAACTCATTTTTGGCCAAATTGAGTTGTTTTTGTTGTGTCATTCTACTCTCCAAACCCTGCTGCATGTGTAGGTGTCATTGGCCTCGTCGTCAACTAATCAGACCAATTTTTCACAGCCAAAAAACACAAACCTCCAATAGTTTCTTTTTCTATTTTCTATTTATGTTGAAATATAACTAGGCAAACAAAATACTACATAAGTTACCTGTCATATGCCATATTTTGAGGACTTTTCCCCTTGCAAAAGATATAATATCTTAAAAACACAGAACAAACTTGTGAAGAGCTATTTACCACCGACAAAACCCAACATCTTTTTCTGAAGCTTGAAAAAAGTATTTCCGGGCTTATGGCTCTTATTTGATCCTCAATATTATGTTTTAAGTCGTTTATTGTCTGAGGTTTATTCACAAACACCTTTTCTTTAAGATAGACCCACAGGAAGAAATCGGGACTATTCAGGTTTCGGGAGATCACATACTGCCCCCTGTCTTTGAAAACTACGTATTATTCCTTTAATGGCATTTACATTTGGGGCATCTCTGGTATTAAAATGTCGACGGTAACACCTGGCTGGGTTTCTGAATTTGACCCATGTGACTCAAAGTACCACTGTACAATGAGGGTTCGTTCCTCGATGTGCTATATTTGCTCATATTAATGTCGGAAGGGAAGTTCTAAATGCTCTGAAAAAATAAAATTAAAATATTTAGAAACAAAAGAGGTAAGACTTTTTTCAACTGTCAGTGACTTTTGGGCCACCCTGTACATACTGTGCAGTTCTCATTTTTTTTTTTTTTTTTTTTATTCATGCTGTGTCATTTACTGGGTATTTCTGTCTACATGTTTAGCTATATTTTTTGTAAATATTGTAAATGTTTCCCAAGGGTTATGAATAGCCTCTTGGTATTTTTTTGTATTTAACTGTATTGTCACAAGCTCATTGTCGCATAACCCTACACCCTTTAAAAGAGCTCAGCGGGTGGTATTTTCTTACATGCCCTGATGAAGACATAAACAGAACAAAACTCCAGGTATTTTTTGATGAGGAAACAACATTATAACTTAGATCAGAGAACAGCGTAATATAGGCCCTTGAAATTGTGTATCACTATATCAGCGGCCGTCATTTTTAATAACACTATGTCCTTATCTATTCCGGTGATGTAAAGGTGTTTATTTAGAGCAGGTCATAATTTAGATAATTACGGACTGCTGTGAGATGTTATTGTGCATCGCTGAACACAGGTGCCGGCAACTTGAAGGACAGAACAAAAGAGGCTAGACGTGTTCATTAGTGCGTATAGAATATTACTGAAAGAATGCATTAAGGGAATATATAAAAGTAGACATATTATGACCTCCATGTTATAATGATGTTTGCTCATTATTACCTTACTTTAGAGTTACATTTTGATTGATTTGTGCATCCTGTATTGAGACTTGACTGTGCAGAAAAATGCCATTTTCACCCTCCCCCTATCTCCGCCAACAATTATGTACTTGCAGTTGTTAAAAACCTTCAAATTCTGGGTCATACATGTAAATATCACATACAAATTTTTCAGCAATAAAAGCTTTTGAAAATGTCCTGCTTCATATGGTGAAATGCCACTATGAAAAGGCGGGGGCCAATCGGTTTTGAAGTCGCAAAATGTATAATGATGATCTACAACTAAGTCCATGTTCATCCATAGATACATCTCCTTTAAAGTGTAGAAGACAGGAATCATTTTTTTTCTAATTATGACTTGGTTTGGTGGGATATTTATCATAGTTTTACGACAGTTAAGTGGCAGTTTGTGGAAAAAAGTTGATAATAAAAGTACAAAAATACAGGAAGTAGTGGTGAACTCTACCCAAGTCATCAACCCCGAAATTTCTATCCAAAAAAATGAGGAATAATAATAATTTTCTGGAAGTTTAAACACTTATTTAATGAAATAAAGGTGTTTCATTGTGAGTTTTATCAGTCTAATCATAACTACTGTATTATTTAGACACGTTTGACCTATGTTAACATATAGTTGCTGGGTAACGGTTATGAAATTACCTTTCTGTATTTCCCATCTGCTGCTGTCCAACCAGAAAGCTAATTTATAAACTTTACCAATATTTTAAAACTCGAAACAAACCAAGCAAGACTTTTTGATAAAAGTCCTCCCCCTCTGCC
This sequence comes from Periophthalmus modestus, assembly GCA_019594935.1. Lineage (NCBI taxonomy): Eukaryota > Metazoa > Chordata > Actinopteri > Gobiiformes > Gobiidae > Periophthalmus > Periophthalmus modestus. The sequence goes on from JAIEZT010001243.1 coordinate 12,531,139, forward strand.
TCTGATACTTGACAGGTTGCGCGTTGTCATCTTCAGGGTCAGGTATAGATTTTATTTATTTAATTCAGATGTTCATAATTAGCATAGCAAATCCTAATGTACATTATCTATAGTGCCACAGTGAAGCAAAGAGCCCCGTGATTCTTCTTGGTGCCCTTGAGGTCCCTTGTTGCATCCGGTGGTCTGGTTGGCCATGTCCCCCACTTGAGTCCTGCATTGATCGCTGGGTACTGACTGCTGGGTACTGCTGGGGTACTGGGACCGTCGTTGGGTACTGGGACCGTTGGGTACTGGTAGGATCGTTGGGTACTGGGACCGTTGGTTACTGGGATCGTGGTTACTGGGACCATTGGGTACTGGGACCGTTGGGTACTAACTGCTAGGTACTGGGATGGTCGATTGTGGGTGCAAGGTACATTATCTATAGTGCCGCAGTGAAGCAAAGAGCCCCGCGATTCGCTATGGTTCCCTTGGGATCCCTTGTTGCAACCAGTGCTTTGGTTGGCCATGTCCCCCACTTGAGTTCTTTGTTGATTGCTGGGTACTGGGATTGTTGGGTACTGAGATCGTTGGGTACTGAGATCGTTGGGTACTGGGATCGTTGGGTACTGGGATCGTTGGGTACTGAGATCGTTGGGTACTGGGATCGTTGGGTACTGGGATCGTTGGGTACTGGGATCGTTGGGTACTGACATCATTGGGTACTGACCGCTTGGTACTGGGATGATCGATTGTGGGCGCCTGGTATATTTCGTCCTCTGTGGTTTATTTCTGGTTATGTTGTAAGATTATTTAACTAACTCCTCCTTTATTGTACACTTCAGGGTTCAACGCTATGGGGATTCTACCGCTGTCTTGCCTTCCCTTTTTATTTTGATCTTGATATAACGAAGAAAATGTCATGGACTCCAATCTAAATGACATCTGTTGGAACCTACTGATGCTGAAACGGGGAGCAAAACTATTGTGGGTTTTAACTGCAGACAAATTGCAACAGAACTGACTTAGAAGCCTCTCCAACATAGTAAACGCTAATGAATTTTAAATGGGACTTCTTGTCTTATTCAAGGGCCTTACCTCACCATACTAATGCCACACAACATTACAGTGAGTTACAAGTGCAGTCGACCCTTGTCATATGCACTTTAACTACCTACTTCCTTGCTTTCACGGTTTGAAATTTTAAATGTACTGTGTTCAAAAATATTAAGTGACAAGTACAAACTAACCTTATCTTGCCTGATCGGTTTTGACATACCTCCCTCCACCTCCCCCAGTCCCACGCCATCCACAGTGACAAAACAAGTTAGATTGAAGTTCAAGGTAGCCACGCGTCTGCGGTCAGAAAGGGTCCTACGTATGAGTAACCGCTCTATATTAAGCTCGGCTCTGGCTTTGTCACTTCAATTTTTCATTTAGCCCTGAAAAAGACAACAGTAGTAGTGCCGCGAAAGAGGTCAGATGCCACAACTCTGCACGGCGGGTTGGGAAAAAAGGCGAGAAGCTAGCATAACGGATTGTGACGGAGAGCAGACAACTATATTACGGCAAACCTTGAGAAAAGGGAGGCAAAAAAATAATAAAAACCAGCTGGGTCTTGACAAAGCCCCAGCCTCAGGTCTTCTGCGCTTTTGTCGACATTTGCATTTTTCACACAGGGGCCTATTTTTACAAAAAGTACAACAACTTCATAAACTGCCAAAGGTAAAACAATGTGCGAAGTCATGCATCGCAGCCAAGTTACTTTCCTCAAGTGGTGTCGCAGCTATTTGTCACCTGAAACAATGAGGTGGATTGGGAAAACTTTGTGTGCTGGCTTTAAATCTGCGCTTGTTGACTGAGGACTTTCTTGTTCCCGTGGAGATGTTATAGTGTTGCCAGGAATGTTCCGCGGTATAGTGTTAGATTTCATAATTTGCATTTATTCAAGTTCATTGGTTTTAAGACAAAAACAACAACGAAAAGAAAAATTGTTAAACATGCCTTCTTACTGTGGCTCAACACTCCATAGATCTGATCTGCAACTTGGCCCAGCGGTGTCACCTTCGTGTTTTCATGGAGATAAATACATATAGGGATGACAGTAGCTCAGTTAGTAGAGTATTTGTTCACTGATCTGAATTTCGGCAGTTCAAAATTCCGCTCTTGATATAAACATTATTTGTTGAGTGATCCACTGACCCACAGTGTGATTCCACGGACGAATGTTGTGTTCTCGAGCAAGACACTTCACCCCCCTCGCCCCTTAGTGTCTGCGTACACTGGTGTATGAGTGTGTGCGGTTCTTTGATGTAAAGCTTTGGGTGCCTTGAAGGTGGAAAAGCTCTATTTAAACAAATGTACAAATGTGTTTGAGAGCAGGTATCTGTACTTTCTACTCCACTACATATTTAAGCTGGACAGAAAAGTAAAAAGTACTTTTCATATGATTTGAGGGGTTATTTTGTACAATGTTTGTGGTAACATGCTGAGTAAATGTTTCGAGTTCAAGCTTCGGCCTTGGGATTAAGAAATTGATTAATATTGCTGCTGCTGACCAAAATATGCATACATTTTAACCACTGAATTTACATTTTAACAAATTAACAATACTTTACGAGATCTGCGAGAAATCTTTTTTTTTCCTCTAAAAGTACCTTTAAACAGGTACTTAAATACTTTTACGTAAGTAGATTTTTTCATCTGATACTTTTAATTGAGTAACTTTATGGGTCTTTATCTGTACTTTTACTTAAGTAACAAAATTGAATACTTCATCCATCATTGTTTAATTATAGAAATGTTTGAAAAAACTGTATTAGCCTCTGAAGTCATTCGTAAAAGCATGTTTCTTACTATTATCCAGGTCAGCCAAAACCACACACTTTGATAAAACTTTATCAAGTCACGAGAGTCTGGGACCATTTCATGTGTCCTTTATTTCAGAGGGCACGCTTGACAGGGGCTAAACCAATCGGAGAAACGATAAAATAAACACGGGGGCTTACTATTAAAAAAGGAGGAAGTAAAAAAAGTTCTGAATGTTATCAGTATATTCAAGAGGAGATGTGTTACAAGTGCTGAAAATTAAAGGCTGTGATTATACAGTCCTGAGTTAGGTTCAAGGCTTTTCAGACAAGGCCTTTACTGCTTTAATTACCAAAGAACATTGAGCCGTGCGATTTTGGGACTTTTTGTACAATACCAAGGGAGCAATTATTTTTGTTTTATAGGAAACTAACGTGTAATGTGTAAATAAACATGACTCAAAACAACAGAGTTGCGGTGCTAAAATGACAGCTGGTTCAGCTTTGTCTTTTATAATTAGCTTAAAGTTTAAATGTAATCTCTTATTATAAGCATAGTCCTTTGAGTGATGGAAGTAAAACGGTAAAGTAAGTAAAGGCTTCATTACATTAAAAGGTATTCATCCGCCACCCAGTGTTTTTCTAAACACCATACCAATTACAGCAAAGCATATTATCTCTAATACGGCTGCGGCAAATTAAAAAAGTTAAACAAAATAACAGAATGAGTTCATTTTAAACTGTTTGCAGTGGTCCAAAGTTATTCCTCACTTACCTTAATGAATTCAAAGCATCCTAGTTATTCACATGATGAATTTATAAGCACTTTTCACAACTTCCACAGACCAAAGTGGAGCTTTGGCATCATGTTATTGCCATGCCTTGAATATTTCACAGACTGGCATTAAACTTGCCTGTTGCAGGAAACAGGAATGGGGGCCATAGACATCATCTATCATCTATGTATAACTCCATCCTCAGACCCAGAGCAAGAGAACAATAGCAGAGTTGTTAAAGGTTGAATAGGGTCGTTCCAGCTGAAACTGTAAACGATAGATGTTTACAGTTTCAGTGTATTTAGCTCTTCCCTTCATATAGACATAAGGCAGTGTCCACTAGCAATCTGACCAGAACTGAAGAAGCGGCTTGGATGAGCACAAAACGTCTTCACTCTTACAACAATTTGTCCAGTTGACAGATTTAAACTTCGTCTTTTGCTGTGGATCAGACCTGGAGGACAGAGGGATTACACAGACATTCAATTGCAGTGAGTTTTGTGTTAAAAATACCCTGAAAACACATTCTTTCTTTAACAGTAAAAATAATAGTAGTAAATGTATGTAGTAATGTATTCAAAACTCCTACTCCCTCTATACTAACCTCATGAATTCATAATATAGAGTTAGGCCCCATGCCGCACTGTTTTATTCCACACTTCATCCGACTGTTTCCCCAGTGCAGCAGGTGAGAACAAAACATCCACTCTGCCACATCTTTGTTGAGTGCATGAAAAACTAATCCCAGTATCTAGTCCTGCATGGTCGCCCCCCTCCCATGAATCTCCATGATGGGCTCTTCAGAGGGGCTCGGGCTCCCCTGGTTCGCCCGGAGAATGGGTTTGAGGAGACCGGCGCGGCGCAGGGAGAAAAAGGGGAGCATCGTTTATCAAAGGTCTGAAACAAGCGGTGTTGGCATGCATGGCTGGAGAGGAGGCATCCATCTCTCCTTCGCCCCCGAGCCTCCACCCCGCCCTTGAGGAATACCGCCCCGGCAAAGTGACAAAGGACCACATCACAACTCCCTCTGAGTCTAATTAAACAGCGCTATTAGGCAACCAGAGGAGAGGCCGCGAAAAGTGGAAGGGTGTTAGACTTTTAGGTATCGGGAGGTTTGCTGGTATTTGCATACTCCTTATCTTAATCCTTATAGTGCGAGGAAAGCTCAGAGAAAGGGTAAAAATATCTGTAAACAAAAGCACTAGCAAGAAAAAAATATTTAACACTCCAAAACAGAATTGAGTTATATATATCACGCTGTTCGGTGAGATACACTTGTAGATTAACTTTCCCACTTGGCAATACTCTCCATATTGTTTTGCGTTATGAGCAGATGGCGAAGAATGCATTATATTCATATCCAAGAACAGAAAAATTGATAGAAAACCCAAACCGTAATGGCTCTTTTCCATTGTTTAATCACTCGTTATGTGGGTTCAGTTTCATCTCCTGCAAAACATCAGGTTTAATAGAATAATGGTAAACAGGGGAGATTTCTTGAATGATTTTGTAATAAGATCAGATTAGAAATATGACAAATACAGGATTTAAAGATTTGGTGCGGCTATTTACAAATGAGTCTGACTGCTCTCTAAGCTGTGAATTAGGCAATTACAAAAACATAATGCACGGTTAATCTGCGTGAATGCGTCAGATTTCGTGGGAAAGCCAGAGGGGCAAAGAAGGAAAAAATATCAGACAAATGATCACATCTATTTTTGTGGCTGCAAAAGCCAACACAGCAAGTTTGCTATTCTTTAACGGCTCTGAATCTGATGTTTAAATGTGAAAAACAGAGCTAGTTCATTTGAAACGGATTGCAGTGGCCCAAAGTTCTCCCTCTCTTACTCATTTTATGTGTTCTGGGCATCCTAATTATCCCCCATGATGAGTTTATAAGCCCTTTTCACACTTCTCAGAGACCAGAGCAGAGTTTTGCCATGACGGTGAAGCTAGCAACAACTGGCATGCTAACACACACTTCCTGATGATCGGGCAATAAAATGCTTTCTAATTAGATGCAGATCTCAAGAGCTGCATATAATATATTGTACCTACTGTCTGTTGCTCAAATACATGGGAAGACACTGGGTACAGGCCCTTTATATTATGGGCCGCAGCTGATCAACATTGTATTAAGATTTCACACACACACACACACACACACACACACACACACACAAACACATGCACACACACACACACACACACACACACGCACACATGCACACACACACACACACACACACACCACACACACACACACACACACACACACACACACACACACACCTCCTTGAAAATATGTATTGGCTTTTTGTCTTGTCAAGCATTCACAGAGAAAACAGCATGTGGATGTGTACTGTCAATGCGTTTAGTCCTTTGTTGAGCTCAAGTACCTTCAGTGTAATCCCGGGTAAACAAACAGCTCTCAAGTGCTGATTGTAGCATCTCCGGAGTTAGCCGTGCTGAGTGGAGACTTGGCATCCCCTCATCGCCGTGACGATGAGCAAATCTGACTGAAGCAAGAATGACATCACCTCTGGCCCTTTGGCTCTCACCTCAACATGGGTTGTCGGAAACCAACGGGGACATCCAGGACACGTAGTACCGAGAGTTAGGTGTCCCAAATGCTTTTTTGTTTTAAATAATAAAGGCTTTGAAGAATGGATCAAATGAGATCTAATCTGAAATCTTTTTTTTTTTATACAGAGGGATATTAGTCTAGCCACCACTCCCCCTGTCATACCTATAATTTATTCCTTTTCTTTCCTCAACAGACATATTTGTTTTGATATGAACCGACCACGCCTGTCCCTGATTGGCTAATTCACCTGTCACTCATTCCCACCTGAACTGTGGAAGATTCAGCGGTGACCAGACTTACATCTTTGTAGAGTACTGAAGAAGTGTGAGTACTCTGGGTCCCAGGCAAGCACTATGTAATATTTCTGATGAAGAGTCTGCCTCCTCCTTGTCTCCATGGCGATGTTAATGCTTTAACAAGAAGATTACACTGTATGGCTTAAAATCTATTTCTATTTTTTGTTATGTTTTATCAATAAAATACATAATTTAACAATATATACAGTTTGTACTATTATAAATAAAGATGATTAATTGCATACTGGATCTGTCCATGGGCAAGAGATTCAGCAGCATGGTCTTCAAACCAAAAACTTACCAAAAAATGTTATTAATTGATAATAACTTGAAGGCACTGCACATTTTCAAAATGTAAAATTAAAAAAAAAAAAAAAAAAAAAAAAAAAAAAAAAAAAGGTTAAGGTTTGAAGTTATTATTATAATGTTATTCTGCAGAGCTTTTCACGACTTTTCAACTATTCAATTTTTTATTTTTTATTTTCCAATTGAGGCCCTGATATTTTTTTGCAATTGTGTCAGTATTCAAGCAAAAGTCATTGTAACTTACCTGTCCCTCTGGCTGAATTTGAATGTGTTTTCCATGTTGGTGTTTGTGGAGCGTTTTGGTTGTTTTTGGCTCACACTCAGTCACAGGTCAAGGGAGTGTTCTGCCACTTTCAAGTCACCACACTCCCATGGCTTGTTTTTCTGGACCTCGTCAACTGGCCCCATTTTTAAAAACAAACTGTATCAACAACTCATTTTTCATTTGACTTTACACACAAGTGAGACGCTACTCCAAAGTGAAAATGAAATGTTGAATCCAGCGTAAATGTTCCAATATGAGCAGTTTATTTGACTAAAGTTTTGATTTTACCTTTTTATTTTTATATAGAAAGTGTGAATAAATAGTCAAATGGCTGCGGTGTGTGAAGGTTAAAAGCACTTTAAATTTGACAAAAATATTAACATTAAAGGGCCCATATCAAGCTATTTTCTGATCTATGTTTTAACGTTGTTTCTTCATCACAAACGTACCTCCAGTTGTGTTTTGTTTCATTCACACATGTTTAACACACAAACCCTGCATATAAATATGTAAAAGTAGCTGTTTAAAAAACTACCACTTCATGACATCACAAGGTGGAACAGAGCATTTTGAGCTTTGGAGATGTAGGCGAACTAATAATAAAGTATTACTGAAACATGTGAGAATGAAACAAAACACAACTCCAGGTCTGTTTTTGAGGAGGTAACAACATTATAAAATGGCTAAAAGCTCAAAAGATTCAATTTTGCGTAATATAGGACCTTTAATCTGCTAAGAGCTTGTTTATGATGATGTCACAATCCACAAATTACTGCAGTAGATGTTAAAACGCGTATGGCAGGTTTACATGTGTCTCTAATTATGGTGTAGTTTTGGTAGGATAGTATCTGTGGTTAAAATTGATCATAGTTTTAAATCATTTAAATGGCTGTTGGTGGAGTACAAAATAAGAGGTAGCACTTAGTTCTACAGCTATAATCTGAGTCTTAAAAACATGAAAAACGGTTTCATTTTCAAGGGTTTGCAGAGGTCCAAAGTTATTCCTCACTTACCTTCTGCATTCTGAGTATCCTAATTATTCACCGCAATGAGTTTATAAGCACTTTTCACAACTTTCAGAGACCAGAGTGGAGTTTTGTAATAGTGACTAGCATGCTGAGAGCTACTTCCTGATTATCTGTTAAGGGTTTATACTTAGATGGAGGCACTGGATCGACTGGGGTGAGAAAAATTGCTTAAATACATGGGGAAAAATCTGTTGCTGTTGCTACTTAGTAGGGGTGTGCTAAAATATCGATACACCGATATGTATCGTATCGATATTATTAAAATCGACTACTGTATCGATTCTTTGTTTCCTAGTATCGATATCGATATTCCCCCCAGACGTTACTCTTTACGGGTGAAGAGAAGCGAGAAGCAAGAGAAACGAAAATGTCAGAAAAAATGTTTCAACCACTCTAGTTAGAAACATGCATTAATCAAAAAGCACTTCATTGTGTTTTTTAATCTTCAATAAATGGAAGATAAATGCACCATTTAATGTTTTTTTTTTGGAGTTTTTTTGTGAAAATTGAGTTGACCATTTAAGTAAGGTTGAGGCCTTTATTTTTTTTCTGAATCGTATCGTATCGATTTGAAATATATCGTATCGAATCGTATAGTATCGAAATGGCACTGTATCGAGATACGTATCGTATCGTGGACTGTGTATCGAGGTACGTATCGTATCGGCAGCTTCTGGTGATACCCAGCCCTACTACTTAGGACCATTACCTTTGTGAATGTTTTTTCTGTAAAGACAGTTTGAAGCCTCCATGCAGGCCTGTCACGGTAATTACTATACAGACTTCTCTTTCAATAAATGATAAATAGAACAGTCATTTAGTCAGTATTAACCATAAAACAGAAAAATGTATCACGTATATTTACTTTCAAATATATCGTACTTTAAAACTTGTTATCATGACAGGCCTACCCCATGTCTTGCCTATAGGAGTTGCCTATAGGGGGAGGTCACCTGCTGCAGCCCACGGCACATGTACAAAGTGGCCTCTGTGGGAGGGTGAGATAATTACATGTTGTACATGACTCCTAATGAGAGGAGCGCTCCAGTGGACTGCTCAGGATCCTGCTGTTTCTGCATCTGAAACCTTCCAAATATCATCACTACAGACTAGTGTCTATACAGAAGTCTGCTGTCAGTTACAGCCTAATAACTTACTCAATCCACTTTATGTGTATAGCAGATTTCATAAACAGTATCTTCATGAATATAAACTACATGCATTTTCTTTCTTATAAAAAATAGTATGTTATTGTGCTTGCTGGTTGTATCGTTACCGTGGGTTTGCATCCCGTGGGTTTGCTTCCCGTTGGCCAAATGTCTCTCTGCTCTCTCTCTTCCCATTTTACGCTATGTCAGTCCTGTCAATAAAGTCTTCAAGCCAAAAAATCTGAAAAGTATCCTATTAAATTTTTCTATTCAATTTACTTATTTGAGGTCAAAGTGTCTCAGATTGAGGTTTTATACAGAAGGCTGGCAGTTCCAATCCTACAATTGTTGTTTGATACTGTCACTGTGCTTTTGGACACTGCCCACCTTTCCTGTGTGAATCGTGTGTGTGGCTATGTGACGGAGCAGCCATTTAAAGAGGGAATATTATGCAAAATCCACTTTTTGATGTTTTCTACCATGGTATAAAGGGTTTATATGTCATCTATGCAGGTTTTAGCAATCTTGCAATCTCTCTAGGGTGTTAATCGAACCCTTCTCTTGCACAATGCCTAGCCCACAAGCCTACATAAGTAAATCTACAAGAGCAGGACACAAAACAATACACTACAACTTCACAAACCTGATTTGATGTGCAGTAGTTTTATTAGTGCATTGCATGACGATTGTGTTGCGATTGCACTCAGAAGACGGTGTGACTTTGCGAGGGGAGAGTGGACTCGCCAAATACAAAACTGAAACACATCTTACATTATAATACATTGCTTTTGGTGAATATAGCATTTTCAGAACAATAAAAGGTAACATCTAAATATGGTTTGTGTTAAAAATCTGTTGATGTATATTCTAATTGGCGATAGACGGGTGTATGAGCGCACGCCGGCCTGAAATAAATCATTAAGAAATCCCCAGTGACAGACCCTTCGATGTAATTGTGTGATGGTGCATGGTCACGCCATTTTGGGAGACATTATATTAGCCTCAAAGCGTTATATGTACAAACCGATAAATATTCTTTTTTCTTCCTCTCTTTTTAATTAAAGACGTGCATTCTTTCATTACATCCCACTTGTAATCAATGGCAGTGTAAACGTATCTAATTAATTTCAGTTTGAGGTCGTATTGTCCGCCTCATACACACATGGATAATTAATTGGAATTCTAATGATAGCTTGCCTTTGCTGCATGTGTACTGTCATGTGAACAGCTCGGCTCTCTTTATATACATATTTACAGCCCACAATATCAATGAGTAATAGCTGGTTTCATTGCCTAGTATGAAAGTGGTGTGTGTGTGTGTGTGAATGATCGGTGGTGGTCGGAGGGGCCAATGGCGCAAACTGGCAGCCTCGCTTCCGTCAGTCTGCCCCAGGGAAGCTGTGGCTACAATAGTAGCTTATCATCACCAAGTGTGGAGTGAACGAATAATGACTTCAGTGTAGCGCTTTGAGAGGCTTTGATAAAAGCGCATTACAAGTGTAAGGCATTATTATTAATGATAAAATCTTGTATGTGTCTTCTATCTGCAGGATAAGGCACTGGCAACACAGGTTCAGTTGTGACTGTAGTACCTTTTAAAACTGTAAAAGTGCAGGCTGCATACTGTTCCTTTAAATCTATCTAAGTTGTTCCTACGAATGTTTCACAAAACTCGTCCTGGCAGCTTCACCTTATTTTCTCCAAAGAGATTTATACGTTTTATGCAGTACTGTGGAACATATTATGCATACCAATATTACCTAAATGAGACACCAGAAAAGTTGCATAGCGTATCTTTAAACATCATTTTCCAAGTGTATAGATCTGCAGTAACCATAATGCAGATGCCCTTTTTGACTTGTGCTCATTCACACAGGCTTAATCACAGCTGTGCCCACCTTCCGTTATCCCAGCACCACCTACCTCCAGCCGGCACCTAATTACCCTGAGTCCCCTGGGACCCTAATGAATCAGGAGATTAGCCAGTATCATTGGTAATAACTAATTATATTAAATCATCATTTAGCTGTGTGTGTGAGGCTGCAGGCCGTAAACAGCAGAGAAAGGGAGTTTTGAAATAGTTGAATTGCGTAAACCGTGAAAATGTTGAAAACTACAGTTATAAATAGTCATATACAAATTGTGTTTCAGCCATTTTTCTTATAAACTTACAGATATTATCCATTCTCAGTGGAGATTGGAAAATTATAACTCCATATTTCCGATGCAAGCGTATTCATCAAGGCATTTATCCCCTATAATACTTAGGGTTAGGGAGTTAAAGGGCCTGTAAAAAAATGCTCCAGTACAGATATATTGTCTAAGGAGCTTTTGAGGTTAAAATAAATGTGCTGTGTGCTGTCTGCTTTTACCGTATTTTCCGGAATACAAATCGCACCAGCCTAAAAATGCACAATAATGAAGAAAAAAATATATATTTCACATATAAATCGCATCTGAGTACAAGTCGCACCCCCAGCCAAACTATAAAAAAAAAAGTGCGACCTACACTCTGGAAAATACAGTAATTATGAAGTTTTTTACTGCCTGAGACCCAGGAAGTGAACAGTTAGGATGCTCATAGTTGTGAAAAGAGTTTATAAATTCATCACTGTGAATAATTAGGATGTTCAGAATGCATAAGGTAAGCGAGGAATAACTTCGGAGCACTGTAAATTGTTTGAAAATTGAGTATTTCTGTTTTGTCAAGTTTTTAAGACAGTAAAAATCAGGTACCTCGTCTTTAATCGTGGCCTCTGCATTTGACCTATCCTCTAGTGCCAGTCGTGCAGCCTGTTATGAGTAATTTTGATGGTTCAATTCCTTATACATTATTACTGTATTTCTTTTAGGAAGTCAAACTCTCTAAACTAAGATTAACTGATGGGACAGGTAGGTCAAATCCAACTGTATGTACTGTGTCCTGTGTGTCCTGTGTGTTTTTTAAGTTTTTTTTTTTTTAGTGTTTTTTGTTGCTTTTTTACGTTGTGTTTTTACATTGTTTTTTACATCTTTTTGTACAATGTTTTTTATGGGGTTTTTTTTTACGTTTTTTTTTTGTAAAAAAAAAAAAAAAATATATATATATATATATGATTTTTTCTGTTTTTTATGTTGTGTGTTTTTACATTGTTTTCTATGTCTTTTTGGATGATGTTTTTATGTCGTTTTTTACGTCTATTTGTACGAAGTTTTCTACATTGTTTTTTCTACAGTTTTTTTTTTACTTTGTATGTTTTTACGTTGTTTTTTACATCTTTTTGTACAATGTTTGTTACGTTGTGTGTTTTACGTAGTTTTTTTTTATATTTATTTGTACGATGTTTGACACATTTTCTTTACATTGCCTTCTACAGACACAAAATTCTATATCAGTTGTGGCATCAAGACGGCATATGGGATTGTAATCCTCAATATCAATCCTGATTTAACAAACCAAATTATTTAAAAAGCACAGTTATATTTGATTTTTTAACTACAGTTATTCAGGTTTCACATATTTACCCCATCCTCTGGTAAACAACCTCCATGCACACATCCATATTTATAAGCAGTGCGTCTCCTGTTTGTCTCTCCTGTGCTGACGGACATCTTGGATCTCTTCGCCCCTGTCTGGCCAGATCATGTGACGCTCCATGCTCCTTAAGGTGAGTCACCCTGATCTCCTCTGACAGCCCTGCGTCTTCTGGGGGCATATGGAGGAGGGGAGGCTAGGTGGGTTGGGTGGGGGGTGGGGTGGTGGTGGCGATTGGGTCTGGAAGTCCAAAGACCCAGCCTGTATACGAGGAGGAGGAGGATGGAGAGGGAAACGGCACACACGTACATTGCCCAAACACTTGCCCCTAGGCGGGCTCCAAATGACCCACAACAACATGCCAGAAATAGCCTGTCACAAAGGTAGCAGCAGTAGCATAGCAAAGTGCTGGACACATGAGGCTATCACATCATGGTATAGAAATATAAGAGTGTAAATAAATCGTATAGGGCTGGTATTGCAAACATAATACACCAGAATTAATCCAGGATTCAAACCGGATTTGATTCACAAGATTCATCCAGATTTATAAATGTAATCGTTTGATCCGGACTTTTTGCCTGTTTAGTATTTGAGGTTGATTCAAGGATTTAAATCAAAATTTCTCACAGCTTTTCTCACAGTCTCAAAATTGTACTCAGATATGTAATTTACAAAACGAAATGAAATAATGACACTTTTATTATTTTTAATCAAATTCTGATTGAATATAGTTTAAATGCGTAAAGTTCAAATATTTATTATAATATGGATTTCTATTTTCAAATCCAGAATGCAATCTCTATATGTCTATTTTTTATAGAGATTGATATCCGTCTGGTCCCCATGTCCTCCACTGCGTCTCAAACCTGGTCAAAAGTGATGGTGCTATCAGATTCGTTTTTTGGGTTTTTTTTTCAGTGACGAAGGAGCTCATTGGTCACCTATGATTTACAAATAAAATCAAATTTATCTCACCTCAGATACATTCCTCTGCAGTTGTTTTTTTTTCCTTTATTTTTTTGCTATGGACTGACCAGGCGTGTCCCTGATTGGCTGATCCACCTGTCAATCATGCCCATCTGAACTCGGAGAGATTCACCGGTGACCAGACTAACATCTTCGTAAAGTACTGGGGAAGTGTATTATTATTATTGTAAATGATTATCCAAGTGAACTAAGTGTCCAGCACTTTGCTATGCTACTGCTGCTACCTTTTTTAGTTTTTGAACTAACCAAGATGGCGCCACGTACGGTCGCCCTGGTGATTTCGTGCGCGGTGTGTTTTTGGTTTTTGTGTGTTAATCCTGTGTCTGCGTGCTCTTACACTCGTGAAGAGCTCCTAAACATCAGGACAACAACTCCTGCTGACCTACTGCCAGTTTTTTTAGTGCCGGCAGTAGACTTGGTTCACTTTTTAGCCAAAAGAGTGAGATGCCGAAAAAGAGAGGGAGCGAGCAGGGGCCCTGGTGCGCCTCCGGAGACGCGGCGCCCGCACGCCCTTACCTGGGATTTTCCTCTCCAACGTACGCTCACTCTGCAATAAAACAGACGAACTGGCGCTGCTGATGAGGAGGAAACAGGGACTTTTCTTCCTCTTGCGTCTTGTGCTTCACGGAGACGTGGCTCAACGAGCGTATCCCGGACTGTGCGCTCCACCTGGAGGGATTCCAGCTCCTCCGCGCGGACAGACAACGGGGACTCTCCGGGGGAAGACAAAAAAGGTGGAGGTGTCTGTTTCTACATCAACAACGCCTGGTGCACGGATGTGACTGTGATCTTTCAACACTGCTCTCCCGCCGTGGAATATCTCTTCATTAACTGTAAACCCTTCTATTCTCCACGTGAGTTCGCTTCATTCATTCTGGCCGCTGTTTACACATCCCGCCGTGCGCGGACACGCACGAGGCCCAGCGCGCGCTCGCGGACCAGATTCTGAATGTGGAGCGAACCTTCCCGGACTCTTTACTCATCATCCTGGGGGATTTTAACAAAGCTAATCTGAGCCAGGAACTACCCAAGTACAAACAGTTTATTAATGCCCGACGAGAGAGCAGCAGAAGACGCTGGATCATTGTTACACAACGGTCAGCGGAGCCTACAGAGCCGTGCCTCGTGCTGCTCTGGGATTCTCTGACCACGACATGATTCACCTCATCCCATGCCTATATATACAACGGCTGAAGCTCTCCAAACCTGCTGTGAGGACTTCTAAGAAGTGGACCAGTGAGGCTGTGGAGGAGCTTCGCTCCTGTTTGGACTTTACAGACTGGGACGTGTTCAGGGCTGCCACAGACAGTTTGGATGAGTACACAGACACTGTGACGTCATACATACAGTTCTGTGAGGACAGTATCATCCCATCACGTACCAGGGTGACTTTTAACAACGACAAACCCTGGTTCACTCCCAGACTGAGGCATTTAAGGAGGGAAAAGGAGAGGGCGTACAAGGCAGAAGATCGTGAGGGCTACAGGCGTTGTAAGTATGCTTTTAGCAAAGAGGTGGAAAAGGCTAAAGCGAAGTACAATACACGTCTGAGGCAGCATTTCTCCACCAACGACTCTGCTTCCGTCTGGAAAGGGCTTAGGCAAATTACCAACTACAAGCCCAAAGCCCCTCCCGCTGCGGACAACAAACAACTTGCAGAACAGCTAAACGGCTTTTATGCAAGGTTTGATGTCCCACACCCCTCCTCCCTCACCACCATGGACATCACAGCCGAACCCACCTCGGACCCCTCCTCCGCCCCCCACTGCCTTCACAGTTTCGGAGCGGGACGTGACTAAGCTTTTCAAGAAGCAAAACCCCCGCAAAGCCCCGGGCCCGACGGTGTCTCTCCTTCCACCCTTAGACACTGTGCTGAGGAGCTGGCTCCTGTCTTCACAGACATCTTTAACACCTCCCTGGAGTCAGTCACGTCCCAACCTGCTTCAAGCTGTCCACCATTGTCCACGTCCCCAAGAAGCCCAGGATCACTGGACTTAATGACTACAGACCTGTGGCGCTGACGTCTGTAGTCATGAAGTCATTTGAGCGCCTGGTCCTGCACCACCTCAAGTCCCTCACCTCCCCCCTCCTGGACCCTCTGCAGTTCGCCTACAGAGCCAACCGGTCTGTGGACGACGCCATTAAACCTGGCCCTTCACTTCATCCTCCAGCATCTGGACTCCCCGGGAACCTACGCCAGGATCCTGTTTGTGGACTTCAGCTCTGCATTCAACACCATCCTCCCTGCTCTGCTCCAGGACAAGCTCGCTCAGCTCAACGTGCCTGACTCCACCTGCAGGTGGATCACTGACTTCCTGACGGACAGGAGGCAGCGCGTGCGGCTGGGAAAGAAATGTCTCGGACACCCGGACAATCAGCACAGGATCTCCACAGGGCTGTGTACTTTCTCCTCTGCTCTTCTCCCTGTACACTAACTGCTGCACCTCCAGCCACGACTCCGTCAAACTGGTCAAGTTTGCGGATGACACCACCCTCATCGGGCTCATCTCGGACGGGGATGAGTCTGTCTACAGGAGGGAGGTGGATCGGCTGGTGTCCTGGTGCAGCAGCAACAACCTGGAGCTCAACGCCCAGAAGACAGTGGAGATGATTGTGGACTTCAGGAAAGTCACAGCCCCCCTGCCTCCCCTCGCCTTGACTGACTGACCCCCATCACCACCGTGGACTCTTTCCGCTTCCTGGGCACCTGCATCACCCAGGACCTCAAGTGGGAGCCGACCATCAGCTCCCTCATCAGAAAGCCCAGCAGAGGATGTACTTCCTGCGGCAGCTGAGAAAAGCCAAGCTGCCGGTCCAGATGATGGTGCAGTTCTACACGGCCATCATTGAGTCCATCCTCACCTCCTCCATCACTGTGTGGTTCGCTGGGGCCACTGCCAGGGACAGGCAGAGACTGCAGCGCATTGTGCGCTCTGCTGAGAAGGTGATTGGCTGCAGCCCTTCCATCTCTCCAGGACCTGTACGCCTCCAGGACTCGGGGGCGAGCAGGTCGTATAGCAGCTGACACTTCTCACCCTGGACATGGACTATTTCAGCCACTTCCCTCTGGCAGGAGGCTACGGTCCATCAGGACCAGAACCTCTCGTCACAAGAAACAGTTTCTTCCCCTCTGCTGTTTCCCTCATGAACACTTCTTAAACCTGCACTAAACTGGACATTTCATAACACTGGTCACTTTAATAACCCATGTTGCACTGTTGTTGTTGTTTTGATGTCACACTATTGTATATATTTCTATTATTGTATATATTTCTACCTCCTGCATGCCCTTATTTGTATTTATTTAGTGTGTTTTTTTTGTGTGTGTGTTGTTGTATGTCGCACTTTATCACCGAAGTAAGTTCCTAGTCTGTGAGCTCTGCTCACGGACAATGGCAATAAAACTTCTTCTGATTCTGATTCTGATTCTGATTCTGAAGTGGAAGCTAATGATAAGAAACAGAAGTGAGAAGCCAGATTCCTGTGTTCAGGTTTTATCTTAATATCTGTTCACAGTTTTGTCTTGATTGATGGAGAAAAAGCTCTCACTCTGATATAAACAAATGTAAGTCATTATCACGGCAGTAGGATTTCATTCTTGGTTGGATTCTGAAATGTTTTGTCATGGTACGGAAGACAAAAAGTGTCACGGATTAAACATTTTATTACCGTAAAAAAACATAACAGATCTCAGATGGATAAATTCTTCTCTTCACTGATTAGTCTAAAACGCAACAGTGCGAATGAATCACAAATGATAAGCAGCAAGTCTGTTAGCTGTTAGCTGCCGACTGAGGCATTGAAATGAATGGGTGATGTTCATGCAAAAATGTGTTCTGTCTTCTGACCTGTTTTATCCAATAAACATCCATTTTTTTTACCTAATGTGACATATTGAGGGTTAACAGTGTGCAAATAATACACTTTACTACTACTATTTACTACTGCCTTCCAAGCACTTCCTGTCTGAGCTCGTGAGCAAGGTTGTGGTGTATTCCCTCGACTGCTCTGATGTGGAGAGAAAACATGTCAGTATTGATACTAAGATCAAAATCTCAGTCTGAATGGATGCAATAACTAAATTGTAAAGGGTGTAGTATTTGAAATTCTATAATTTGATCCACAAACAACAAAATATCCTGCCTTATTCTGCGTATAAACAGCTAACCTTGTAGTTCAGATCTGTACAAACATGTTCTGAAATGCTATTATTCTTGTATTTCTTTTTCAGTTCATATTTCATATTTTTTCCTCTTCTCCTGGAGGTGTTTCAAATGCAAACCTTGAACAGAAATGTATTATTAAAACATAAATTGCAAATCTAATCTCAATTGCAATGCTTGTCAGAAAAAATCACAATTACATTTTTCTTCCCAAACCGTGCAAACCTGATAAACTGTACGCTCTTAAATGATCATTATTACCTTCTGAACTGTCAATCCCTTGAAATGCTTCCCCGCCTTACTTTTCTCAGCAAGTTCTTTTGTTAATTGCTGACTCCTCCGCATGCCGAAGATATAAAACCCTCCTCTTCGTCGGGACGCGGGCCAAGCTCAGCATAACTTCTCCATTGTGACAAGCAACAACACTCTCTCCCCCTTTACCCGTGCTTTATGCTTTTAGTGAACACGCCATATTTCCTCATCAACAACCCCACTGGATAAGAATGGCTGTAAAAGTAGTTATCCTGTCCATTGAGCCCATAAAACTTGCGGCGCTGCGTATAGCGGCTTTTATGTTTTTGCCGTAGATTTTTAGCCAATGTTCTTCCCGACAAGCAGAAATGATGTTGATAGTCCTTTGCGTCTGGTCGTTTCAGTCTATAAGCCCGCGATCGTTTTGGTGGAACGCTATACATGTATGCTCGGCTAAACCAAACGATATTGCTACATCTGGTTGAGTCCATTCTGTGGTGTTCTTGTAGCAGCTTATTAAAATTAAATGGGGAAGCGTGGATGCTAGCAGAAGTCTTAGCAACCAAGATCATAGTAGAACAAAGCTCGTCAGGCGTGGTCCTTGTAAGTCATTCAACCTGTTCAAATATGGATGAAATTGAACTCCCTGCAAAGTTAACTATTAGTAAGGAGCTTTTGAACTGACTACAGTGATCAACAGATGCGATTTAGCGCTAAGTAAATGGTAACCCACCAACTAGAAGATTTGTGGTTCAACATCCCATAACATTGCCTTTTTATCTTTGTGCCAATTCCCTGTTATTGTAAGTAAAATAAAACCTTTAAGGCACAAACATTCAGTGAACCTTTACTTTGTTTACATCATTTGGGAAATACTAGTGCTGTTGTCTCCAATATTTTCATCCAGAATGGGTTTGAATGGGTTAAAAGCAAAATAAACAACTTTACACACACAAAAAAAAAAAAAAAAAAAAAAAAAAAAGTAATAAAAGGCCAAAAGCCTGCCAATATAAATTGATCAGAACAATTACGCACTGATATAACTGATTGGCTCAGTGCACAGTGGCACTTAGCTGGTTCCGATCTGGTTGAGTAATAATCATGGTCACAAATGAGGGACGTCAGAGGACTCTTGTGTTTTACAAAGGCAGGTATGTTTTTGTACGTCTCATTTAGCTAATGCTAGATTTTATTAAAACAATAAACCATTAATATGTTTATGTGTAGATTATATCAGTTTGTGGTGTTGTTTTAATATTCTATACGCTCTGAAATTAGCATAAGCATCAAGGACAGAAGTGTCCTCTGGTGAAGTATTCTCCTCATGTGTAGAGTGTTTAACATGATGTCAGTGACATCCACCCACAACTCCATGTCCACTGCGATCTGTCAGTATAAACTGATTTTAGTGCAACTTGGCAAAAACCCCATAGAGATGTCAGAAGGGCAGAAATGACTATGATCACTGCTCTGTCGGCCAGGTGCCCTTTTTATGTTGTTGTTTTTTGTTGTTGTTGGCTTTTAGTTTTAGTTTTTCCTTGCCGAGAAGGAGGGTTTAAGGACACATGGTGAACTGGGACAATTCCATTTGCTTGTTTCCAGTCAGTGTTGGTTCATCTGCTTGTCTGCTATTGACCAATGACTGTTTCACTCTTTTGACTTTCTAACTTGCTGTTGGTTAAATCAACACATTTATCAAGCCCTGCAGGGCGACTGCTGTTGTGATTGTGGGCTCCACAAAAATAAAGTGAATTCAATCTAATGGGATTGCCATGTTTGGTTTCTTCATTCTAGGAAATCTCAGGGTGGGACTGCCTCCCCTGCTGACAGTAGCATGTCATTACACTGTTTGATAAATGAACCTTTTTGTCTTTTTTAAAGACCTGCAAGTCAAGTAAAAACAAACAAAAAAAAAGAACAATAAAGTTGAATTATTAGTTCTCAAATAGTGGTTAGGGTAAAAAATTAAATAATTTATAAAATGTTTATCTTAGCTTGAGATTAAAGATACTCTACCTTGATTTTTCTGTTTTAAAATCATGAAAAACAGAACTAGTTAATTTTAAACATTTTATAGTGGTCAACGTTATTCCTCACTTGCATTCAAAGCATTCTAATTATTCACCTCAATGAGTTTAAAGCACTTTTCACAACTCTCAGAGGCCATTCTTGGTAATGTTCACACCAACCACCATGCTAACCACATATTTCCTGATTCTCTGACAACAAAACATTTGTAATTAAATGCAGACACAACAAACCAGACTTTGAACAGTTTACACAATATGTCTGTACTGATCAAGACCCATTATATTTAAATACATGGACATAATTTGGTACTAGACCTTTAAAAAATTTAACTACACTACTTTACCATACGTTTGGTGATAAAAAAAAACATATATATTTGTTTTACCTACTTGCGCCCATTGTGTTTTTGTGGTCACCGCGCAGCATCCCAGCTCATCTATTATGTTCCCAAAAAGTGGAGTGCGGTCTGGCTAAACCCTTGTTAGCGCACAATATGGAGGATGGTGGAGCTCTTCCTCACACAAATGGCCACCCTGAGAGACACTGGCATTTAATCTGTCCCCAATCCCCTACATCCAATTTGCCTCTTGGCCCAAAAAACTCCACCAAGTTTCCTTCCGAGCTCCTCCATGCTGCTCTCCTTGCTGGGATAAGATCAAATACAGAGTTCCGAAAGTTTCAGCCCATCCAATATGAGTTTTACACTTAATTTGTTCCATTTTTAGCTAGCTTCTGCTATTGCGAGGGCGGGCAAGATGGAAAACGGCAACTGAATTTATTGGAGAAAGACAAACAAACTTTATCAGCTCTTGGATTTTCTCTATGGGGATTAAGACATAAAATTCTACAACGTATTTCTCATTTTTGCTACAAAGTCGCATTGTTGTAGGAGCTGATATGATTCACAGTGCAGGAAAAAAAACGTTTTGTAGCTAATCAAAAGTTGCGTTCATGTGTAGAATTTGAGGAGCTGAGATATGATTCACATAATGCAGGACTTAAAAAAAAAAAGGAGTAACAGTGCATAGCTTTAATCGAGGTGCGTATCCAGTTATAGCCTAGGGCTAATTTCCATCTGATGATGTGATGTTACAAAGTAAAAAGTTTAAAACATACAGATTTGACAGGTTAGCGGGACAAGGGCGACAGAAACAGTCTGTCAAGTCCAGACCATATTGCACAGGCTCCTATTTACATCATATCGACTCTATTGCACTTGCCCACATTGCACCAACCCCGAATTTACCCCTTTCAGATTGCACATATTTCTATTGCACTTCACATAGTGTACTTCCCTATTGCACGTTTTACACATTGAACTTTTATGCTGGAACTGTAAGGTAAATGGTCATGGGTGGATGTAAGTAAATGGTCTGGGTGGGTTAAGGACACCCAAGGACACAACAACAGCAGTCATCTGTGAGTCAGTGGATTTGACCGCTCAACCACTATATGTTTATGTCGAGAGCGGGATTCGAACCGTCAACCTTTGGATCAGTGGACGCTCTACCAATTGAGCTACTGTTGTTGATAAGATTTAAGCTGTAAAAGGTTGAATTAATAACTTCTACGACTCATTAGAGATGCAAATGAAGTACTAAAGTGTTTCATTCTCCTGTTTATTGCAGCTCAAGATTTTTTTAAAATATTGTACATTTGGAATAGTTTTGGGGATTTAAATCTGCTCTTGGGTTTTTGTCTCTGTGGCATAAATTAGTTTCAATATTATCATTTTTCGTCTATTTATTCAGCAATATATTGTACTTGAAAATTTGTTATCGTGACAGACCTACAAGAGCCTTAATAAATGTGAGATATACTGTTTTTGAAAGAAATATCCACACCTGATTAGCTCCACAAACTTAGCATATTTATTGTATGTCTTAAAGTCGTTTTAACTGACAACAATCACATCCAGGTTACGTGAAAAACAACAAGAAAAAAGTGGATTTATGCTGACAGAGAAGACAGAAGAAGAATCTGTACCAGTTTTGCTTTGTTTCATGAAAGTGAATGCAAATAATAGCAATAATGCCTTACAGTTGTGCTTTACAGGCTAGTCGAAACCTCTCAAAGCGCTACACTTCGTTCACTCTACACCCGGTGGTGGTACTATTGTTGCCACAGCTGCCCTGGGACAGACGAACGGAATCAAGGCTGCCAATCTGCACCATCAGCCCCTTCGACCACAACCAACCAATCATGCTCACACCCCTTTCATATTAAGCAAGGTGTGTGAAGTGTATTGTGTAAGGTCAGGACGCCTTGTGTAATCCCTCAGTCGTCCAGGTAAGATCCATAGTAAAAGAAGCATTAAAATCTGTCAACTGGACAAAAAGTTGTAGGAGTGAAGACATTTCGCTGCACATCCAAACCGCTTCTTCAGTTCAGACATGAGGTTTTCTCAGTGGTTGTGGTTTTAGCTGTCCTGCACTACCATTTAGGTTGCCTGGCCAACCGAAAGCGGTACAGGGAGTCACTCTGGCAGTACGCTAATTATAATAATCCAACCAGCGTAACGTTCTTTGAAAGCAATCTTTGAACAAGGAGTACCATTTAAAGATTTTGAACCTTTGATTACTACTTCACCTTCCCTCCCGCCCTCACCTGACGAAAAGTGATTAGAAGTCCACTGTCCCAGGAGTGGACCCTCACCTAATGTGCTGATGATGAGAAATGCAAGTGTATTTGGGGCATTAAGTTAATTAGTAGCTAGTGATTTCCCTGAGGAGGGCGAGACGGAGCGCGCGGTTAGCCTGGCTGAGCTGTATTAACATCATGTGTCATTATAACCGGGGAGATGCTAATTAAAGGTATGGAGCGGAGAATATACACCCCTCCACCCTCCTCCTTATTCAACCGACCGCCACCAACCACTCTGCCACTAGCTCAATTACTACAAAAAACGGTGTCAGACATAGATGGGTACTCTTAAGGCGTAATGACCAGGAACCAGCTTCAAATCACTGTACAATACATTGTCTGGGAACCAACGTGAGCAACCATGCACACACCAATGGAGGTGCAAGCTATCATTTCCAAGTGAATAAAAAAAGCAGTTAAGCATTAAGGTAGCATATCAAATTTTGAGTATTGTCACGAGTACTAAATACAGAAATTATGGTAGATGTTGAAAGTCATTCTGCAATAGTTATAATTATTATTAAGCATTGGATTTACATAGTGCCTTTTAAGACACCCAAAGTACTTAAGATTATTATTATTACAGCAGTATTCATTCACTTACAGTAGCCACGGCTGCCCCGTTGATAGAATAACGGAAGAAGAGCTGCCAACCTGCGCCTTAGCCCACTCCGGTCACCAACAATCACTCACACACGCGTCACATTCATTCATTCATTCACCAGCAGAGGGCGCTATGACTACAGCTGCTAGCATATTGAAGAGCAAAGTAGTTAGCATGAAATTTTAAATAATGGGAACTAATATAAGTGTTGAAGCTGCTAAATTGAGGGCTATTTGAGAAATGACAGTATCGGCTCGACTATGAACTCCCCTGTGAAATCTAGGATGCAAATTAGTTCAGCAATTTCCTTTAAAAAATGTAGACAGTATTAATATTAAGGTAAAGTTCACTGTCCATGTAGGTACATTAGTCTTCCTGTCAGGAGTGGTGGATGCAACAGTGTCGTATCCAGGGACCTGACCTGACCTGCCGGAGGAAACCCACCTAAACACTGGAGAAACTCTGCACTGAAAGGTCTGAATCCAAGCTTAAAAAAGTGCATCATGTTCATGGATCTTCTACTGTGGAGTGTGATGTTTTTTAAATGAAAGAATAGGAGAATGCATCATTTGATTGTAAATGGATGAATACTTTTTTTTAAATTATTTGTTAACCTGCCCGGGGACTGCAGATGGAAATTAGCTCCAGCTAAATCTGGTGTAAAGCATCTCTTCTTTGATGAGATAAATATGTTTGCACATGGTCCCTGTTAAAATAAACTCAACCGCACATTCACCACATCAAAACTGAGGCTAAATCAGGACTAAACCCAAAAATAAAACTGGACTACAACAGGACCAAACCAAGTCCAAATAAGGTCTAAAACTGATTCTGTTTAGGATCAAATAACGACAGGTGTGAATGCTCCTGAAGTTAGCCTGACAAATATGGCCCCCAAACCAGATTTCTAACAGACCCCCCACTAGGCTCGAAACAGCCCTAGCGTTAACTCGTGTAGCACAGAATAACAATCTCTCTGTGTAAATAATTTGACAGTACGGCAAACTAGACAAACTGCACCAACAGTGACAGCATAAGCCCAAACAAATCAGCCCTTATTGGCCACAGTTGCCTGTATTTACTCTAGCACTTCTCCCAAATGTTGTTTCATGTTGGCATTTCTCCGGCGAGCCTCCTGCCTTCATCACTGAGCGTTCTGATCCTAGCCTGAGTAAAATAACATTTTATATCAGCTTCCCGTGGAGTTGTCTTCTTTCTCTGGCGCTTCTCGGCACGCTCCCACAAAGACAAAAAACATCGGCCAATTAAGTTACAACATCTGCTGGTCTCAGACGGACTGCGGGTGGAACGCAGTGGTAGTATTCATTGATGCGCTCTGGTCGCATTTAGATGTCTAGGGTTAATATCTCTGGGCCATGTTATGAATAAGGCATGTATAAAGGCACTGCACGTGATTTTTACAGACTTAAAAACACGAAAAACAGAATTAGTTCATTTTAAACGGTTTGCAATGGTCTAAAGTCATTCCGATCATCCTGATAATACACAGGGAAGACTTTATAGCGCGTTTCACACCTTTCAGAGGCCAAAGCAGAGTTGTGTTTAAAACAACTAGCATGTCTGTATAATCCCTCAGTCGTTCAGGTCTGATCCATAACAAAAGACAAAGTTTAAATCTGTCAACTGGACAAATCATTGTAGGAGTGAAGACATTTCGTTGCTCATCCAAGCAGCTTCTTCAGATGGTCAGATTACTGGTGGACACTGCCTTATACCTAAACAACTAACATGGTAACACACACCACCTAATTATTGGACAATAAAACACTTTATAATTAGATGGAGCCTTTAAAGATTTTCAGAAAGAATCAAGCAACCAACTGAATATTTTAAATTGGCCAAAATAAGCAACCCAAGGCCCCCCAAAGATAAACCCAAAATGAGAAGCAAATAATAGAACGACATTGTCAGAGCTGAATGTTTGTTAAACTGATGCAAAAGAACGCTTTTTAATCTTAATCAAAAACAAATTAATCAACATTAACATTAATTACAGACACAGAACTAGGGACACAAAAGTTACATCCATAACATACAATAAAAAGCACATTCATTAACACATACAGTAATAATAAATAGAACAATACAAAAAAAGAATTAGGAGAGCAGGAAGCTGGATGTGGCCTTGTTTGTCCTGAGAGATCTGAACCAAAGAACTTGTATTTGAGTCCGAAAACTCATAACAGAACTGCAAAGGCTATAAAGCACTTCTACCATGACGTGACATTGTCTCTCAGGTGCAATTCCCAAAAAAGTCAAAAATCTGCAAGGGACATTTCAGAAAAAAAACCCATAGTTGATGTCAAGAAGACTTTAAAGCTGACTGTATTAAAGGTGTACTATGTTACTTTTCTAGTAGAGGTTGTGCTACCTGCCTGTCGCATGATATTATTGCTTTGCCTGGAATGTTCCACACCAAGGCATTAATGCGTTTATTTATTTATGGGTGTAATTTTTTCCAAGAACTGACTTAGCCTGGTGCAGTCTCCTCCTTTTCTTTGCAGAGAGTTTAGAGAAGTTAAATGCTGTAGAACTAGGAACATTCCAGACCAAGAACTCAAATGTCGAGGGTTGCAGACTTTCCGATAGAAAAATTACATAGTGTGTCTTTAAGCTCTGGAGAAGGAAGCAAACGTGCAGGACTACTTGATATGTGATTCAAATGAAATACAAATCAAGTTATGTTTTTGATGGGAACATTTTTGCAGGGTTAGAAAGTTAAAGAAGTCAATTTAACATCATATTAAACCTTTCGATATTACTGTACTTGTTTTTATCTTCCTTTAATCTCCAGAACACATTCAAATGGAGATGTTGGATTAAAGGTCAACATATGATATAAAGTTCCTTTGTAATTTACAGTGTTTTAAACATGAGCTGTGGGCTGTAACAAAAGCTGACCTTTGATTCTTATCGCTCCCTTGGGTTAACTATAGATCCAAACAACTGTGTATTTAAACACTCATGCCTCTTCGCCCTAAGGATTATTGAATGAATTAAACTCATTCGATTCTAACTATTCATGCATTGGTATGGAAGTAGACATTCTTATTTCAACAAACTCAATAGGTATAAGGTACACTTAAATGATCCCTTGTGAGGGAAATTCCTCCTCTGCATTTCACCCATTCTTCAACCAGTGCCGCTGGGGCAACTTGTCAGGAGCAGTGAGCGATGCCGTACAGCGCACATAAAGTTAAAAGTGCACTATTTAACTTTTCAACAGGGAGATGTTGTTGCCTTCTCTAAAATTGTTCCACAATATGGCATTAAACATGGCTGATGTCAACAGGTCAAGTTACAGGTCAGATGTGTGCACAGGTGATCCTGCTCACAATAAGAAAGTGTGATGTGTCTCTGCATTTTTTATACAGAGGGTTATCAGTCTGACCACCACACTCTGAACCAAACATCATTGTGCAATCAGATTTAGTTCAGTGACACACGTGACACAAAGGAGCTCATTGGTCACCTTTACTTTCCAAACAAAAACATTTCCTTACCCCAGATTAAAATAGTTCAGTGCTTCAAATCAATAAAAATCTTTACTGTATTCTTTTGTTGTGCCGTGGTCCTTCCTATTTAAACTGAATACATTTATGATAGATAACTTTATAGTAATGCCATACTGTGAAACATTCAATCAATCAATCAAACTTTATTTCTATAGCACCTTCCAACAACCAAAGCTAACCAAAGTGCTGTACAACATTAAAAACAAGATAAAAAACAATAAATATACAAATAGGTCAACAAAGCACATTACACATTAAAATAAAGAAGTGTCACAGGGCCACTAAGTGATAAAAGCCGTTCTAAATAGGTGGGTTTTGAGTTTGGCTTTGAACAAAGACAGGTCAGTGATGGAACGTAATTCAATGGGCAAAGAGTTCCAGAGTTTTGCACTGGCCCCTGAAAAAGAACGATCACCCCACTGTTTGCCCCGGGACCAGGGGACCTCCAGCAGATGTTGCTCAGCAGATCGTAGAGTTCTACTGGGTTGGTGAGGGGTCAAAATCTCACACAGGTAGAAGGGCGCAAGACCATTGAGTACATTAAAAACAAACATCAAAATTTTAAAATGAATTCTGAAGTGAACAGGGAGCCAGTGCAAGGAGAACAGGACAGGGGTGATGTGGTTCATGTTTTTCGACTATTTGTGAGCAGGCGAGCCACAGCATTTTGCACAAGCTGCAAATGGTGAAGACCAGCTTAATTAATCCCTACATAGAGTGCATTATAGTAATCTATGCGGGAGCTAATAAAGGCATGGATAGCTTTCTCCAGGTCACCACGGCTCAAAAAGGGTTTAACCTTTGCCAGGAGGTGGAGCTGAAAGAAACTTGCTCTGACTACAGAATCAAATTTGAGACTGCTATCCAATATCCCCCCAAATTTTTGACAACGTGGTTAAAGTGGGAGCTGAGATAGTGGGCAGGTTGGATGTTCCAAACACAATGCATTTTGTTTTGTCCTCATTCAAACAGAGAAAATTCTGGGACAGCCACAGTTTAATATCATCTAAACATCTGTTGATGGATTCCAGACTGTCAGAGGGATTAGGGACAACTGGCAGGTAGATTTGTAAATCATCATCATTCAACCCAAAGCAATAACATCTCCAGGGAAACAAGCAGGTAAAAGCCTCCAAACCAGAAAAGTTACCCGTGGACAATCCAGAGAATAAAAGTATCATGTTAGTACTTGATCTTTCAAATGTCCTGCTTTTATGCCACACTGTAGCCTTTGGGCACATTTTGGAGACGGGAGTGTCAGGTACTTTGTATGTTGTGAGGTAGATGGGACTCTTCACCTCTTTGCGTGTGTGTGCGATAGAAAGGATGACTGATCTGTAATTTGCTCTGGAGAGATTTCAGAAGAGAATCCTTAATAAGCTGCAACATTTCCAAATGTCAGGCCCGATTACTCAGCGTTCAGTCAACTCCAACAGACAGGCACATTACGGCTACGAACTAAGGCTGTACTTTGAAGACATGCACTGTTTGGATATTCTGGGAGGATTTTTGTATAAGTTATAGAAGTATCCAAGTAAATTTGTAAGAAAGTACTGCTGAAATAGCGCCAGTAAGCAGTAATATCACCTAATGTTAAATGATTAGGTAAGATTCTTATAGAAGACAGGAGTTTCAGTGCATTTTAATTTTAAAACTCATTGGTACTGGTATCAGAATGATTTTTCAACATTTGCCATAGTATTACTTAGTATCGCAAATCAAAATCACTGGTGTCACTAGTAGATTGCATACCCTTCACAGAAAATGATATGCAATACAGCTTTAATTATGTAATGAATGGAATGGAAGTTTGAATGGAAGTAAAACTATGTAATATTACAGTATTGTAAAGCCACAGTATGTGATAGTTGAGGCAAAAATAAAAGAAAATAAAAATAAAATAGAATTAAATTAATAAAACAAAAGCAAGTTGTGTTTTTGGTTTTGTTTTTTTTTACTTTTACTGTACTGAATAAATAAATAAATACATGCATTTTTACTATGACCGGGCTTACATCTCCACAAACCTGACTCTTGGCCTGGATGAGCAACATTTAAAGCCCCTGCTTGTTTCAAATGTTGATCATATGGGTATAATCTTGTATAGTATGGCATAAAACTCATCTATCCCCATGGAGAATGTTCCAAAGTATCGCTTTAACTTTCTATTTCCATGCACATATGCAGGTAATGTGCCACCTCCAGAAAGTTATGTAGGCTATATTACAAAGACAAAAAAGTAACTATATTAACTAAAGAAGTACCATCAAAGATTGATATGAATTATTAGGGTAATAGTAAGAGTATTGTCGCAGCTAGAGCTGTACCTACTTTTATCCTTTCTACCCCTCTGCGGATAACTTGGAAATAAGATGACATTATCATAGGCAGATATATTTTTAGCTGCACTTGTGGGAGAAACATATGCTACTGGGCTTTGGCGACTTGCAGCCATTGTATTCCGAGCCCAGGATGGATAATTAGCTTGTTATTCCTAATGAGGGGAAACATGTACGTGGCCCTCAGAGGAAAACCTTAATGAAGTGCAAATGTAGCATCTTCCAGCAACCAAAATGTAAAAAAAACGGGATTCTGTGATAAGTCCCAAAGAGCACAGCCATTCATTTGGAATATGGCAAAAAGTCATTGTTGTGGGTAATGTCTAAATAAGATTGAGAACTAAAATGTATCCAACCTGCCTGAGGATACAGACACGTGCGTAGAAAACAGGTGCTCCTATTGCAATTCTTCACTATGTTAACTTTCATATATTGTCCATTGCAACCATAGACTGTATATATACATAGCTAACCTGTCAGCCACCATGTTCGAAATAGGAAGTGATCATGTGCGCGCTTCTGGCTCCATCGATGGTAAGTGAATCTGGCTCCAATTCACTTAACATTGGAAAAAATGGTCACCCCTCTCTCTGTAACTGCTGCAGTGAGCCCCGACATTTTGGTCTTAAAATGATCCTGGGGTTTTTATTTGGCCGTTTTGTCTGTAAGTCAAGATATGAACATCAACAACAGACAAATCAGGCCCCTTCTTTCCCCGAGGTAACTCCTGCTAACCTTAGCAACAGGTTTGATTGACAGTGTTGCTAAGCTCCTGCTCTGTGCTAAACCAGCAGTGCAGGTGGAAGGTGCGTTACCTTCATCAGCCTCGCTATGGATTGGCTCTTTGGTCGCTATGATACTCACGGACAGAAATCCAAATATAGAACTCAGCTCCAAATTCGCCGCTGTAACCACTAACCTCAATGAGCTTCATTTGACTAGAGCCAAACACTATGGGTGACACTCACTTAGTTTCATCTCTCATTTATTGAGTTGACAGAGACAAACACATGCAAACCATATAATCATATAAAGAGCATTATATCAATATGCAAACCATCTGATGAACTAAGATATGTTCCACTGTCATTTAATTTAAAATAAGTTGCAGTAGCACAAAGGGACAGATGACTGGAGGTAGGAGGATGCAGTTTTAGTCAATAATGCAAAAGGACTATTTGCTATCTAGGTTCAGTCATCATCATTGTCATCTTCAGGGACGAAGATGTCATGCTCTTCCAGTAGAGCCGCAAAGTTCTTGCTTATGAGAGTCCCCACATACAGGAAAGGCACCACCATCACTGTCATGTGGATCAGGCCCAAGGGAGTCTTTTCCTGTTTTGGAAGGATGTTGACACTGTAGTTCGGCTTTGAGTTCCCCTCGATATGTTTGTGGTTTTCTCGCCGTTTTGGGTCAGCCTGTCCAGGTTTTGGGTAAAAATCTTGACGTCATGTTTTCTTGTGGGCACAGCCCTCACACTCACTTAGTCCACTTCTTTATACAGTCTGTGATTGCAACATGGCAAAGTCATGGTAAAAATGTCAGAGCTATATTGGCGTTTTTCAGATTCAAGAATGTATGACGCTGTCAGATGGGGGTCAAAAACTGGATCTATAGATTACATTACTTTGCTAGGAAATATCCAAAAGGTAAATACACATGTTGAACCTGACTTTTCTATTAGTGACTTTCCCCTACGACTCACTGTATTACAACAAAAATCTGTATTTTTTGAATATTAAGTCCCATTTAAAGATAAGCATTTGACAAAACAAACACTAATGCATGTTAAGAAGCTTAAAGGCCCTGCACCTGATTTATTCCCACGTATTTGTGCTAAATCGGTCTCACACCAGTACAGACATATTGTATAAGTAGCTCTTGAGGTCAAAATATGTCCGCTGTGTACTGTTGGCAGCTAATTACACAGTGTATGATAATCAAGTGCGCATACGAATTGTTAGCTGTACCCTGATGGCATAACTCTGGTCTCTGAAAGTTGTGAAACGTGCTTATAAACTCATCACAATGAATAATCTGTATGCACGGAATGCATAAGGTAAGTGAGGAATAACTTTAGACCACTGCAAACTGTTTAAAATGAACTAGCTCTGTTTTACACGTTTTAAGTCTGTACAACTTCCACAACTTCCATGTGCTCCTAGAGAATGAAACCTTGGGAAAATATAGGAAGTAAAAGTTGGCAGCGCTGACTGAGTACTGCTGCCTGCTGTACTGGAACCTAGTTGGACCTGCTTAAAACATCTCCAGTGTACTAGCCCTTCATCTCCCAGACACTCCTCGCACAATTCCCCAATCCGCTGAGCCCTATCCACTGCTTCTCCTCCTGACTCGCCTGCACGCATCCCGTTGTGGGTACTCAATTAGTGGCAAGCTGGGAAAGTTGCAGAGAGC
Source organism: Periophthalmus modestus (assembly GCA_019594935.1). Taxonomy (NCBI): domain Eukaryota; kingdom Metazoa; phylum Chordata; class Actinopteri; order Gobiiformes; family Gobiidae; genus Periophthalmus; species Periophthalmus modestus. The sequence continues at coordinate 12,562,819 of JAIEZT010001243.1, forward strand.
TACCTAATTGGTTTCATTTACCTGTACAGCTTTCTATCGACAAGGACCGGAGGGTTTGAGAATCTCTCAGGGTGCGCGTGACATGCCTGCCGATACCTATGCACAAGGCTAGCACATGGGAATGCACTCGGAGGGCTTGTTATGGTGAAAAGTACAGATACAGCGCTAGAAGGGGGGGTTGCCCGGATACCAAAAATTCTCAGGAGGTCAAGGAATTCCGGAGACACATTGTCATAGTGGTGCCATGTGGGTCGATTAGGGTGATAGGTGTGATCGGTGTTATGGGTTGCTTGGGGGCTAAATGTTGATTAGCAATCTTGGGTATTTCATGGTTAAATAAAACATTTGTGGCAGATAGTGATAATAACGACACTGTCATTAGCTGTGGTGGGACAAGATCTCGCGAGACAAGTTTGCTACAAGACTGTGCATACATATATAAAATTAGCTTGTGAGATTTATTTTTCTCCATCTATTTACATTTGGATTGGACAAAAAGGGGTACGTACTAGTGAGTTACACCTCCTTGAGAAACCATAGTTCCAAAACGCAGAGGTATAATGACACACACAAATATTAAAGGACCTATATTACACTATTTTCTGATCTATGTTATAATGTTGTTTCCTCATTGTCGTGTTTTGTTTCATTCACACATTTAACGCACAAAACCTGCATACACAGGCTGAGTTCTTGAGTGGCAATACAGGAGGTGCTCTGTTGTGTTTTTAAACTCCGTACATCTTCACTAGAAATATTTGGATGATTTCAGCCCTAGAATTGTCAATCTCTACAGGATTAAAGTTACGAGGTAGTTGTTAACCTGAAAACTACATGGTGGAACAGAGCATTTTGAGCTTTGGTGACAGACTAATACTAAAGGATTACTTAAAACTGAAGGTATGTTTTGAGGAGGTAACAATTTTGTGTAATATTAATCATTAAATTAAATAAATAAAAAATTGCCAAGGAAAATTTGTGAACAATTTATTTAAAAATCGTCTTATGGTAATTGTGTTTCGTCCCAACCCTGTCAATCAGCATGACACGGTAAATGGTAGAAGGAATCAAGGAACCACTCACCCATTCACACACACATTCATACACCAGTGTACTCAGGCACTAGGGGCAAGATGAAATAAGTGTCTTGCCCAAGGACGCAACAACAGTATTCATTTGTGGGAACCGTGGGTCAGTGGATATGACCACTCAACCAATGATGTGCATGTCGAGAGCAGGATTCGAACCGCCAACCATTGGCTCAGTAGACAAACGCTCTACCAATTCACCCACTTATTTCATCATGAGCAAATAGTTTATCAAGAACAATTCAAGCCTTTATTTCTTTTAAAATTTTAAATAAAGCAGTATAATCACATATAACGTTGCCAAATATATAGGCTATATAATCTCTCTGGGTCGGAGTCGGCCATTTTGTAAGGCTGGTGTTCCACCCACAGACAGTAGGGGGAGACGACGGATGTTTCACCCCCTTTGAAAATCCATATTTAACAATCACAGGGACTTAATAAGACTTTTAATAAGTGCTCAAATTGCTTTAAATATGAAGGATCGGCCTGCTAGCATCTCTATTGCTAACATTTGCTGTGCTGCTTTGCTGTGCCCTTCTAAAACTACATCTCTTTCCACGGTCACGCGCATGGGGAAAGAAGTCATCCAATCCAAGCATTCAAAGAGACATTGGATTCCAGCACTTGCTCTTAAGGCATATTCCATACACTGTTCATAGTTGTATGAAACATGAAATACAAACCCAATGCTATCCAAAAGAAAAAAAAACTTCTATACTCACTCTATTAACAGATTAGCACATGCAGCGCATTGATGTGTCTAAACGTGTCCCGCACGCACAAACACACACAGACACAGGGGGCGCCGGTAATGAGGCAGGCAGCTGACTCCACACACTGCCCCGGCCGTGCCCCAGTCCGTCCGATAATGAGCTCCTAATGTAACGTTTACCCCGCTACGCTAGTATCAAGGAGGCTGTGATGAAGCCCAAATAGCTAGCGAACTCTTTCTTTCCCTAGCCACTGATCCCAAACAGCCCTCCGAAGACCATTCGGGTTTCGGTCCTTTTTAATTGCTTGTTTGCAGACTGAGAATGGCGCAGTCCGGACAATGTCTTGGTAATGTAATTAGCAGAAGGATCACAGATGCAGAATGAACTTTGTACCATGGATTTGTGGAGGAGGAACGCCGCAAGTCTTTTGTTTCATGTGTCAAATAAGGGATGTGTGTGCTGCTGATAAAGTCGTAATGAATGGCAGTTTTATATTGGATTATAAAGACTATTTCAGCTGAGTTAGTGCTGTAGCTGCGCCATATTTTTATCTATTTGTTTTGGAAGCTATTATGCATAAGAAAGCCAAAGAGTTGTGTGTTCTTAAAAGCCTTATTCTTGTAAATTAATATATTTTGTATTTTGAACTTTGTGACAAAATCAGACTCGTTTTCTAACCTCACTAATGCCAGATCAAACTCTGAATTGAGTTCTACCCGACACATTATCAATCTGTAATGGTTTTCTCTAAAATCGGTCATAACGTTCAAATCAAGCTAATTGGTCCAAGCATCACAAAAGCGGAACAAGATGACAAAACTCTAAGCACAGACATCTTCCCTTTGCATGTTTATCAAAAACAAAATAGACAATAGATTTAAGTATGTTTGTTGGCATCATCATGTTTGGTTTGGTTTGTTTGGTTTGGGGCGCTTCACTTTTGACTTCCACCACCGTGCTGCCCTGTGATTAGTCCCATCTCCAGCTGCGATGACCAAGATGGATTCTCATGAGTTTGTGAAGACATAAATATCATGGAAATTCATGTTATTCTAGTTGTTATTCTGTTCTAGTTGTGCAAAGGCCCAAACATTCATGCATGTGAATACTAGCGATGTGCCCAATGGTTTGTGGTAGCAATCCAGCTTTAAGACTGTTCAGTGCAGAGGCAAAGCTTGGAGATGCATCAAAGGTTGGAGGTTTAACCATTTTAACTCCACCCTATTGTTGTGTTCTTAGGCAAGATCATTAACCCTTAATGATGGTGCATTTCAAAACATTCTTTGACTCTTATAAAATGTGATACCAAATAGTTTCAAAGAACAATACACATATTCACAATCATACATCAATGGTTAAGTACAGTTGTAAAAAAGTGCAAATAAGATACAACTGTAGCTGTAACCCATGACAGAATCTGCCTATGTGCAACACTGCTTTCACTGACCTACTTCATTATCTTATGACTTCTGTTGTTATGAAGTGACATTTACTGTTCATTGTGTGCAGTCACACCAAATCTGCTGTATGCCGCTGTCCTAGACTAGTCGTTCTTGGACTTTAGTGTTATTCTTTGAAGATCTGCATATGCTCAAATGGCCACATGACACAGTAAAAGGCAGAAATGGGTCACTCGCTGCTCATGACTCAATACAATTCCTATTATTTTTGACGTAAAGGTCTTCTGAAGAGGCATTGCTCGGCTCGCAGATTCACAGTCTGATTAAGCTAACCTCCAAACACAATTATGAACAACGGCTAATATGGTTAGCGAGCAGCTTTGTCATAATAATAGCTTTTACAGAACAATTCCCCCCCCCCCCCCCCATAACATAAAAACATGGTAGAAAATGCAAATGGTTTAAATCTAAAGTTTTTAACTTGGCCTCTGTTTGCTAGTGATGGGTGATAACTGTGAGTTGTGTTTGATTCAATGTCAGGTAATGCCATGTCCAGTATTGCAATAATGATGTGATATCTATGAGTTTTGTATAATGCACTGAAACTTATCTGTGGAGAACAAATTGACTTTGACGTATAGAGGTTATCTTTTACTTGGATCCATCACAGCTTTAACTGATCTAAACATTTGTTGTAACGTCCGGAGGGACCAAAGATGCAAACTCGGAAAAACAGTTCAACAGAGTTTATAGACAATACAAAATGTGAAAGGTGGTTATCGGAGCAAGTGGTGGAGGGCTGAGTCGGTGGTGGCCGTTTCCGGTTTCCAACATTAAAGTAAGACCAAACACCTAAACTCCTCCCACCACCACTTGTCAAGTACAGCTGCTAAATTGAGCAGTATCTGAAGGACTGAAGGTTGTAGGGGTGGAGTTTGGGCATATGAGAAACAGTGTGATTGGTCTAACATGTATCTGCATTTCAAACTCCGCCCCTGGAGCCAGGGGTTTATAATCAGAAACACCTGGGTGTGATCAGCGTAATGTCACATAGTACTTGGAATTGCAGTGGCCACTGGAGGTCAATCAGTTTCAGATGTTTTTGAACACAAAACACTACAAATTTACCTAGTTTACGCCATGCAAAGTACTTGGAACAGTCCACAATAATATTACAATGCCAAAAAAAAAAAAGCTAATTTAGTGCTTGGTTGCAGTTTAAACAAAAAACAGACACAACAATGCTCCTGTTAGGCCATTTATTTTATTAATATAATTTTAATCTAAATTACCAATGTGGTCCATTCCAAAAACGAATATAAATAAATAATTAAAATAAACCACTATGGAATAAACTGGCATGGATATCTCACATACATACATAAATCTGCAGCCTACCAAGCTTCACTTCATTCACACTTGTTATGACCAAGGCAAAGACAGCTTTTTATGCCTTCACTTTTTGTATATCTCTGTTTTGTTGGTGACCTGTAGTGGCTGACCGAGCAGCAGAGAGAGATGAGTGCCCCCTCTCCTGCTCTCGCTGTCCCCCCTCTCTCTCTCTCTCTCTCTCTCCTTCCTTCTTTCTCTCCTCGCAGCATTAATCAGCGGGAGAGCTCGGACCAGGGAGGGGGGAGGCAAACGGTTGCTAGGCATTCGTCACCCTCCACCCCCCCTCCCTTACTGCTACAACATATTATTCTTCCCAGACTGAGCTTCCTCCATTATTGGCAATATTCACTGTTAGGATTTTACAGTTTGTCCTTGTAAAATTAGAAGAAGACATCGTATGCGTCTTTTTTTTCCTTTTTCACGCTGTGAAAAATGCTTAAAGAAGACCTATTGTGTATTGCTTGTTTCTGCTCTATAGCTATGATCTCTAGGCCACGCTAGTGAGTAACAGATTTTTTTTTTTTTGCTCATTTGTACCAAAATTACTATGCGACACAGCTGAATCCTACGCATTTCATTGATTAGAAAAATAAAACTGGGAAACGAGATAAGTAGAGAGCAGTGGGCGTATACTGGTGGCGGTGAAAGCAGGGGTTGATCGGCAATATGGCGTCTTGAAAATAATTGATTAAAGTTTGCTGAAACACATAAATCACTCCAAATACAAGGGGAAACAACTATAACATGCTTAAAAACTCTATAAAAGTGGATTTTGTATAATGGGTCTAGTTTAAGTGTTTTTAAGACAGTAAAAACTATGCCTTTTTTCTATAATCATTTAGTGAGTAGAGAGAAGTGGGCAGGTATAAGGGGTAGGTGCAAACAGACATTTTCTCAGAGTAAGCTCATATGTGTGAAATTTACATAGTATGACAACACTAACATTAAAAGAAACTCTCACTGAAACAGCTTTGATACCTTGCATGTGGAGTCAAATACAGTATTCTGTTAGATTCAAGTTAGAATCTCTTTGGAGCTGTGGCACTGGCAGTATCTAGCTCAAATTCCCTATTGCGTTTTACGGTATAGATTAAGTATATGCAATAACCCTAAATATTTTGTAGTAAATTTTGTGTTCTCTTGATTGTATGTTTGTTTTACATTTAATCTGTATCTGAAAAAAATAAAGTAAAAAAACAGTATGATACAATAAAACAAGGCATTATTTTCACCATATTTTACAGTTCATTTCTAAAATACTATAATGTTTTTTTGTTGTGAATCCATTCCCTTTAAATTTTGTTAAACTACACTGTGAGTGTTCTTCATAATAATAATAATTTTAAACAAATTTAAAAAAAAATCTCTCCTAATTTCTGCTGATGCATGATTTTTGTGTATCATTATTATTATTATTATTATTATTATTATTTATTATTATTATTATTATTATTATTATTAATATTATTATAATAATATTAATGCATATTTATTTTATCTTTATTGTTTATTTATTTTCTTTTCATTTTCCTTTATTTTGTTTCTAATGTGTATATGCCCAACATTGGAAGAAGACAGGTTGGAGGTGTGGGGTTTAAAAAGGGGAAAAAATGTAATCAAACTTTAACTTATACACTGTTACTGTATACTGTAACTTGCATAACTGCAAATGATATCTACACTTGATTAAAAAAAATATATCACAAACAAAGAAATAATAATAAGAATATTTTTCTTTATACTTTTCTTATGCTTACATTTAGTACCCTTCAGTAATTAGCACAATGTTATGAAATCTAAACATAGTTAATAATAGCCATGGGGTTATAATGCCTTCTGCTGTGTTCTCGAGCCTGGTTAATTCCATGGTCAAATCTATCAGTTATACAGCTCCATTAATGGTAATTGATAGTAATTAGGACAGAGGGGGAGGGTGAGGGGAGGTTAGCCGAGGTGGGTCTGACGTCAATATCGGGGACAAAACTATCTGTGCCAAATGTTCATCATTAAGTCTGGAGCAAATGTGCATATTATTAGCTTTAACAATATTTCTTTCAAGCTAATGCAATATTTTAGCATCTACTACTACTACCAGTGTTGGGAAAAACGGCGTTAAACAATAACGGCGTTACTAACGTGTTGTTTTTTCACTAACGGAGTAATTTAACTAATTACTTTTCCCAGCGTCCCGACGCCGTTACCGTTACTGACAGTAAAATGTGGCGCGTTACTATTACTTCAGTTCACTCTGCTCTTCATCAGAGCATCTCTCATCTAGGAGCTGCAGCGCTGTTGTGTTTCTTTGGTGAAAGAGGCTCGGGGTGAGAGGCTTGTTTGAGATGAGTGAAACGGGCGCAGATAATCTCGTGAGAGCGACGCCAACGCAGGCTGTGTCTCAATTAACCAAAGTCCCTTAAATGCACCGCTCGAACGGCGCATTTAAGTCGACGGTGCTTCGACCCGCACTTCGAACAGTACATGGAACAGTGCATTTGGCGAATTGGGACACGGCTGCAATTTTTGAGCGAGATGAGCGCAGCAGCTCTACACCGACTGCGGCGCCTGCATGGACTACAAACACTTAATGCATGATGGGAAATGATGTCCTGTCACACGTGCATTAACAGCTGATTGGGTCCGAGTTGAGTTTTGATCAGAAACGTCACGCACAGCTGCCTCCCCCTGCAACTTTACACAAACTACTGCCACATATTTGATATGGACATATGTTTTAAATGTGACTGAAAGTGTCCAGGCTGGTGTCACATATGAATCACTTTAAACAAATACAATATAATTACAATCTGTTAAAGTGAAATAAATGTTTAAGGTTCACATCTGTTGTGTTTTTATTGTTTTAACATAGTACGTAACGGCATAGTTACTTTGCCTAGTAACTAGTTACTTCTCCCAAAAAGTAACTGACATGGTAACTCAGATACTTTTTGGGAGAAGTAACTTGTAACTATAACTAATTACATTTTTGAAGTAAGATTCCCAACACTGACTACTACTACTACTACCACCACTACTACCACTACTAATAATAGTAAAAATGTTATTATAATAATTGATTCATACCATGCTGGTGGTAAGGCCCTAATGCTGCCCTGGGCTAGTCTAATGTAAGTGAGGCTGCCAATCTGTGCCATCAGACTTGCCAACCTTCACCAATCACACAAAACATTCAAACAACGTGTGTGAAGTGCCTTGCCTAAGGACATGACGACTAGAGCCACTGCTGCCCCACTGTGGCACCTGGTATTCCCAGTGGTCTCCCATCCAAGAACTAAGCAACTGACCCAACCCTGCTGATTCTGAGATCTGACGAGGCTGGGCATTATCAAGGTGGTATGGCCTTTGACGATCACAACCAGCTCATTTCAGCCCGCCAACAACGACAAATCTGAAATCGGTATTCAAAAATCAGTGTGTTTTTTTTTTTGTGCCAACGTTGCCTTTACTACATATTCTCTACACCCTCTCATACTTTCAGGAGACTTACTTCAAAAACTCTCCCCGTGCTCAACCTCAACATCCAATCAGCGACCCACAAACCGCGTTGGAGTCTCTGGCTTTTTTAGTTCCATCAAGGCTTGTAAATTGCAAAAGCCGTCGTCCTATCACATATCATCTTAATTGGGCTGCGCCTATGGAATTCCCAGATTTGGCCGCTGCGAATCAAAAAGCAAGCCGAGCTCATTTGGAAATACATTTGCTGCATTGCACTGATAACATTGGCTTTTAATTGAAAGGCAATCGCAGTACTTCAAATAAAAGAGTTGCATTTGGCTCTTGTCTCTCGTGTGGATTTGAGACGTTGAATTACATTGGTTGCGGGCTGAAAAATTAGGCAGTGAAGGAAACAATGGTTCCTGTTGATAGCATTGCATTGTGGGTATTCAGTGGTGGCAAAAGTACTCAGTTTTGGTACATAAGTAAAAATAGAGATGCTTCAGGAAAAAAAAATATATATATATCACATGAAAAAAATCAACTTAAGCAAAAGTATTTACGTACCCATTTAATGTACTTAAAGAGTAAAAAGTATTTTCGGGCAGATTTTGAGGTCTAATAAACCTTCAAATATATTGATGCTGAGCAAAAAATGTTTTTCAACAGAAACAATCGGTTCAATATTTTTTTCCTAGCTGTTAAAATTAGCACATTAAAACTAAACCCCTCAGCCTTTTATCAGGTCTCAGACAGTAATAAAAAATACTTTTACTTTTCAGTCCTGTTCAAAACTGTAGTGGAGTAAAAGTAAAAGTATCCACTTTAAAATTTAGTACAAATACCTAAAATTTATACTTAAATACAGTACTTTACTGATTGTACTTTCTAACGTTCCACTAGTGGTATTAGAGTCTAATACCATTAGTTACCATTAAAATTATTTTACCATTTTGCCATTAAAAATACTTTGCTGAAAAACAATATAATAGTCTTATTATTAGACTATTATATTGTTTTTCAGCCAAGTATTTTTTTTTATTTTCTTGAAATTAATAATAATGCATTAAATTTGAAGCTTAAGAAAAACAGGACCATTTAAACCCCTCATACCCAATTTGCCTTACAGCTCTTTAAAATAGTTTAGTATATAGTATAGTCAGCTACTCCTATTGTTTGCATCTAATTATAAACCGTTTTATCCTCCGATAATCAGGAAGTGCATGGTTAGCATGCTAGTTGCTGTTAGCATTACCGTGACTGCAAACTCCACTCAGGCCTCTGAAAGTTGTGAAAAGTTCTCAAACTCATCGCAGGGAATAATTGGGATGCTCTGAATACATGAGGTAAGGAAATTATTCAAAATAAGTTATGGTTTCCAAATTTTAAGCTAGTAAAATTGTGTTACAGTGCCCTTAACATTTGTGCCTTTGTCCCTTCCACAGAGTGTGCAGTAACAGTGAAAGATGAGACCGTCTCGCAAAGCTTTTTCTAGGCACGCCGTGATGTTCTTGGACAGGCCATCTTTCTCGATGCGATGAAGATGTTACAGTCTTCTATCGTTTTTCAGAAAAGACAGTATTAAGTTTTGTCTCGCAACGAAACCTAATATGACTAACGACGTATTTTCTGCTGCCATGGCGATGATCTATGACCCCTCGGAGGTCCGTTTGTCAGTCTGAAAATCTCTCACTTATCACGCTGGGCTCGCTGTCCCTACCACATCGTTTCATATTTCCGGCTGAAGATTTCCATAAAAACAAGCTCGCTCTGTGAAAAAAGAAGTTCTGAAAAAGATATGCAGTTTCAGATAGATTGGTGCCAGTCAGAAGAGGCAGCAGGGATTGGCAGATAAAATATAACCAAATGTGCCCAACGTGAAGCTGGAGAAATGTTCTGCCCAAAATGTGGTTTTCTTTCATTTGTTTGCTTTGCGCCTTGTTTTTATATACACTTTTGAATGTACTCCAAGAAAACTCGTTATAACTAGATTTTTTTTTGTTAAAATATATATTTTAATTCATGATTAACAAAAAATAAATATTTATTTTTTATTTATTTTTTTTTCTTCCTCCAATCATTATAATTATTCACTTTGATGAGTTTTTCACAACTCTCAGAGACCAGAGTGGAATTTACCATCATGGTAATGGTGACATGGCCAGGGACTATGTCTCCCGGCTGGCCTGGGATCGCCTTGGGGTCCAACCGGGGAGGGAAGTGGAAAACCCTGCTCAGACTGCTGACCCTGTGACCCGGCACCGGAAAAAAATCAATGGTTGGATGGGTAATGGTAACAATTTACATGCTAAGGATAACACTAAGATACACTAGCTTTTTGGTAGTTAGCCCACTACCAATTAAGGTTAAGGCTAAGGTACACTTTATAGTCCCCGAATTGAAATCTGTCCTCTGCATTTGACCCATCCTTCAAGGCAGCCTGAGCATATAAATTCTTTACAATTAGATGCAGGCAGCACCAGTATTTTAACCTCAAGAGCTGCTTTTACAATATATCTGTACTGAGGAGAGACAAGTTTAGCTCAAACACACAAGGAAAAATATTGGCTTCTTTAAGTGTCCTTGTCACTCTTTCTACAGAAATGCATCAAAACATGAATGAGTGTAAAAATAGTCATCTTCATGCTTTCAGGATTACCAAATGCATTCATCAAGACACAAATTGTATCAAAATGTAATGTTACATGTGTTTTTATTTTATTTATACATGTACCAGCATTCTCCAGTCAGTTGTATTTATTTTACCCTCAACCTTTGTCTTTATAATAGCTTTTCCAGTAAAGGGCCAAATTTAAGGCGATTGATTAGACTCTTCCCGATAAAAATTAGAGCAGTCCTGGAAACAATAAGAGTGGATTAGCCAAAGTCTTCCCTAAAACTACATCATTATTAGGGTTATGCTGTAATACTCTTTAATGGCTTAAAGGCCCCACACAATTGACTAGCAGCAGTACAAGTATAAGTACAATACTGTGTTGGGGTTTTAAGAAATACATTTATTATGCATTGATAAGTCCTCAGTGCTGGGGACTTCCTGAGCAGCAATGGTGTGAGAAGGTAAAACATTAGAATGCAAAAATAGAAATAATACAAGTTAACATTGGTCACAAGATTTATATAATTTGGACAAAAAAAAAGCTAAAAACAAAACAAAAAGATACCTTGTCCAAACTATAGAACAGTGGTGTCCAAACTATGGCCCAGGGGCCAAATATGGCTCTCAGACCAGTTTTAGTGGCCCTCAGGCCTCCTGCTGAACCACCCCAATTCATCATAAGCAGTACTTTTAACAGCAAATTAAACTATTTCTACCACTATGACCTCAAACAGGTGATACAGACCTAAAATGAATGTGTTTCAAACCTTATTAATACACAGCAGCTCTGTCCAAGCTGTGTATAAAGCACCGCAGTGAATTGATCACCAGTCTGTGGCCCTCTGCTTCGAATATGTTTTGATAACAAAGGTTTGGGCACCTCTGCTATAGAATAATCAGCTAGAAACATATATAGTAGCAGAAATGTTAGTGGCAAGAGTTCATTGTGGCAATAGTAGCATTATTTTGAATTTTATTGTGTTACAAATGTCAAAAACAGGACTAGTCCATTTAAACTGTTGGCCTACATGGTAATGTTAACAACAACTAGGATGCTAACCAGACACCTCCTGAATCTCTGACAATAAACGTTTTATAATTAGTTGCAGACAGTACGCAGCAGATTTACTGACCTCAAGAGCTGCTTATACAATATCTGTGTTGCATATATATATTGCAGTAAAAGTCTTGGATTTGGAGTAAAAGTCCATTTCTTCTCAGAGAATGAGGCAGTGCCTTTCCAGTCTGGCCTCTGAAAGTTGTAAAAAAAAAAAAATCACAACGCTCATAAAGTCATCATGGTGAATAATTAGGATGCTTAGAATGAATAAGTAAAGTGAGGAATAAGTTTGAACCACTGCAAACCATTTAAAAACAGAAATCACGTACAGCGCCTTTAATTTTCTCTTCAGTGTTTAATATTTTAAAATCATACAAATCACATAGCTAGCAGGATTAAGTAGCTTTTAACTCTCCCCCACAGAAAATCCTTCCTTTTTTCTGGCCTTTGTTAAATCCTTCCATGTCCAAGTGGCTCTCCGGTGAATATAGTGGGCCTTTTGGAGTGGTGGCCCCCTTCTGTCGAGTCTGGCTGCTCGCACCTGCTCCCCTCTCTCTACACAGGCCCTGTACAAATGTCACCCTACTACCCCCCTTATTGTCTCGAGATAGCAAAAAATGACCCAACCAGGCAAAGGGACACGTCTATTTGGTGATCATAGGTCGTGCTTTAAGTAAATGCCATTCCAACTCTCAGCGGAGGGATTTAATTACCTTCAATGGCCAAATCCAGTGCAATATCCATGGATTATGTGACCGCGCGTATGACAATATTAGCATAACCTGGACGAGCTGTATGTTTGATATTTCAACAGCTTGGGTCCCGCGTGATTTGTGACTGAAATGATAGTTTGAATCCCCAGTGACAGACTGAAAGAAGTTGTCGCTCGGTACAGCACATTTTGAACGACTATGGTGACAGTAGCTTGAATCCCGCTCTCGACATAAACATCATTGGTTGAGCGTTCAGATCCAATGACCCACAGGTTGGCGGTGCGATTCTAGCTCCCACCGATGAATACTGCCGTTGTGTCTTTGGGGAAAACACTTAACTCACCTCACGCCCTGTGTCTGCGTACACTGGTGTATGAATGTGTGTGTGAATGGGTGAGCAGTTCCTTGATGCACAAGCGCTTTGAGTGCCTTGAAGGTAGAAAAATTTCACTTAATATGTTGGATAGAAAATGTTAAATTAATTACAATAATGTAACGCTAACAACAACTAGCACTTCTGAATTCTGTTTTATAATTAGATGCAGATAATACACAGTGGACTTTGCCTTAAGAGCTACTTATGCAATATATGTACTGCATAATATTACAGTAAAAGTCTTGGATTTGAAGCGAAAGTCCTGGATGCCCTCCCAAACATAAAACTTTTCCATGGTCTCGCTTTGTGATTCATCAGTCAGTTCAATCGCTGTCTGAGCATGTACTGTCATTGTGTCCTTGGGCACATAGTTAAAGATATAATATAACAATGTAGTTGGTGATCATAGGTCCTGCTTTGAATAAATGCCATTCCAACCCTCAGTGAAGGGATTTAATTACCTTCAGTCGGTACGAAATCCAGTGCAATATCCATGGACTGTTCTTACGAGTCCCCAGTGACAGACTGAAAGAAGTTCTCACTCCCTGTTGCATATTTGGAACTAAAAAAATGACTTTCACTCAATATGTTGGATAGAAATGTTATGGTAAATTGTTCTCAAAGGATGTAAAGCTAACAACAACTAGCATGCTAACCCAGAACTTCCTGATTCTCTGACAATAAAACACTTCGTAATTAGATGCAGACGGTATGTCGCAGACTTATTTTGACCTCAAGAGCTGCTTATATAATATATGTGTACTGTGTAGTATTGCAGTAAAAGTCTTGGATTTGGAGTTAAAGTTTTGGATGCCCGCCCAAACACAAAACGTTCCATCTGTCTGGCATTGTGAGGTACCAGTTCAATCCCAATACTTGAGCGTGTACTGTCACTGTGTCCTTGGGCAAGACACTTTGCCTACATTGCCCATTCCAGTCACAATATGGCTAATAATACAATACAGCAATACAGTCCCGCTTTAAGTAAATGCCATTCCAACTCCCAGCAGAGGGATTTAATTATCTTCAGTGGGTAAATCCAGTGCAATATCCATGGATTTTGCGCATATGACAATATTAGCATAACCTGGATGAGCTGTATGTTTGAGACAGCTTGGGTCCCACGCGACTTCCAAATGCGTCCCAGTTTACGTCCCAGTGTTATGGTAAATTGTCCTCACATTATGTAAAGCTAACAACAACTAGTATGCCAACCCCACACTTCCTGATTGTGACAATAAAACCGCTTTATAATTAGATGTAGACAGTAGACAACAGACTTGCTTTGACCTCAAGGGCTGTTTATGCAATACATGTGCATCGCATTGCAGTAAAAGTCTTGGATTTGGGGTAAAAGGATGCCCTCCCAAACACAAAACGTTCCATCTGTCTGGCATTGTGAGTCACCGGCTCAATCCCCGTCTGAGTAAACAGGGTACTAAAAAAAACTTTCAGTCAATACGTCGGATAGAAATGGTGAATTGTCTTCTGATTAGGAGATAGCCTCTCCGAAGATCTGACATGTAACTTTCACCAGAAAACATACACGCAATCAATATTACACCATGGTCTTTGCATATTAATTTACACCCACAGCATGAACACTGAGCTGAAGCCTCCACATAGATTGTCCTAACCTAACACTAGCACTCACACCTCACAGCAAGAAGGTTCCTGGTTCAATTCTCAGTTCGCCTGGGCCAGAGGTGTCAAACTTATTTTCACAGAGGGCCACAAATGTAACCAAATGTAATATAAAATAAATGAAACTAATTTTTAATCTTGTTAAATAACCGTTTCAATATGTATTACTTATTCAAGTTACAAATATTGCATGTGTATTTGCATAGATATGAAAAAAATTACTGTGTAACTGTGTATCTCCTGATAAACTGATATCTTAAGACCGTCATACCTTTTAATTTACGTTGTCACAGGCCACATGAAATGATTTGGCGGGCCACATTTGGCCCACGGGCCTTGGGTTTGACACATCTGGCCTAGGCCTTTCTGTGTGTAGTTTGCATGTTCTTCCTGTGTCTGGGTTGGTTTCCTTCAGACACTTCAGTTTCCCCTATCAACCCAAAAAATGCTCCATAGGTAAAAATCCTCCAGCTAAGATAGTCCTAACCAAAACTAGCAACATGATCTTTGTGATGGTCCCTGAGCGCTGTGCTGTGGTTCTCACTGCTCCTGATGAGAATGAAGAAACAGTTTTTCCTATTAATTACATTCTATGTTGCTATGAAATATCCAAAATTTAAGTTTGCAAATATTGTTCCTGATAATTGGTATTGTTGACTAGACCCAAGATTTCACTGCATTACTACAAAACTCAGAATTTTAACAATATCAATTTAAACTGGCCACGCTCTATAAATAATATTGGACTGTCGTGATACTCTTGTTCTAAAAGCTGCCTTTACTCGCAGCTATAACAAACTCCTATACTTTTATTTAGCTGGGTTTTTATGACTTATGATCCACTGCCAGAAGGTGTCCTTGCACAATCTCTACAATTTCTTGAATGAAAAAATACAAAACTGCAGTTTTATTTGTGTGCTATTTTAACTTATGCAAAATGGAAAACCAAGGATAAAGTGCCAAAGTATATTCAAAGTGTGAATAGAGTGTAATATAGTGGGACCTTTAAGCAACAAAAACTAGATCTTTCTGTGAAAAAATATGTACTTCTTTTAAAAGTTGGTAAATCATTGACAAAACCCAAAACACATAAACAATGTATTCTTTTGTATTTGAACTGCCCTGAAAATTCCAACCAAAAGCATGGCATTTTTTTGTTTAAATATTCATCTAACAAAATAAAGGAGTTGTCATACATTTTTATAAGTCTAATCATAACTATTGTATAACCTTGTTAGCATTATAGTTGCTAAGTAACAGTTATAACTCTACATAGGTCATATCTACTGCAAGTGACCAACCAAGAAATGAAATTACAACTTCACCAAAATAAATAATGAAAAAATAAAAAAAAAAAATAATAATGATAAATAAAAATAGACAACTGGACAAAATGTTGGTAATATATTAGATTTTTGGTACAATTATGTTTACTGTGTTTTTTTGTTTGTTTTAACTGAGTAGTCTAACCTGTCATATGCACTTTAAAAAGCGGTTGGGAATAAACAGTTGTTGAGTGAATTCTAAGCGATATTTTGCATTTTATAGTTTACCATAATGTGTGCCTTTTATACAGTGTTGCGTCTCTTGTGTCCTCACTTTACTTCTTTGAACTTGCATTGTGACGTTACCATAAATCACAGCCACAGAGTCGAGTAATTAACAATGAAAAATGTTCCAGAGAGTGCTTTGTACGACTTCCGACAGTTTCGCATTGTAACATTTCATTCAACTGCTTGGAGCACCAGTTTTTTGCAGTGCACCCGAGCATTCTGGGACCACCTTTGGGATTAATTAGGCATATAAGTGGCATGTAAGATTTCATAATTTAGTAAGTGCAGGGTCAGCAAACACGTCAACTTGTAGAGACTTTAGACTTAGAGATTTCACTTATGCACATGTATCATCTAATTGTATCGTCTAATTGTGTGTTGCTATTGGACTGGATACAGCACACAAAATGAATCACTTTAGCACCAAGTTTAGCATGGAGTTGTTTGGAAAAATATCTTTGCTTTCAGTACTTGTATCCTGCATCACCGTGCTGATGTGCGCTTGTCAGAGAAAGGTCACCTGTCATATGTCAAAGCACAACAAACAACGTAACACTTACAGAACTGAGCTCAATATTTTTGCCTCATTTCTTATTCCATTGTACTGCATTAATCTTATCTATCTCCATGGCAACTGGAAGGTAATGCCATCAGGCCAAGGTACAGGTCTTATCTGTGGAGAGGCGATCCTGCTTATAGTAAGAAAGATGTTTTTCCCATAACCAGAAAACTGAACGTTAGCACACTTTACTTTTGGATCTTTCTAACATGTTGTAATGTTCCCTCATCAGAACTTACCTGAACAAGTTTTATATGTCATCCATGCAATATTGAATAATCTCGCAATCTCTCCCGGGCGCTATTCGAACCCTTCTTATGGTTAACAGTACGAGCCCATGCTTCTTGTGCAAGTCTCAGCCCATAAGCCTATGTCATGCATCCTCCTACATGGTCAGTTGTCATAGATATACAAGAGCAGGATACAAAACAATACACTACAACTTCGCAAACTTGATGCAATGTGCAGAACAGTGGTCCCTTGTGTATCCTGGGGGTTACGTTCTAAAAATACCCCGCAATAGGCGAAATCCGTGAAGAAGTCAGCTTTATTTCTTTACAATTATTATATATGTTTTAAGGCTGTAAAACCTCTCACCACACGCTTTATACATTTTTCTCAAACAGGCATTAACATTTTCTCACATTTCTCTTTTGTTTAAACACTCACAAAGTTCAAACCGTCGCAGATTTAAAAAAAAATAAGTACAGAAGTACAGGGCTTGACAACAGACAGAGCACCTGCGATGTGTGGACGCGGGAGTGGACTGTAGGACACGGGAGTGGACTGTAGGACACGGGAGTGGACTGTAGGACACGGGAGTGGGATTGGTGGACACGGGGGAGTGGACTGTGGACACGGGGAGTGGACTGTAGGACACGGGAGTGGATTGACACGGGAGTGGATTGGGAGATACGGGATGGTGGCGAGGACACGGGAGAAGATCAGGAGGAAAACGTCACAGGTGAGCTGACAGCTTCTCATTGTATCATACACCAGGAGTTGATGACCGTGTCCCAATTTGCCCTAAAATGCGCTGTTCACGCGGCACATTCGGGCGGTACTTCGACCCGCACCTCGAACAGTTCATCGAGCGGTGCATTTGGCGAAATGGGACACGGCAGTTGTGTGGTAAAGCCTTGAAAATGGAACATGTAATGAGACCATCACGCGCACGCATTAACTTTATCAGAGCCATAGGTTTAAATTATCGCCAGTTCAAAACATTTCTGAGCGAGTTAGAAACGGAGCTGGTGATTTGCCCTGTCACACTGAGGTGCGAGGGATAAACCAGGGAAAGGTGCTGCAAAGATGTTTGAGCTGCGTGAGGAGATTTGTCTGTTCTTGGAAAGCAAAGGGAAAGACACAACACAACTCTGAGACGAAACGTTTGTGTGTGAAATGTGTTTTCTGTGACATCACGAGTCTGAATGTGATGAACCTGCAGCTGCAGGTCGGGGTCGTGTCTCTGAGATGTGCAGGACAGTGAAGGTGTTTAAAACCAAACTGACTCTGTGGGAGGCACAGAAAGTGTTGTTTTTCTCTCATGCATTGAGTTTTGCACTTTATTTTATTGTATTTCAATCCAATTATGTTTTAAAAATATTTTAGTTGAGTGACTGATGGAAAATAGTTGACATTATTTATTTCTTTGAAGTAAATTGATCCTACTTTTGCCATTTCCCTGAGATAATATACTGATGGTGCCTTGAATAATCCCGCTTCATTCATTTAATGTGCATGTTATGGGTATTTTTATATAAAGGAAGTTTGTCTTGTGCCTGTTGAAAATAAAAAAAATACTGACAGAGCCATAAGAAAATATTGCTTCATTTATCCGATCATATAATAATATATTTGTTAGGTTTTCAGTAGGTTCAATTAGGTTCACTCGACTATGTGCGGTTATTTTACATTTTTTTCAATGAACATTTGATCAGTCTGGCCCTCGGCTTGTAGCAAATTTTTTAATTTGGCCCCAGGTCCATTTGCGTTTGACACCCCTGCACTAAAGCATCCCTTATCTTACTTCAGATTCACCTTTATATTTGGTGGATGTGGGAAATGTTTGCAAAATATTGTTTCATAAGGTGAAAGAACTGCTCACACCGCACTAGAGTTTCACTGTTTTGTCAATAGCACTAAATTTCTTTCTCCAATAGATAATCAAGACTTATATAGTAATGGCAGCAATAACCAGTGTAATTTATAGAACTGAATATTGAAGTAGTAGTACTAGTAGCAGTAGTAATGAAGTAGGCATAGTAGCCGGACCTGGTCAGTAGGTCTGGATGGGAGACTACTGGGAATGCCAAGTGCCACAGTGGGGCAGCAGTGGCTCTAGTGCATACTGTTGTTGTGTCCTTAAGCAGCATAACATAGACTGTAAAAAGAGGTGGACTAAGGCAGTGTGACGTTACCTATAGCATTCAGCTCAGCAAATTTGGAGCCGAGATCCATATTTGGAATTCCGATTGTGAATATCATAGCAACCAAAGAGCCAAACCAAAGCGAGGCTGTTGAAGGTAACGCCCCTTCCCGCCCACCCTGCTGGTTTAGCTGGTAGCAGGTGCTTAGCCACGCTGTTATTAATGTTCATATCATGATTTACAGACACAATAACGAAATAAAAATACCAGTATAATGTAGAGCAAGTTAATACGGAAATTTTAAGACCAAAAATGACGAGTTTGACAGCAACAGTTACAGAAAGAGGGGAGAGAGTTTTTTCAATGTAAAGTGAATTAGAGCCAGAGTCAGTGGAGCCGGAAGTGCCGCCCACGCTTACTTCCTATTTACAATACAGTGGCTAGCAAGTTCGCAGTGTCTTGCCCATAGGCTGTATATACGAACAGACATTTCACCCACATAGCCTGATGTGAATGCGGTGTGAGCGATGGCGGCGATTGGCAGTCTTGCTTCTAACAGTCTACTCCAGGGCAGCTGTGGCTACAATTACAGCTTACCAACACCAGTATGGAGTGATTAAGTAATGCAATGTAAAACTCTTTGGATGTGATGAAAGACGCTGTATAAATCCATAGTATTAGTAGCAGTAGTTGCAGAAGTAGTAGATACAGCAGTACATCGCTTTTAAACCTGTACCCTCTTCTTGAATTGTTTACTGCTATACCATATATAATTTCAGTTTGTTTTGCTCAACATAAACAAATGCATTCCTTTGTTTACCGTGATGAAATGTTGCTTCTTACAACAAGGTTACAACTCCTGATCCACTGCAGTCGACAAAGTACTGAAAACGGATTGCTTTTGCCCTACACCCAATTACACTTTTATTGCGCGCCATAACATCCCCCGCCATTATTTCTTTTACGTTGTTTTCTTCTCTTTATCTTCATATATACGCGTTGAGGCAAAACAAACACTTCTCAAGTCCTTTAAAAGCACCTTAGAATGTTTTTTCATTACCTCATGCAAATAGAAGCATTTTTAAAGGAGACATATTAAGTTCATTTCTGATCTATGTTATAATATAGTTTCCTCATCACAAACATACCTGGAGTTGTGTTTCATTCAACTTGTTTAACACACATTAGGCTGAGTTCTGCTCTCAAATGGAAGACACTCTGTTCCACTATGTGATGTCATAAAGTGGCCTTACAGGAAGTGCTCCACTGTGTTTATAAACTCCATACACATTCACTAGAATCATTTGGATGATTTCAAGCCTGGAACTGCCAATCTCTACTAAAAGTTAAAAAAAAGGTAGCTGTTAACTTGAAAACTACCACTATGTAACATCACAAGGTAGAACAGAGCATTTGGAGCTTTGGAGACTAATAATAAAGCAATGTCCCCAACCACCGGGCCAAGAACCGGTACTGGTGCGTTATACATTTGCTCCCGGGCCGCACAAAAACAGTAAATAATTTATCAGCGACCACATCTTCTCTGACGCAACTTTCGCCCGTCCCTCATAACACGCTAAGAAGCTTGTCCGTAGATATATAATGACAATCCTGAGAGGAAATCACCACAGAAATCCATTTGATATAACACTGAGTTTATTATATCTGTGCTGGATCTTCTCTTGTCTCCACGATCACGTATCATGTATAACACAGACACGTCGCCCAAAAGTAGAGCCACAAGCTCGTGAAAATGAGCCAAAAACAAAAGTCTTTGGAGAGCTTTTTTGCAAAAGGGAAAAGGCCAAACTGAGGAGTCAGAAGAGGAGTCTATGACCTTCAAGAAAAAGAAAGATCAATTTAACAGACAACACCAGGAGTCCTACTTAAAATATGAGCTTGTCTCTACAGGTGAGTCTTGAGCGCCGAGTCCGCTCTGCGTAATATGCAACAAAAAGTGAACGAGGCAATGAAACCTTCAAAACTGCTTTGGCACATGGAGACTAAGCACCTGGATTAAAAGATAGGTCTTTAGAGTTTTTTTGAAAGTAACTTCGGAGCAGACTGGACATAAGAAACACACTGCAGGTGTCATTGTCTCCCATCACCTCTATGGGACCACCTCATCGCAAAGAAACATGCGCAGGGCTCCCACTGATTCAGCGGTATGATGAGTTGTACTTTTTCTGTTCTTAATGTTGTGGGAAAAAAATACAATTCTCAATGAAAAGTAATCCATTTGCGAAGCTCGGTGAGTATTTGAAATACAGACAAGAGGTTTATTCTTTGTTACAGCAGATACAGACAGGACAAGGACCAGGCCTACCCTGGCCACAGACTGGCAGCCTTTCAGCGTCTCCCCAGTCTCCACCACCAAGTCTCTCCTCTCCACACCAAGTCCCCTGAGCATCTGAGCTCTGACTATTTTATACCAAAATGACAAAGCTACATACATTTCAAAGCAGAGTGACTTTTGTTTCACACCCATAAGATAATGAACTTTTACACCTAGACAGGTAGAACAACAACGAGCTTCATGTGGGATGGAGACAGAGCTTCACACATGTTAATGTCTCGTCTGGGTCTGGCACTGACACAGATCAAATGCATTTTAAAGACACAGCATGAATATACTTAAATTTCCATCCGGTCTGTGAAAATAAAACCGACATTATTCCGGTCCATGGTGCAAAAAAGGTTGAGGACCCCTGTAATAAAGGATACATTTGTAAATGAAACAAAACAAGTCCAGGTATGTTTTTGATGAGGTAACATTGTAACATGGCTGAAATCTCACAGGAATCCATTTTGTGTAATATGGGACCTTTAAAATCCCTATCGCAAGTAAGAGTTGTATCAAGTTATTCTATGTTGAGCTATGTAAAGTGTCTGTTGACGGCAGATGTGTATTGTTAAGCGATGAGCAGGAGACATAGCAGTACTTTGAAGCCTTTTTTACTTTGCCAAGATGTTTTTCTGATGAGACGTTATAAAGCTCTGTCTGCCAACTTCATCTATTCACTAACAAGGTGATGCTGGAGTGAAAGCAGAACTGAGGTCGACTTAAACGTACGCCATGGCAACCGCTAAGGGGACGGTGTGAACTTGGGTGAAACGGGACACGCACTCGTTTTCCATTGTGAGGCAGGGAGATAATGTCACAATGAAATGTCAATTATTCTATGCGGGAACACTTTGAGGACGGAGCGTTCAGTGGGTAAAAGTGTACGCAAATGAGGGAGGGCATCTTTGAGATCATTAAAGGAGAGTTGGCATGGTTTTCTGTGTCCTTCTGAGCTAAGTTACTCTTTAAAGGCGCTGTATCAGATTTTTACTGTCTTAAAAATGTGAAAAACAGAACTTGTTCAGTTGGCAGTGGCCCAAAGTTATTCCTCACTTACCTTATGCATTCCAAGCATCCTAATTATCCGCTGCAATGAGTTTATAAGTGTTTTGTACAACTTTCAGAGACCATTGCAGAGTTTTGCTGTGACAGGAAAGCTAATAACTATCATGCTCACGCGAACATCCTTATTTTTGGGTAATAAAATACTTTATAATTAGCTGCAGACAGTACACAGCAAACTTATTTTGACCTCAAGAGCTGCTTATACAATAAATATATAATGGGACAAGACAAATTTAGCTTTTAACAGCAATCAACAATATCTAACTTTTAAAGGGGATGTATAAAGTAAGACTCAGAATGTCCATGAGAACTCTCTCTTATTTCATTCAACACTTTAAATCTAAACGTTTTTAAAAAAAAGAGTAAAAGTAAATAACATTGGAAGTTGGAGAGGCAGTTTAAAGCCTCTGCCTGCACTGTGCTGTACTTGTTGTTTACACTGTTTACTGACAGGATTATGTGTGACTAAATGTTCTAACTCTAACTAAAAATAAGTGGACTTGCAAAGGATAAAACACATCCCACTATATAAACAAAACATTTGTGTTGTTATGTGTGCATTACATAACAGTTTAATCTATATTTTCTGAAAGCCCCACCATGTAACTTTTTGTGGTAGATGTTTCCTCGTAGTTCTTGTTTCATCAACGTTTCAATCATGATGGTCTACTATATGGTTCCCATAGCTCTCTTAAAATGCATTTCTGATTAATTAGGTAGATTAGGTAGAATAGATAGAAATGGGTTATTTACTGTAATTCACAGCAAGAAGGTTCCGGGTTCAATTCTCAAGCCTCTGTGTGGAGTTTGCATGTTTCTCCTCTGGGAGCCTCTGGGAGGGTTTCCTGTAGGCACTCAGGATGTGCAACATTAACCCAAAACATGCACAACAGGTAAAAAATTCTCCAGCTAAGGTAGTCTTGACCAAGCCTAGCAACATCACGGAAACAGTGCTCAGTGCTCCAGAGGAGACGACCCAACGGCATTGAAGGACGGATGAAATGAGGAGGACAAATTTCCCCATGGGGACAATAAAGTGTACTTTAACCTTCACTAGTAGTGGTCTGAGTTGTGTTTCTCACAAATTGTCAGTGATTTTACTCGCAAACCCTTGAACACTGTGTTCCACCTTGTGATGTCATGTGGTGATACAGGAAGTGCTCCACTGCATTTTTAAACTCCACTCACCTGCACTAGAATCATTTGGATAATTCCAGCCCTGGAATTGCCTCTGCTGAACAAAAGGTACAAGGTAGCTGTTGCTGTGGTTATGCTTTTGAGGAGGTAACAGCATGTAGCCTTTTTTTAATATAGGACTTTTAATGTGTCCATTTGCAAAAGTAAATGTGTTTTTAATTTATCTTAGCCAGTGATAGTGTCACTGTCTGAAAGCATATCGGCCCGGCACGTAAGTACATCACAGTGGACATCTCGCACCTAGAAACTAATGTTACAGCTCCCACAGCCTGTTTATCTACTGACGGGAATTATGAATGCATTGTGCCATTTGGAAATATTCCCCGAAACTCTCAGGAAATTCAATAATAAATCTATGCACAGTGACTAATCTATGAAGAAGTGTAGAGAAAAAAGTATGTTCTATGCTTAAGGCTCAGACAGAGGCTGCAATTTTTCTCCCCATGTATTTGAGCAAAAAGTGTGTTGCCCAAGTACAGATCTATTGCATGAGCAGTGCTTGAGGTCTGCTTTTAATTATAAAGTGTTTAATTATCTGAGAATCAGGAAGTGCATGGTTTGCATGCTAGTAACTGAGATATTGATATTTCTCAATGGTCGCTAATCAATCTGAAACTGGTCCGAAATTCGTCAAAAACTAAAACTATGTACTTTACCAGATCTCATGTCAAGGGCATCTGTGCTTTAAATGGTGACCTCAGTGAACAAATCCCTCATTATAAATACCTCAGGATTTGGTTGGAGAGCAGGCTATCATTTAAAACACACACTGACAACCTTAAATTTAACCAAACGTAAAATTTAAATAGGTTTACGTTACACGAATAAAGCCAGTTTTTTCATACATTAAACATTAATTCAATCTAGTCTTGTCTTCACTGGATTACAGTAATATTATTTTTGATCATGCAACAAACATCCTGATACGATTTACCACAGCGCACTTACTTTTATTACTTTTGACAGTTACTGCATTCACCGCTGTGATCTGTACAGCACGGTTGTCTGGACCTCACTGCAGACCCACAAACTTATATAGACCCACATTTGCATTTACAAAGCTACACTGGCAAAACTTCCACAGTATCTCACCTCCCTGATTCAATTCAATTCTCATCATTACCATACCAGGACTCAGGGGAGACTGACCTTAACAGTACCACAAATCTACACAGTGCAAGGGAAAACTAGTTTTAGATTTTATGCCCCTCATTTATGGAACACTCTTGTAAACCAACTCAAACTAAACAGTGTAATTCCCTTAAGTGACTGTAAACACACTGTATCTGTCATCTTTTCAGACGGTTGTAACTGTTTTAGCTGAAGCCTGTGGACCACAAGCTCAGTAAATATTTAATTTTACTATGCATTTTATGAATTGTAAATATTTTATGTTTTAACTGTGTACTCAGGACTCCCTTGAAAATGTCATCTCGGTGGGATTTCCTGATAAAATAAATAAAATAAATATTAAAAGACAAAATTAAAATCTGTCCACTGCACAAATCGTTGTAGGAGTAAAGAGTTTCGCTGCTCATCCAAGCCGCTTCTTCATTTCTGGTTAAATTGCTGGTGGTCACTGCCTTATATCTATCTGAAACATCTAAAAAAAATATATCTAAATCTAACTAAAATAAATAGCATAACTGTGATTGCAACGCATAAGGTAAGTGAGGAATAACTATGCATCCAGTTGTTAAGAGATTAAAGAGATTCAGAGATTAAAGCGCTTTTCAGAGCTTTCAAAAACCAGAGCAGGGTTTGCTGTCATGGTAATGCTAACAACTAGCATGCTAACCGTGCACTTTATGATTCTCAGACAATAAACTGCTTCGTAATTAAATGCAAACTGTACACAGCTGACTTGACCTCAAAAACTGCTTACACAATATATATGTTCTGGGGCAAGGCACATTTTGCTCAAATACATTGGAGAAGAAAAAAAGTTTAAAAGCCCTTTAAGATCATTCCTAAATTAACGGGACAAATATATGTATATAAAATTAAAAAAAAACCCACCCACCTTACTCTCCGTTAAGACCCTGGGGATGCCATTGTGCGCGCCTGTTTCCCCGAGATAAAGACTCCCTCACCACGGCCCACAAACTCCCAAAGTTGGCTTGTTATAATCTGGAGAATGCAACGGTATTCCGAGTTTGGATGAGGGGGCGGAGGGCTCTAGACACTGCAGTCCAAACCAGTGAATAATGCCTCGGCAGCCTAATTATGCCATGCTGTTTTGGCATGCAGCGCCATTTTTGAGTGTTGAAATGATATGTATTGAATGTAATAAAATAAATAAATTTACAATGTTCATTTGATTTGCGGACTAAGATACATCTTGTCACCCATTTTCAAACTCTTTCCGGGGACCAAAGCCAAAACACATGTACTATGCAATGCTATGCTAATAGGAGCAGTGACTCATTAGAGCAGCGGTGTCAAACACATTTTCACCTAGGGCCACATCAGCAAAATAGCTGCCCTCAAAGAACCAGATGTAAAATATACCTAACTACTTTTTTAACTTTAATAAATACAGAAACAGTTACTTCTTATTCAAGTTACAAATATTGCACATGTATTTGCCTAGATGTAAAGAATTTGGTTGTGTAACTGCGTATTTCCTGATAAAATGACATTTTAAGACCACCATAACTTTTAATTTACCCTGTCAAGGGCCACATAAAATGATGTGGAGGGCCATATTTGGCCCATGAGCCTTGAGTTTGACACATGTGCATTAGAGCCTGCACTCAGGGCCCGCCCTAGCCTTTAGGGGGCCCTAAGCTGAATTTGCCATTGGAGCCCTCGGCACTTCAGTTCCATGTGTTCATATTTGACAAAATTAAGACATCATCTCAACCAGTTGTAAAACCACAGAAAATTCTAAAGGCTCAGAACAGCAACAGCCACAAGTATAAAAACATGTAAGGAAGAGGGTCTGGGGGCCCTCCACCAGAGAAATGTTTAAATTCTGGACATTTTCTTCTTGATTTCTGGTTCATTTTAATGCGTTTTTAATTCTTAGCCTTTCTCTGTGATTAGTTTGTTACTAAAACACACTCACATTCACTTGTCATATAAATACTTATAAAAAGAGCCATTCTTTTGAACGGCTCTTTTATATGAAGGGATCCAAAACATTCAGATCCCATAAAAGAGCCAAAATTCCCATCACTAGTACAAATCCAAACTCTAATAATGATGTCACTTCATCTAACAATAAAAACACATTATGCAATTAACACATATTTATATTTTTTTGTATTATTTTGAGTATTTTTTCCCGTACAATACCACATCTGATAAGGTCCTCCTCATCACCTACAAGTCCCTCCATAATCTTGCCTCTCTCTACCTGGCCGACCTCCTCCATCAGCACCGTCTCACCCGCCACCTCAGATCAGTCCACACCAACCTCCTCGCTCACCTCATCAGGACACGGCACCGACCCTTGAGGACAGAGCCTCCGCCGCCCCCCACCCCCCCCCGCCCTCTGAAACTCACTCCCACAACCCATCAGGAACTCAGACTCACTGCAGCACTTCAAATCACTCCTAAAAACTCACCTGTTCAAAGTAGCATTCTCCTCATGTCTTACAGCGTCATCTTTTACTGTTTCTTTTTGTTTGTTAAGTGTCTTTAAGTGATTATATGACTCGGTTTAAAATATACATATGCTCTCAACGTATTCTTAAATTCTACTGCCATTTCTTACATTTCAAACTATCTAATGTCTCAGGTGTCATCATAACAAGGTTGGTAGACTGATCCCAGCTCTGACCAGTGCTTCATGGTGTGTTCTTGGTCCGTGTGAGTTATTGTAGGAGTCCAGAGAGGCTATTTGCATGGCCTGGCTAGCCGAGATTACTACTGTACCAAGATTATAGTCTGGGACAGGCGGATTAACCAATCACAATGCAGCAGCTGTGACTGGATATGCAAAAATGAGATTGAAATAATGATTAACTGTTATTAATGATCAGTGGTGTGAGGTAAGTAAAAGCAGTAAAGTCCTGTAGAATTTTTGGGTATCTGTACTTTCTACTACTCCTCCTTTCTACTACTAATACTTTTTTTTAAACTGAACTGAAAAGCAAAAGTACTTTTCATATGATTTGAGGGGTTATTTTTACCATGTTTGTGGTAACATTCTGACTAAAGGTTTCGGGTTCAAGCTTCGACTTCAAAATTCATAAGAAAAACTACAATATTGATTTGGATTGCTACTGTTGACCAAAATATGTATCATGTTTTAATAATATCACTACATTTACCATTTTAACAACATTTTATCAAAATCTGTGCGAAATACTTACGTACTTACTCTCTTAGTACATTTTTAAACAGGTACTTTAATACTTTTACTTGAGTAGATTTTTTCAGGTGATACTTTTACTTGAGTATTTTTCACTCCAGGATCTGTACTTTTACTTCTTCATCTTCCACCACTGACGGTGATTAACCAAATCCCAAAGTCTTCTGCTTAATGTATCAGTGAATACACGAATACGCAGCCATAATTAAAACCAAACTGTTGGCATAGAATATTTAAAAGTCAAGGCCTCTAAAAGTCATACTATTTTGTCATGGTTCTGTTGTCGTCATTCATCACCTGTCACCTGTCAGCTGTCACCTGTCTTTTCTGTCTGCACAAAGCCCTGTCTCTCACGCAGCTAAAACTCCAACTACATTTCCTAAAGTTTGAAGGACCCTCGAGGCTGGAACACTTGCAATTGCAGCATACCCACCTCGTGTTTCTTGGAGAGCTTAAAGTGCTTATGACAGCTTAGACAACTCACTTGTTATAATATAGGTAGCTTATTATTATATATGAGAGATTATCATATATAAATAAACAAATATTTTAACATGGGCAGCAGATATGACAGTATTTATTTTTTTTAATAGATCTTTTTCCGAGGTTTAGTTTGTTTTCATAGGTTTTGGCGGCGTCTTCCTAGCAGTGGAGGCAGGACGACAGCGCCATCTGCAGTCCAATTTCTTCAGGACAGTATGCCAGGTGTGTGAGAGTAAAAAATCCCCCTTGTCCCGTTTTATAGTCTCGTGGGCTCTGTATTTCGATTGCCTCCGATGTTTGCTGTCCTCTGTCCCAATGTCGTAACGTCCGGAGGGACAAAAGATACAGACTCCGGAAAACGGTTCAACAGTTTGTTAACAATACAAAATGTGAGAGAATCGTCGGAGAGGGCTGGTGGAGGACTGGGTCGGCGATGGGCGTTCGGGCACAGGTGGTTGATATGGGGGTGCTCGTACTGGTCGAGGCAAACTGGGTTGGAGGCGGAGGTGCATGGATAGTCCAACGAGCAAAATCACAAGGATACACTTTCGATCTGGCCGGAACACGACATGAAAGACAACTTGTGGAAATACCAAAGATGACAAGACAATCTGACCCAGAGTGTAGGAATCCTCAGCCTCTTAGTACTCCCTAGGTGAAGGCTTGACTGCTTGATCAGATGCAGGTGTGCGGAGGTGGTGCCAGAGTCTCCGCCCACCTCCAGACATAGAAGGGAAGGGGAAGGACAGCACAAAAAACCCAAATCCCGACACTCAATGATATTTGCTTGATCCCAGTCCATAATGTGGTTCTCTCTTTTGCAGTGGTCAGAAATCCCCAGTTTGAGTTGCTACTGTTCTGCTTTGTGTTTTGTTGTTCGTGTGCGTGCCTTCGCCGTTTCCTTCTCACGTTCTGTCCTATGTTACTTTTTTCGTGTCCTTCCTGATGTATGTTTTATTGTAAGTGCTGCCTCCAAAGGTAGGAAGACAGCACCAAAACCTGTTTAAATCAGCTGACCAGACACGTCGCAGCAACATCACCTGACCACTCTCAAGAAGAGCGTTAGTGAGCAGTCGAAACTGTCAGGTATGAAAACAAACTAAACCTTGGTCTGGAAAAAGCATCTGTTAAAATGAATTAACAGAAGACCAGATGAACCTGAATGGACTAGGTATGACAGTAGACGTGATTCCAACTGTTACCAACCAACCTTAATATTAACAAAATTGCACAATAGTTATGATTAGACAAATAAAAATAAATGACAACATCTTTGTTTTGTGAATCAGTTTAAACTTACCAGAAAATGCATAAATTGTCTCTGCATTTTGGATTGAATTTTTGATTTTTTTTTTGCTTTAGAACTTACTGCTACTTCCTGTTTTTTTGTACTTTTCTTTGATAGGCCCTTACCAATTATAATGTTTTATGCGGACTTATATACTTATTTATCTTCTTTTATTTCTTTTTAATTGTATTTTGAACAGGACACCCATGAAAAGGAGAGTAAACTGGTGCCGAACAAACCAAAATAAACACGGTGACACCAACAGACGTATTTCAGTCTATTTTAGGGTAAATACAGACTATCTAGTTTGTTAGAAACGTGCAGAAGAAAGCTAAATATGTTCAATGTCAAACTGCATACCTCCACCAGAAAAAGTGGCACAGTACAGCTTTAAAATACTTTATGCAATTTCACAGTGGCTTCATTTCATGGTGCCATTCACTATCCAGCTGTTTGCTGTTGTTTTTTTTTTTTTTTTTATTTGTTTTATTTTATTCAAGCCTCAAGAAACTGTCTGAAAATATTCCAGAATTATAAAATTACATTTTGTGTTTAATATTTTAGTTGGGTTTAGGGTTAGTCCTACAATAAAAGACAGATTCTCTTCGTAATACAAACATTTAAATAACTCGTACGTCTGAAATAGAGATTAACCTGCCGAGGGACTGAAAATGGAAATTAGCCACGTTGGCTATAATCTTTACAGATTTACATTTGTAAGTGTTCATACATATGTGCTGTTACTTTTACAAAGAAAATCAGAAATTAGACCATTGGCCTTTTGTAACAGATTAGCATAGATTTGACATAAGTATCTCTCCATCAAGCACCGCACACCAACTTCTCTGAGCCAACCATCCTTCATATACACTATAAACACTACCTGTGTATATAGTGTACCACTACACTGTAGATTCTCCCCGAAAGCATCAAAACTATGAATGAACACATATGGAGTGTAGTAAACATAAAATAAACTCAAAAAACTTATTTTAGATTTTAGAATATAAAATAGCCACCCTTTGCTTTGATCACTGCTTTAGACAATTGACATTGCTTGACCCTGACGAGGCAGAGCTATGAAGTGACAACCGTTTCAGGAGACTTCATAAAGAAGCTCACTGAGAGAAGGCCAAGGGTTTGAAGTGCTGTCAACAAAGCAAAGGGTGGATACTTTGATTAATTCATCATAATTCCACAGATCTTGCACCATAGATTTGATGTAGTCGGTCTCTATCTAAAATGTAAAAAGTGATAAACATTTTTTTTAAAAAAAGGTTGAGAGCAAAGATTTGTCCAAACTTTTGGCTGGTAGTGCCCTCAAAAGTTAGATTGAGATGCAAATTCCGGAGATTCGCCACAGCGTTAAAGCAATTTGTCTGATAAACATAAACCCTTCAATCATCGGGAATCGTCGGGACCCGGGAGGTAACCCTAATCCTGTACCAACAGAACTGAAGCCAATGGGGAGCGTGCACGTTGGCTACACGTGTGCGCGTCCCTTTAAGCGAGAGGTAAACACAAACATGACCCACATAGCACGTTAGCGGATAAGCAATTTACACTTTAATGAGACATGGAGCGCGGGAAGGATTGGATTAGTGGCCGGGATGCGACGGCTCGGGCGGAGACAGGAGAGACGACCTGTGCTCTCCACTGAGGATGTCCCCGTGGTGACATCAAGTGCACTCGAGGTCACTCGCTGTCAACAAGAGGGAAGATACTGTTAAAGAGGGGTATTACACTTCCATGGGGTATTACCTGCTAACACATAACATACTTAGATCACCACGTTACCTTTATAGTTTAGAAAATGCTAGACTCCCATTGCTCTCCGCTCTAAGTAACTCCCCCTTATGAGCGCTATCAGAACACAATCAGGCCATGTCCTGCTAATAAAACTATTGCACATCGCACCGGGTTTGTGAAGTTGTAGCGTATTGTTTTGTATCTTGTTTTGTATTTATGGAAAATTGTCGTGTGGGAGCATGGGTGGCGTGGGCTTGTGCTTGGAGCATTGGACAGAATCGTACTGCTAAGGGCCCAGGAGAGATCAGACAGATTACTCAACTATGCACAGATGACATATAAACCCACTTCAGGGATGTTTTTGATGAGGGAGCAACGTTAAATGGTAGGAAGTTTAAAAAGTCTACACTATGCAACAAGGGTTCTCTAGTTGGGACACCTTAGCTTTGATTATGTATAGTAAAAAAAATTAAGTACATGACACAAGGACTCGTTCTTTACTGGTGCACGCAATAGTGAAGCAATGGAGGCTAAAATTAGCAGCTCGTTTCAACATGTGTCCTACTCCATGTTAAGTAATTTGAACAGCATTTCTTATATTGGAGGCGACAGTAAGGTGACTAATGTCAGAGGTTTGATTCCCACTTGGACCAATTTCTGTCGCTGTGTCCTTAGGCAAGACACTTAACCCAATTGCCTAGTATGACTGTGGTGTGTACGTGAGTGATTGGTGGTGGTTGGAGGGGCTGATGGATCGGCCTGTCGACTTGAAGCAATCATTTTTGGGGGGGAGTATTTATCGTGTGTACTTTTTCTTTGCACTAGTGAGTAAATTTTGGTTATTTTTCTGTACTATGATTAGATTTGAGCTGTAGAGGTTTGAATAAATACCTTCTATGGCTCATATAGATACAAACTCACTACTTAACTGTTGCATTCTGTTACGTATTTAAAGTAGCAATTTAATTTTGTTGTTTTTTTTTGTTTGTTTTCACTGGAAGGACTATGTCTCTCGGCTGGCCTGGGAACGCCTTGGGGTCCCAATGGAGGAGCTGGAGGAGATGTCTGGGGAGAGGGACGTTTGTGAGTCCCTGCTTAGACTGCTGCCCCCACGACCCGGCCCCGGATAAGCGGAAGAAAATGGATGGATGGTTTTTACAATATTATACATTTAGATTGTTATAATCTATGTTTAGTTCAATAATATATCACACGTCAAAATTTGTTATCGTGACCAACCTACTGTTTTGTTGGTTTTTTTTTGTTTTTTGCTTTTTTTTTTTGCAAACATCAGTACGGAGAGC
The DNA here is from genome assembly GCA_019594935.1 of Periophthalmus modestus. Classification (NCBI taxonomy): domain Eukaryota; kingdom Metazoa; phylum Chordata; class Actinopteri; order Gobiiformes; family Gobiidae; genus Periophthalmus; species Periophthalmus modestus. The sequence goes on from JAIEZT010001243.1 coordinate 12,595,510, forward strand.
ATATTTACAAGTGAGAAAGGAACATTAAGTGGATATACAAAAGTGAGGGAAATGTGGGATGCAAGACAGAGTTTTGCAGTTTGGTACTTGTCAAAGTAAAAGGGGAGACAACTGTAAACGTCATAAGGATGGTGATAATGGAGAAGAAGAGAAAAAAACAACAAAAGTTCATAATAAGCACATGCATATATACACACACACACATAGGACTATCATACACACATACATGCACGACAGGCCTACTGATGGCACAGAATGGCAGCCTCGCTTCTGTCAGTCTGACCCAGGGCAGCTGTGGCTACAATAGCAACCAAATGTGCAACCTGTGAGCTTCATCTTGAACTTCCTTGTTATACTCCCAATGCTGGTTCAGTTCTTTCTTATTTTGTTTTCCCACAAACACTAAATGGTTAACGACTACAAATGTGTTCCCCCTTGTGTGCCGTTGTGATTAAGTCGTACCTCATCCCTTAAATTCCTCCAAAATCTCATCCTCCAAACGTATCCCCACACATCGCGAACGCACTGATTGAAGCTGTTGGAAAAAACGGTGGGATTTTCTGATTGCAATTTCCTTGTTTCATCAAAGTCAGTTGTTGTTTTTGTGAAACGTTGCTGAAGGGTATGTCTGCCTGTGCTGGTGGAACATCTGTGCTTTTGAGTGATGGAGAGGAGCAGACGCTGTGTCCACTGGATTCCTCTGCGCTGAGAGCCACCGCTGCTTTGTGTGTGTGCGTGTGCATGTGTGTGTGTGCTAATGAGATGTGATTGGCAGTTGGGTTGGAGGAGCGACGTGATTGGCTGATTTCAGATGAAGTTAAGGAGAGAGAGGCAAGCCGAGAATTAAAGAGCTTATATTACGGTATTTTCTGATGTATGTTATAATGTGGTTTCATCATCAAAAACATACCTGGAGTTGTGTTTTGTTTCATTCACACATGTTTAACTTGTAACTGCAGCCAGAAAAGTGGATTTTCACTGGCTACAATTACATGGGCACACAAAATCTGAAAATAAACAAATAAAAATAAAAACAATTAAATTAAAAAATTATAAATTATAAAAATAAAAAAAATAAATAAAAAAGAAATTTAATTAAATAAAATCAACAGATTTATTTCCGATGTGTACCTCTCAGTACTCACATAAGGTTTTGCATGGGGTGTTAATTGTTAACTCATAACACATTCATCTGTTCCTTTCTATTGTTTTGAAAATGCTATATTCGCCAAAAAACACGTATTAAAATGTTTCAATGGTTTCAGTTTCATTTTTGACATAAATCCCCACTCCCCTTTTATCACCACACAATTGGCCTGCATTCCGCTAATGAAACTATTTGGTAAGTGGTCACATTTTTAACACTTTTCCACCTTCAAGGCACATCAAGGCACTCATCCTTTCACACACACATTCATAAACCAGTGTACACAGACATTAGGGGCTAGGGGGGTTAAGTGTCTTGCCCAAAGACACAACAAGACCATTCATCTGTGGGAGCTGGAATCACACTGCTGTACTAATGATGTTTACATTGAGAGCGGGATTCGAACCAACTTTTGGATTAGTGCTCACTTTACCACTCTACCAACTGAGCAGCTGTCACCTACTATTACACATTACATCAGGTTTGTGAAGTTGTAGTGCATTGTTCTGTGTCCTGATTTTGTATATATGATTGTAAAGGTCCAGAAATCAGATAATGCTCAGATGTAGCCGTGCATATAAACATAGCCATTCTCTTCTAAATCCTATGAAATGAAGTAGAAAGATATTTTATAGTCCTCGGTGATAATTATACCCAACGTGCTAGCTTATTAGCTTATTAAAACTGAAATATAATGTTTGACAGTGGAAGATGTACTGTCCATTGTAGGTTACCACTATTCTACAGAATTTGGAAACTCTTTACAAGAACTGGATTTTAACTAGTCTTAACGGAACTTGATTAATTGTGAAGAAATTGCTTTAACTACTTAATTAATACCCCAACGCCTAACCCCTTAATTAAGTAGTTCCTAAGCTTGAATCATTTCAATAAAGTATTTATTCAATGTGAATTAAAGGTCCCATATTATGCAAAATTGACTCCTGATGAGGTTTAATTCTAGTTATAATGTTGCTACCTCCTCAAAAACAGACCTGGAGTTGTGTTTTGTTTCATTCACACATTGAGTAATTTTGAGTAATCCTGGTTTGTTGTCTGCATCTCAAAAGCTCAAAATGCTCTATTCCACCTTGTGATGTCATAAAGTCGTAGTTTTCAAGTTAACAGCTCCTTTTACCTTTTGTTCAGAAGAGACTGAAAATTCCAAGGGTGAAATTATTCAAATGATTCTAGCAAAGTTGTATGGAGTTCCTGCATTTTCTGTATCACCACATGAGATCACATTGTGGAACAGTGTGTTTTCAGTTGGAGAGAAGAACTCAGGATAAATCTGCAGGGTTTGTGTGTTAAACATGTGCAAAAGAAACAAAACACAACTCCAGGTCTTTTGTGAAGAGGAAACAACATTTTAAAATAGATCAGGAAATAGCGTAACATAGGCCCTTTAAGTCTTTGTTCATGCTTTATTAAGTGTTATGCATTTTTAATATTTCATTGTGTAATTACATAATTAAACATATATTGAACAATGGAAATGCTAATAAAACTGAAAAGTGCAGTGATGTGAACAGGAAAGCTTGGACTGGTGAGGTTTTCCAAATTCTGTGTTCAATAATAATGATGATTAACCTCTCAGTGAGACTCATTTGGTAAATTGCCTTTGTAACTTGGACCCAGTGTATCAGCGAGCGCACAAACCGTCTAATGGAAGATCTTTTGCATAATAATCTAATTCCAGTGCAGATAGTGAGGCTTGGCACGGAGATGGACTAGTTTTGAAACTGGCACAACATGTAAGTAAGCATTTAACTAGGAATTCCTGCTGATTCATTTTAAACTCCTGGTTGCTGGATTCTACTGGAGGCTCAATATAATACAAAGATATTACACATTTAACAGCTTTTAACAATTGATGCACTGATGGTAAATGGACAGATTTTTATATAGCGCTTTTCCACCTTCAAGGCACTCAAAGTGCTTTATATTAAGGAACCACTCACCCATTCACACACACATTCATACACAAGTGTACGCAGACACATGGGAACAAGGTTGATTAAGTGTCTTGCCAAAGGATACGACAATAGAATTCATCTGTGGGAGTTGAAATTGCACTGCCAACGTGTTTGGTCAGTGGATCAGACCGCCAACCAATGAGGTTTATACAGAGAGCTGGATTCGAACCGCCAACCTTTGGATCACTACTCAAAATATCAAACATTGCAGGATCAGGCACAGCTTCAGTTCAGTATTTAGTATTTAAGGCCCTGTACCCAATTTTTTCCCATGTACTAGAGCAAAATGTCTTGCTTCAGTACAGATATACTTTATAAACAGCTCAAAATATGTCTGCTGCATGCTGTCTGCATCTACTTATTAAGCTTTCTATTGCTAGTTTCATGCTAGTTGTTGTTACCTTTACTGCAAAAGAAAATCTACGCTCTGGTCTCAGAGTTGTGAAAAACCTACCTGGACCAGGTAGGTTCATAGTTTGGCCAGGGGTGCGACTTATATGTGAAATTATCATGTAAACATACCAGACACGTGTTCAGTTCATTGTATATGTGCTGTACTGCCATTCAGCCTGTTGTTCTCTATTTTATTGTTATTATTATAATTTGCCTTTAAAGATAAAATGTTTGTACTTGGTCTTGGATTTTGTCAAATAAATTTCCCCAAAACATGCGACTTATGTTTTTTCTTCATTATTACGCTTTTTTGGCTGGTGCGACTTATACTCTGGAACGACCTATAGTCTGGAAACTACAGTACTATGATTTAATGTTGAAAATCACATTCTATTGTCTAAATAAAGACGATTTTAAAAAAATGTCATTGTGGTATCGGAATTGAGGGAGTATCGAGTCTTTTTTAGCATTATCACAACACTTTTCCCCATTACATGCTGAGGGTGTGTATTAAATCATACGCTCGCTCTCGTACTACGCTATGTCAGAGATGTGTTGTTTTGCCCAATAAAATGGATTCTAGGCTGCTATTGACTGTTGGAGCGAGCCAGCTGAGGCGTATACAGGGATGATTCAGACTTGTTCAAAAGGCAGTGGATTAACGTCTCCTGAGGATCGCTCTTACATGTGAGGTGAATCATGGATCACACGGCTCGCGCTCCGGTGCAATGAGGTGACGGCCCTTTGAAAATATTATCAGCAAGATTCATTTGCATAACAACGGAAATCAATGTAAACGTTAATAAGGGAATATATGTGGAGAGATGTGAGATATGGTACAGTACAGAGCAGGTTTTGTTCAGTGCTTGAGTTGGATTTATATATTATTACTGCTTCCGATTGGTAGATGAAGAAGAATATATTTTAAACTGCAGTATTGATCAAAAAACACTTGTTTGTGCACTTTAAGCCATGTTATAATGTTATTACCATAGACTCTATACATAAATGGACATATCTAACCTGCTAGTCGCCGTGCTCCAAAAAGGAAGTGAGCATAGGCGCACTTCTGGCTCCAATGACTCTGGCTCCAATTCACTGTTGAAAAACTGTCACCCCTCTCTCTGTAACTGCTGCAGTGAGCCCTGTCATTTTGGTCTTGAAATGTTCGTATTAACCCGCTCTACACGATCCTGTTTGTATTTTGCTGTTGTGTCCGTAAATCAAGATATGAACAACCGTAACAGATGATTTCGGCACCTTCTTTGCCAGAGGTCGCTCCCGCTACTGTCCGCAACAAGTTTGATTGACAGCGCTGTTAAGGAAGGGGCATTACCTTCATAAGCCTCGCTCTGGATTGGCTCTTTGGTTGCTATGATACTCGCGGTTGAAATTCCAAGTATGGAACTCGGCTCCAAAATCGCTCCTGTAACTGCTGCTCTTGACGAGCTTCATCTGGCTGGAGCCGAACGCTATGGGTGACGTCACACTCACTTATTCCACTTCATTATACAGTCTATGGCTGTTACTTCAACAAAAACATACCTGGAGTTGTGTTTTATTTCATTCACACATGTTTGAGTAATCCAGCACTATTAAGCTGTCTGCATCTCCAAAGCTCAAAATGCTCTGTTCCACTTTGTAATGTCCTGAAAAGTGGTAGTTTTCAAGTTAACAGCTCCTTTTACCTTTAGTTCAGTAGAGATTGGCAGATCCAGGGCTGAAAACCAAATGATCCTAGTGATTCCAGTGAAGGTATGTGGAGTTTAAAAACACAGTGGAGCACTCCCTGTATATACCTATCCGTTTGAAAGAAGAACTCCGCCTAAATATGCAGGATTACTGTGTTAAACATGTGAGAATGAAACACAACTCTAGCTTTGTTTTTGATGAGAAAATTATACATAGATCAGAAAACGGGGCGCTTTAAGTGAAATTGCAGCTAGATTAATTCACAAGAAAGAATGGAAATCAGTGTAAATGTTAATAAGAGAATATGTGGAGGTGTAATATACAATACTGTACATGCCAGAGAAAACAGCGCTTGTTTTGTTCAACATGTAAATTGCCTTTTGATGTCCTATTACAACTGCTGACCTCGGAAGATAAAGAAATAGTCTGGTTTTATTTTAGCTTATTTTAAATTGCAGTATTGATCTAAAATGAGTCCTGTGTCTGGCTTTAATTTCTTACAAGTTGAGTAGAAAAATGTATATAGTAAAAGTAGAAGTGACGAAGACGTGTGGGCAGCAGTAGCTCAGTGTAGAGTGAAGAGTGTTTGTCCACTAATCTGTAGGTTGGTGGTTTGAATCTATGTAAAAATGTGACAATTTACTACAGTTATATGTTTTGTTTGGGTTTTTTTTTCCTTTTGTTTTTTTTTAGCACAATACTTTTACTCCTATTAGTAATATTTGTATTACATTAACAGTATTCGTACTTGAGTAAAGGTTTTGGTTGATTCTTCCCAAAATGATAAAAGCTTTATGTTGACAATATAAAATGATTTGAACATTTCATGGACTGCTCCTTCAAATATAAATTTTTTTCTCATTTTTGAGTCCTCCTCATCCTTTGAAAATAGCAGATTTTGTGCATTATGTAATGTTTTGTCCTTCGAATGACAATACCTTCAAATCAGTGATGTGCAGTGAGGTTCGTGGCTGGTGAGGCACTGATGTCGTCACAATCAGATTTACAAACATATAAACCAGGTGTCAGTGCATTTGGCCCCGGGCCAGCGTCTCTCCCACTAAGTGACTTGGGGCCAGATTTTTAAAAAATTATTTCAAAATAAAAGTTTCAAAGTCTGTATGAAATAGCTCTAATGGTATGAAATAAAAAGCTGGTTTTGTATTGTTTTTATCCTTATTCTGGTTCCCCAATTTTCAATGGATTGAAGTCATTAAATTTCTTACTATTTCGTTCCATTCTGTCTGAAAAGAGCGAGTCTTTCGTCCCGTCGTCTGGAGCAAACCATTTAGCTCCTTTAGCGTTGGTCTTCCTTTAATTATAACCTAACCCTACCCTGGGGGAGTTACAAGAATACCTGGGCTCATGAGTGCCCCCTACCATGAGGCCAGGTAACTGCGTGCCTCACCCGGCGCCTTTTCACAGCTGCTTGATCTACAGCACAGTCAGTCCATGTGAAGCATGAACGTAAACGTAAAAATTTAGCGGTTTTGAATTAAAAAAGAATTAAAATTACAAAGTTAAATAGAAAATAACTTTATAGTACAAATCACTGGATAAATATAACCATTTATTTTTCCTCTGTAATGTCAGGTGAGGCCTCACCTGCCTCTCCTGACTGCACTTCACTGCTTCAAATTATACATAAGGTGATACGTCCTGAAAGTTACTTTTTGCGTTACTGTTACTTGAGAAGTAGTTTTCCTCCAAATTCTACTTGAGTAATATTATTCTGAAGTAACGTTATTATTACTTGACTAAAATTTTTAGCTACTTTACCCCTTTACCCACTTTTGTGTAAAATAAACTATTTATGTGGAAAAATGAAAGACAACGTTTGGTATTTTGTTGAATGATAACTATTTGGGGGAAAAACAAAACAAAAAAAACTTCCCATGATTATCCCAGACAGTTTGTTTGCTTCTCTGTCGTGGTTCAACATCACAGTGAGACAAGGGACTAATTGGGCGGGGCTAACAGTTCTTTAGACTGGTTCACTGACTTAGTGGTAAAATACCTCTGGCCTAATTTCAGACACAAGTCATACAAAATACATTATTGTAGCTTTTAACAATGTTTCCTCATCAAACACACACCTCTAGTTGTGTTATTATGTTTTGCTTCATTCACATTGTTAATGAGGCCATCTTCTCTGAGCCTAACAAATCCCTCCCTCCATTTTTCCTACAAAGTTACAGCAAAGATCAGATCTTCTACACAGTTTTTATATCCATAAACCCTCATCGGTCTCATTCTGAGCATTTCTGCAATTGAATTTTTTTCAATCAGTCAATATCACGTTATTTGTCCCCGAGGGACAATGCAAACACATTGAGCAGTAAAATACAATAACAGAATGCCCAAACAAGAGTCTCAATGCAGCTTAATCAGCCATTTAGATCCAGTGTCAGGGCAGTTTGAGGACAGTAACGGCCCTCAGGACAAAACAATCCCTCCTCTCTGTCCTGAAGCCCGGGCATCACAGCAGTGTCCAGAGGGAGCTCTGGAGACAGAACAGAAAAGCCTTTTCTAAGCCTCACTCTCACTCTGCTCTGTTTTTTCGATTGGTGATGAGACGGGCCATTCCCTCTGGAACGTCTTCTACCATATTTGGTGTAGAAAGTCTGTAGCATTGTTTTAAAACATCTGTAGCATTTCACAGCTGGCTGGTTAGCATAGCTACCCTCATACAGGGTTGTCATGGATACCTGAAAAGGAAACTGCTCAAATCACACAATCCACATTTTGAACCAAGCATGTTGCACTTCTTAGTTGGTCAAAATCCCAAAACGTTAAGTTGAAAATTCAAAAAGTTTAAAAACTCGTCAGGGTGCCAACCAGTCAGCCACAAGAGCAGCCAACAAACACATGGCTCTATTAGCATAGCAGTCACAGCACCCAAAGGCTTACAATACAACACAACGCTGCCAAAAAAGTTACTTTAATTCACCTAAAATGCATGTACACATCAAAGGGAATTATGTGTATATTGAAGATTTTGATCAATATTACATAATGCCCCTTTAAATCCACAAGAATGCATAAAGTCTATGTTAAGCCTATGTCAGCTACAGTTAAAAGCTCAGAAGAAGTTACTTTCCATAATATGTCTCGTGTATTATATAGGAATTAGATTGACAATATTGACTATATATAGTCGTAACTCAGAGTAGAGACGCTGCTCCTCCATATTGACCAGACACATAAGTTACCAGTTGCCATACACTGTCTAACTCCACAGTGTTTTCCTGATATTCATGTTTAAAAAGTGCAAATTTTTCCTTCAATCTTAAATCATTGTGAAAGATCTTTTGTTGAGGAAAAAACAAAATCTCCATGGTACTTGAATGTTGCAGCGCACTGGAAAAAATAACAAGTACAAAAGGCTAAAATGTCAGACCACAGAGTATTAATAAGGCTACCACTGAAGCACGCTGTACACAGGATTTTTGAAATGCTTACGTCCTTTGTATTATAACCCAGATACCCAGATTAGTTGTTTTATTACCAGATTCAGTTTTTAGACCTGGTTCAGACCTAGTTCAGACCAAGATTATAAAACTTTAAGCCTGATCTCGGTCTGGTTTGAACCTTTGCTTTCCTTCAAACTAATTAAAAGAGCTGAGCTTTCTACCATGTTAAGAACTCGTTCCCTCATAAAAACATGCCTGAAGAGGTTTTTAGATGTCAGCCAGGCATGTTTGAGTGTTTTAGCGAGCTCTCCAGCCCTCTCAACCCTCTAACTTTACGGTTAGCTGTAAGATTCTGTCCAATGCTCCGCCCACAAGACTATGTCTCTCATGCCCCCACTTGACAATCCTCCACAAATATACAAAACTGTATGCTACAACTTGACAAACCTGATGCCATGTGCAGGAATTTCATTAGCGAGATGCGTGATAACTGTGTTGTGATAGTGCTCTGAAGGGAGAGTGACTTAGAGAGGAGAGCAATGGTGTCAAAAACAAAGCTGAAACTTATAAAACATGTTAATACATAATTTTCAGTGAATATAGCATTTTCAAAACATTAAAAGGTAACATGGTGATCTAAATATGTTATGATTTAGCGATTATTGCTGATGCAACAAAGAGCATTTATTTCTGAAACACTTACCAGCCACACAAAAATGTTTTCCACAATGTCTCGGCACGCACTTAAGTTTAAATACTGTCTGTGACCATGAAGCAGGGCATATTGCGCTCCCATTACCATACAAATGCATTCTGAAAGTTAAGACTTCCCAAGGTATTCCTGTTTATTTTGTTCAAAACCAACCTTCGAATTTACACTTCACAGTTCCTCACGTGCTTAGTCTCGTAAAACGGTGCCATTATTAGCATAAAAAGTTGGCCTGTGTCCAAGTAGCGTTCTCTGGTACGCCACGGTGACCTTGGAACCTGACCGCCCCATGCTAAACGTCCGGTATCGATCAGTATTGTGTTGGATGCGGGGGCTATTGGTTGCACTGACAATCAAAAACATGATGCCTGCAGCCGTGCCCCAAGCAGCCACAGGGGTGTAATCGCTCATCATCCTCATGTTACCTCCTCATACTCAAGTCCGTGCGCAAAATTGGAATTCAGGAGACGAAAGAACAGGAGTAGTAAAACTAAAGCAAACAAGTCCTTTTTAGTGAGATTTCAGTTTAGTTGGGGTTGCCACCAGAAACAAGGTTGCATGGTGAAATATCAGATGCCCTGAGGGAAGAGTGAATTGGAAAAAAAGTTAAAAAGCAAAGTACAAAAAAACAGGAAGTAGTGCTGGGTTCTAAAATGGAATACCGTTACTTGAATAAGTAATAAATACAGAAACTGTTAATTAAGAAGTTAAAAAGTAGTTTATAGTTTTTTTGTAGATTTATTTTCCATACATTTGAAGGCAGCCATTGTGCTGATGTGGCCCTTGGTGAAAATGAGCAATTGAGCAATTTTGACATGACATGGCCCTATGAATACTATCGTGGAATTTCCTCTATGTTTGTCATATGTTGCCTGTGTCCAACCAGGAAGTAAAATCATAAAAATCACACAAAAAAAAAAAAAAAAAAAAAAAAAAGGGCAGGATTTTAGTTAAATCCTAACTACAATTATGATACCTACTTTTAGTGAAATTAATAGTGTAATCTACCACATACTTTAACTTTAACTCCCAAGAAAATAGAGTGGTCAAATATCAGATGTGAAAGGAGAAGGCATGTGAACGAAGACGTGTGAATTATACACGGCGCGAGGAGGCAAAAAGAGACGTGGATGGCCTGTAAAAGTGAAAGGGAAAGTGAAAGGGAGAGATAGTGCGGGTTAGCTATCAGGGACAAGTGCTTCTGGTACCAAAGACAAACACATGAAGCCCCATCAGACACGCTTATTCTGACAAAACAAGTGCGCCTGATGGGATCTCAGATTACTTAACATAACTCTGGTTCTATGAGTGTGTGGGCCTGGGTGGGCGAGGGCTCAGACACGCAGGGACTGATTCTGGGTCACAGATTGTATGGCAGCATAGGATATACAACAAGTGATGGGCAAAACCTTTAAGACTGCTCATTTTCAATTAGAAAAGTGTACTATATAGTGCTTGAATACATTAACTACTTTTCCTTCTGGGCTTTCACTCAGCTCCAGCAGATAAGGAGAGTGCTGTATGAGAGATTCTAGCTCTAGCAAGGCGTTTTGATTGAAAACTGGTGTTGGGTAATAGCGGTCATGTTTGTTATGAACAGATACGAAACAAAGTAATACTAAGGCAAGTGTCATAATCTCGATCCACAGGGCCAGCCCTAGCCTTTAGGGGGTCCTAAGCTGAGTTTGCCCTCATGGACCCTAGGCACCTCAGTGCCACATATTCATATTTCACAACAACAGCAACAACCACAAGCATAACAGTGCATAAACATGTAAAGAAGGAGGGTCTGCCAGAGAAATTTAAAAATTCTGGACATTTTTTGCTTGGTTTTTGGTGCATTTTAATGTGTTCCAGTTGACTAAAGCGGGCTTACCTTTATCAGTTCTTTATCTCATAAAATGCAGGGTTGGATAAAGAAGCCAAACGATGAACTTAAGCAAGGGCACACTTACTTCAAATTCACATCACTCAAGAAGTACAAAGTACAAGTTAAGAGTTGCATAAGAGAAACAGCCTGGACATAAAATCAGATTTATAATAATCTGATCATTTGGAAGGCTAAAATCCTCTTATTAGATAAGAGGATTTTAGGGTCACATTATTTTTATGTTTATTGTCAGGCTTTGGATGCTGTGATTTCACGTAAATGGTCATATTAATGAGTAGGGAAGCACTTATACTGATACCAGTATCTGGTGCCAGTACTAGTACTCGTCAATGGGCTGCCGATACCAAGAACCGATACCACGAGCCGATACCACTGTAGCGGTGCCGCCTCTTGTTTGAGGCGCCCAGCTCATCTCTCCACAGAGCAGAGCTCTGGACATAAAGCTGCACATTCACTGTTCTGCACATTAAGCACAGCTGTGATCATATGTGACTGTCACATGAAATATACAAATATTTAAGACTCTCAAGGTTTTTATAGTTCACAAAGGATGCCAAGTGCAGTGCTTGTGTTTACAATAGTAGCATGCTAACGTTGCTAAGTGGCGCTGGCATTTATTTGCTTGTGCGTGTGTTGTAACCTATTATAATTGACAGACAGAGCGGGTTCAGAGCTTTTAAAAGACGTACAGCATGTCTATGTGTGTGAAAGTGTGGCCATGGTAAAAGTCACACAACAGTCACTGTTGTACTAACAGTGGCTCGTTAGCAGTTCGCGCGTTAGCATGTTAGCAGTTAGCGCGTTAGCGTGTTAGCAGTTAGCTCGTTAGCAATTAGCGCAGAGCGCAGTCTGTAAAGAGGAAGTGGTAAATATTAAAGCCAGACAATTATCTAAATAAATTACCACAAATGGACAAGCCAGAACCAAAAACAGCCAGTAAATAAAATGACTCACCTGCTGTCCTCTGTCCCTCTGAGGTGTGTCCTGTCTGTCCTCTGTCCCTCTGAGGTGTGTCCTGTCTGTCCTCTGTCCCTCTGAGGTGTGTCCTGTCTGTCCTCTGTCGCTCTGAGGTGTGTCCCGTCTGTCCTCTGTCGCTCTGAGGTGTGTCCTGTCTGCACAAGTATCTTCGTCCAGCCTCTCCGTTTTATCTGCAGGTCCGGTGGTGTAAAGTGGAGGAATATTTCGAGTCCTCTCTGAAAAGTCCCTCTTTCCCCAAAATGATCTTCCTCTGGGCTCTTCATACATTGTCCAAAACTTTAGATAAACTGAACTCCACTAACTTTTAGTTTGTAAAACAGTCATTCATATGTCCCTCTGCTGACTCAATGCTCCCAGAGTGCACCTGGAGGGGAGGGGTCCTTCACTCAGGTGTAAACACGTAGCTCTCCACACCACTGCCTGTGTGGACATGTGGGCAGCACATATCTAGCTACTGCAAATAAAACACATCTAATTGTTTAAGAGGGATATGTAGACTAATATAAACATCTGAGGGCCATTTAGTTTTCAGAAAAAAAATTCAAATCATTATTTTCAATATAAATGTTCTTGGGGGTCCCTCTAGTGGTCTCGGGGCCCTAAGCAGCTGCTTAGTCTGTTTATAAGCTGGGCCAGCCCTCCAATACAGATACCAAAATGTTTAATATTAAATGCATCGAAATTCCTCCATTATGAAGAAATTTACCTTTGAAAATACATCTTCACTTCACCTTAGCTTGAATTAAAAAAAAAAAATCTAATCTGGGTGTAAAGTAAAATATATAAAGGTACTAAAATTAAAAAAACAACAACAAAAACATCTTTATAATGTGAAACAGTGAATCATAACATGAGACAGTGAAACATTTGCAGATTAAATATATAAAAGTGTCAAAAGCATGTGCCCTGTAAAATACTTTGGATAGATGTCAGTGTAATCCCTCAGTCGTCTACGCATGATCCAGAGTAAAAGAAAAATCCAAATCTGTCAACTGTATGAAACATTGTTGGAGTGAAGACGTTTCGCTGCTCATCCAAGCTCATTCTTCAGTTCTGGTCAGATTATTAGTGGACAACAATGTAAAAACAGAAACTGTAAACAACTTAGTTTCAGTGTAGTTAGCTCCTCCTTTGCTCACATAATGCTGTGTTCCACCCGTAATCTAACCATAACTGAAGAAGCGGCTTGGATGAGCATCAAAATGTCTTCACTCCAACAACTTTTTCCCAGTTGAGAAATTTGAATTTTTCTTTTACTACTCTGAATTGAGTTTTGAAAAGTGGAAAGAGGTCAAATTAAACTAAGCTTTAAAGTCTGCTCTAGGTGGTTCCAGTCACTCGCTGCAGAGAACCGAAATAAGGAGCGACCAAAAGCTGTGCGGGCTTTAGAGATGACCAGGTTAATGTAGCTGTTGGAGCGGAGCGTGCGGCTGGAGCTGTGGGTTTTTAGTAGTGAGCTGAGGTAGGACGGGGTTTTACAGATTTAAGACTTATAAATGAACAATTACTAGCATGTTTGTGTGTATGGAGAGAGGGCCACTTCACCAGGGACTAAAGTTTGCAGTGATGGGCGGTAAACGGTATTGTCATATGAATATTTGGTAAAGCATTTGTCCTCTGATCCGAAGGTTGGTGGTTTGAATCCTGCTCTCGACATAAACATCATTGGTTGAGCGGTCAGATCCATTGGTCCACAGGTTGGTGGTGCAATTCCAGCCACTGCAAATGAATGCTGTCGTCGGGCAAGACACTTAATCTCCCCCCAGTGTGTGTGTGAATGGGTGAGTAGTTCCTTGAAGTAAAGCTCTTTGAGGACCTCGAAGATGGAAAATTTACCATTTACTAGTACGGACCATGTCTACGAGCTTCCTTTCCTCATGAATCAGTTGATTTTTTTTTGTTTTTTGTTTGTTTTTTGCCATATTACTGCATTAAAAACGATCAGATATAGTCGTCCGTCAATTTATGTTCAATTAACACAACATCAGATCAGAACATCTTACTCTTGAAACGTGGAGAAAGTCAAATGGCTCACAGAATGAGAATTACTTCGATTTAAGTGTAACAGACATCCACTTGACAGATTGTATTGATTTATATAAGTTATGCAAGCCAGTCCTGTTGAACCACATTATCCCCAGCATGTGCAACAAAGGTTAGACCACAGCCTTCTATTTGTATGCTCATCTTCTGCGCTGTAGGCTTGATTCAGACAGTGCAGGTTGCAGCCTTAAGCTAATTTACATACTGTATAATATCCAGAGGTCAGATGGTCTTTATGGAAGCAACTTGCCTTTTCCCTTCTAAATTTGTACAGACTGTATAACATAACTTTGCTGGAGTTCTGTCAACCACTTCTTGCTACTTAAAGAGGAGGTGTAGCAACCGATAACATAATAACAACCAATAATGTAATAATAAGTAATATAATAATAACTATGGTGAGACAAGAGCGTAATAATATATTGCCGATAATGTAATAAGTCAGCGGCTCTCAAATGTTTCACACCAAGTACCAGGGCCGGTCCTAGCTTTCAGGGGACCCTAAGCTGAATTTGTCTTTCTGAGTGCCACCAGATCTAAACCAGGACTGTTCTAGGTCCAATCTACGGCTAAACCAGGTCTAAAAGTGGACTGCATAATTCCCACTGTAGTTCTAAACAAGAAATAATCCAAAGGAGGATAAAAAGTGAATAAAATGAACTCTAACTTAGACCACCCGAAGGAGCCTGTGTACCACTAGTAGTACATGTACCACACTTTGAGATACACTGTAATAAGTTATTACATTATCAGCTGGTTATTATATCTTTAGCCTGACAAGAAAAATCTTCTCTGATAATGAAGCAAATCATGTAATATATTGCCAAGGCGTTATTGACTCACCATGGTCATTACATTATGGGCTTATTACATTTAAACTCGGTGGAAATGATGACGTTACTGACAGTTATTACATTAGTGACTGTTATTACGTTATCAGTTGCTGCAGGGGGTGTTATGCAAGATTGAAATTTTAGAGCTTGCTACAATGTTATATCTGTATTCTCTTATCAAAAAAAAGTGGTTTTATATGTCACTTGTGCATGTTTGAGTAATGTTGCCATCTCTCCAGGACTTAAACCCTCTTTACTGTTAAATATAAAATGTTAAAAACTGCCTGAATATCTCACTTGCTTGTTGAACATTGATATGGGAACTTTGAATACAAGATCACACGACTGGCCACTTCAGAAATGAGATGGGGGGAAAAAGGTGTTTTTGGCTGTTTTGCTTCCCAATAATGGAATATATTTCAAGGACAAGCAAAATTGGATACTTTGGTACCACAAATGTAATTTAATAATCTGATGACAAACATTCATACTCACACCTGCTCCTGTTTTTTACATTTTTAACGGACTTATGTACTTATTTGTTTTGTTTGTTTTTGTACTTTTTTGCCTATGAAAATTAGAGTCTGAGTGCCTCACGGATCTCTCCCTGAATAAATAAAGATAAATAGATCAAATTTAAAAATCTACCCAGTTTCCAGGCCTCAGTGGATTTAATTTTTTCCACCCTTTCTTCAGCACCATGTTTTCAGATAGACTTTTTTGTTGTTAAATGTAATGTTTTGTGGACTGCAGCTGTCTTTTAAATGCTCCATACTGCTCTGCCTACATGTAGCATCAAGTACCACGTGACTGGACATGTGACTAGTGACTATGAGTTTAAATCAGCTACAGCCATCTTGAGTTTGTGCTGATCAAGGCTGAAGGGTTTCACGTTGGCATCTTTTTATCCTAATTTGCCATGTGGTAGTAAAGGCTTGTAATCATTTTGTGCTTTTAGAGCGCCTCAGTTTTTGATATGACCGAAGGCTGTCTGTGTAATCCTTCAGTCGTCCAGGTATGAGTCACAGTAAAAGAAAAATTCAATTCTGTCGACTGGACAAAAAGTTTTAGAGTGAATAGTCCTAGCTCACAAACAGAAACTGTCTCCTCCCTTTAGACAGATATAACCAGTGGTACTGACTTCTTCTGTTACTAAAGTAAAAGTACAGATACAGAGGTAAAAAGTTACTCAAGTAAAAGTATCATACGAAAAAAAATCCACTCAAGTATAAGTATTTAAGTTCCTGGTTAACTTTTCACGGCCTCGCTGTTTCACGGATTTTTTTTTGCATTGCATTGTGTTCTGCGTCCTGATTGGCTAAGGGACTGTAGACCACTGTCAATCATTCTCCTCCACGCCGTGTCTCTCGCAAAATTTACATAAATGTACTATCGACACTACAGAGGAGCGGCCCACGACAAAGAGAAGAAGATGAACTTCTGAGAAAAGTGTATAAAGTGTGCGGTGAGGGGTTTTACAGCCTTAAAACATATATAATAACTTTAAAAAATAAAGCTTTCTACTTAGCGTATTTCGCCTATTGCGGGTTATTTTTAAACGAGGGACCACTGTATTTCACACAAGTGCTGTTCAAGTGTTAAATGTAGTGATACTGATTTAAAAAAGTATACATATTTTGGTCAACAGTAGCAATACCAATCAATTTCTTTATTTAGTTTTTGTTTGCTCAAAGCCGAAGCTTGAACTCAAAAACTTCAGTCAGGATGTTACCACAAACATGGTAAAAATGAAAAGTACTTTTTACTTTTCAGTCTAGTTCAAAAATGTAGTGGAGTAGAAAGTACAAATACCTGCTTTCAAATGTAGTGAAGTAAAAAATAAAAAGTATCCACTGTCAACTTTACTTAAATAAAGTACAAACACCTAAAAAATTCTTTACTATATTTACTTGGTTACCTTCCAACACTGGATATAAGGCAGTGTCCACCAGCAATTTAACCGAAACTGAAGAAGTTGCTTGGATGAGCAGCAAAACGACTTCACTCGAAAAGTTTTTGTCCAGTTGAGAGAATTGATTTAATAATGCCAGTGTCTTGTGATAAAAAGTCCTTTCTGTATGTGTTTTAGAGTTTGTACAGTCCAGATTACGATTAAACGAAATGCCACGATTAGTTGTCGCAGCCCTGTTGGGACTAAATTAAAACGACTTGCTATTTCCCTTGTAAATGTGTAGACACTATATAAAAACACTCAGGACACACTGGAGTTCTCTCAGCCGCTTCCATCGAGAGCCTCTTCAGCCAATCTCTCGCAGTTTGCTGTAAGTTTTGGCTTTGTCTCTCGAGAATATGAAGCTGGAGGCTAGAGCCGGCACAGAAGCTCCGACCTTCGCTGTGCGCGCGCGAACAGCCGAGTGAAGTGCAGCAGTAAACACTCAATAAGGCTCAATAAGGCTTCTCTGAACATGAGGCCCCAAAAGATCCTTTGGTGTCCGGGCACGCAACAGAAATCACACTTAATACAGCGCCACGCGGCCACACCACGGACCCAAAGTTCAAGTCTGGAGGGAGATGCTCGGAGCTGTTTGCGAGAGGGGATGGACGGAAACTGCTAACTTGTGCACTTGTCTCGAAGCAGCGAGAATTGTAGAGTTGTCGTAGTTTTTGTGAATGGTAAATTTGCATTAGAATGGGGGCTCCTTGCGTGGGAACTGGAGTGCACACTTCTGCGATACTTTAGGAAGATGCGAGACAGTTCAGCGCTGAATTTGCCCGAGTTCAAGTGGGCGTGATTGACAGGTGGGTTAGCGGGTCAAGGACATGCATGGTCTTTTGTGTTAAAAAAGATATGGTTGCTTATGAGCACTAAAACTGCGAAACTGTGTCTTGATTTATAAATGACATGTGACCAATGAGCACCTTTGTTTCACATGCGTCACTCAAATAAACAAATGCAATTGCACGATCGTGTTTGGTCGGGGTTTCGAATGCACAAGGGTCTGGAACAGGGCCAGTCGTCCTCACTTGTACAGAGCATATGTCTCTCGAATGCAAAAATGTCTTTTACTTGCGAAAAATACAAGTTTACTGCTTTACTTGCTGATTCTGCAGAAATTCTCAGTCTTTTTACCTCAGTATCGAAAAAGATGAATCAACAGCTCAAGAACCCGACCCAGAGTCAATAAATACCTTTTTTTTTTTTCAGATATTCATAAGCGATGATAAGACAGGAGAGAGAAAAGGCAAAAGTACACAAATCAGTTATGAACCTGGGCTATATACTGTATACAGTTAGGTCTCAGCTGCATACTTTTTGGTCAATACCAAGTTTAAAATCTAAAAAAATAAAAACAGCATTAGAGGATGGCATACCTTGTATTTTTATATTCACCCAAAATCTATTGAAATGTTTAATTGGTTTCAGTTTTTTTCCCTTCCTGCAGAGTTCCATCACAACACAATCAGCATGCATTCCACTCATGAAGCTACTGCACATCAAATCAGGTTTGTGAAGTTGTAGTTTATTGTTTTGTATGTTTTTATATTATGGAAAATGGCTGTGTGGGAGCATGGGTGACGTAGGCTCGTGGACATGATCGTACAAGGGTTTGAATATCGCCCGGGAGAGATCACAGGATGACTCAAAACCTGCATGGATGACATATAAAACCTCTTCAGACATGTGTTCGATGAGGGAACAATGTTATAACAAGGTAGAAAGCTCCAAAACGGTGATTTGGCATAATACCTCCTGTTAATTTAATCTCACAATAACATTTCACCTCATAAATTGTCTAGGGTGCACTCCTAGCATGGCTCTATAAACTTTCCATTCACACATTGATTCTCACACATCACTATTCCACTCCTCAGCCCAACTTTTGAAAATCTTTGCAGCCTTCCATCTTGACCAGTCTGAGAAAAAAACTGCAGTTATAAACTCATTTTTCAGCTAGTGAGGCCTGGACGGGATTTACGACTCCTATTTACTGAGCGATGACTATTTAATTTACAACCTTCTACCATTTTTATATAAATACTAAAACCCCTTTCTGTTTCGCTCTACGCCTCCGCAGTTGCCCGGCCCCATTAACGTCCGTGTTGTGTCTGATTTGTTGTCAAGAAGACGCCATGACAACAGTTTTTGTCTGCGGCTCTAAATCACATCCGTTTTCAGAATTTCCAACTCATTATATTTTCACTTCAAACTTCCAATCGCAAGCGTATTGGCGTTCGGAAATGGTTTTAAAGAGAGTTGAGAAAACATCTGAATAGTCTTTATTACGTTCAGACCGTGCTATTTAGTTATTTTGAACAAAGCCTTCAAAATGTCCAGTCAACAGAAAAAGCCATTTGTCCGCCGGCCGCGTTTTTCAGTTTTGCAACAAATTTCTAAAAGACAGAATCTAAGCACATTACGCGGCTGATGCTAACTCACTGCAGAACAATTAACTTTAGCTGAATAATTTTGAATACCGGTAATTGCTTCTCATCTGAAAGAGAAAATAAACAAATATCTAAATTGCGAAGTGCTAGAAAAACCCACAGGTACAAAAGCAATTATTGTGAGAGAGATTTTTGCAGTTTCGTAGCCGCCATCTGCTACTGTACATAATCACGCAAACAAAGTCTAACTCTTTCTGTCTTTTGGTAAATCAAAGTGAGATTTTCAGCTTTAGAGCAACCTGTTCATGCAAATATTAATGCATTATAAAGTTGGGATGAAGAGTTGTGTTAAACTTGATCACATAGCATACTTTTTTTCTGGCATTTAGTATTAAACGTAAAGATGTCTGTGTAATCAGTCATCCAGGAATGATCCATAGTAAAAGAAAAATGTAATTATGTCAGCTGGATAAAACGTTTTTGAGTGAAGACCTTTCGCTGCTCCTCTAAACCGCTTCTTCAGTTCTGGCCAGATTAATGGTGGACACTGCCTTATATCTGTCTGAAGAGAGGAGCTAACCCACAATAGGCGAAATCAGCGAAGTATCAGCTTTATTTTTTACAATTATTATATACAGTATGTTTTAAGGCTCTCACCACACACTTAATACACTTTTCTCAGACAGGCTTTAACATTTTCTTACATTTCTCTCTTGTTTAAACACTCTCCAAGTTCAAACCTTCGTATATTATATTCCCCTTTCTCGATGATCGCTTTAAATGTGTTGTTCACGTGCATCTGCTCTAGCGGTATCCACATAGGCGCCTCTTCGTGCAGAGAAACACTTTTAAGTCCA
This sequence comes from Periophthalmus modestus, assembly GCA_019594935.1. NCBI lineage: Eukaryota > Metazoa > Chordata > Actinopteri > Gobiiformes > Gobiidae > Periophthalmus > Periophthalmus modestus. The sequence continues at coordinate 12,615,789 of JAIEZT010001243.1, forward strand.
AACGTTTCATCGACACAGTGGGTTTTGTCGGGGAGAAAACTTTCAAACATACAGCACTTCAGAGTCACACTGCGATTGAACATTTATGTAAATTTGTCTGAACACATTCTGTACTGTACAGGAGACACGGCACAGAGGAGACTGATGGACAATGGTCTACAGTCTCTCAGCCAATCAGGACGCAGAACACAATGCAGTTCATACACTGTCAAAAAAGGATGCAAAAGTGTATTTTTAAAAAATCCCACAAAACAGCAAAACCGCGAAAGGTGAACCGCGATATATAGCGAGGGACAACTGTACACTGAAACTAACACACCTATTGTTTCCAGTTTCTGTTTACAGGAAAGACAATCCTTCTTTGAACGGGGGCCTTAGACATCATCTATCTCCTATTTATAACCCCCATCCTCAGACATAAATCTAAACAAGGAAAACAATAGTGCCCAACCAGTAAGATAATAGGTGTGAGAGCAGCCATTAGAGGTCTGAATGATTATGCTAAACATAACTCAGGCTCAGTTCACACTTATTGTAGTTCAGTAGACCAGCTAACGAGCAGAAACTGTAAATGATAGTTGTGTTAGTTTCAGTGTAGTTAGCTCCTCATTTCAGATTAGATATAAGGCAGTGTCCAGCAGTAATCTGAGCAGAACTGAAGAAGCGGCTTGGACGAGCAGTGAAACATGCTCACTCAAAAACTTTGTGTCCAGAATTTTTCTTTTACTATTAAACATGGAATATAAATTGATCAGTTCCATTTTGTTCATTGTAAATCACTATATTGAACTAAAATATCTTAATAGATACAGGTCTGTGGACTACTGGTTCAAAACTCAGGCCCGAAGTGTAGCAGATTTTAATTTAAGTTGCCTTTTTCTGATCTGAATGGTCACTGTCTAAACCCCAGCACCTGCAGCCAATCATGATTCAGTGCTAGTGCAGCCTCTGCAGCTCAGTTCTGGAGGTTCTGAGCTTTCACATGAGGCGTGACCTGTTCATATGCTGAGAATGTAAAAACATGTATGTGTCCTGTATGCAGGCTAAGGCCCTGGCAACCCAGGATCAGTTGCAATTATAGTAGATTTTATAAAATTAAAAATGGGGGAAAACAATGGAAAAAAGTAACAATTCTTTTAATCAAGTATATAATTTGATTACTCTGCACAAAGTCAGATAAAGAGATTATTAGTTGGCTGCACAGAAAAAAGCCAATCAAATAAATAAACAGGTTGTGTCTGTATATTATGAAACTAAATTTGGGTGCCGTCCCTTTAAGACCATGTTGTTTACCTGTTGTTTATCAAAGCCTTGTGCAAACAGCTCTCTTCATCTAGATTAGGGGCACTGGGCTGTAGGTGTGCGAATTTGAAATGCTAATGCTCTTCGGCAGGACACGGACATGGGACCTCACCGTATTTGGAGTGTTTATCCCGTTTATGTTCATTTACATGTAACACTGCCCACAGCGGCCGGCAGCCTTCTTAACCTGCAGAAAATGGAGAGAATGTATAAGACGCAGGTCAGACTGGATCATGCCAACGAGCTAACTTTATAAAAAATAAGACCGCAGGGCTGGTGAGATAAGGGCTAATGCAACGTCTGCTATTGACTGTGCATGCAAAGGAGCTGAAGTAAACTTTTGAAGGCTGTAAGGTAACTTTAGTGGTGGGGAGTTAGGCACCCACTCTGCCTGTCTCCATGGAGATGCTATTGCTTTCCCTGGAATGTCCCACAGTATGGCATTGAAGGGACTGTACGTGATTTTTACCTTCTTAAGAACGTGAAAAACAGTTCATGGTAAACAATTTGCAGTGGTCCAAAGTTATTCTCTCTTACCTTGTGCATTCCAAGCATAATTATTATATGTGATGAGTTTACAAGTGCTTTTCACACATTTCGGAGATGAGAGCGGACAATTTGCAACAATTAGCATGCTAGCAGCACACTTCCTGATCATCTCGCAATGACATGTTTTATAATAAGATCTAGTCAGAATGCATCAGACGTATTTTGACCTCAAGATTTGCTTATACAATATATTTGTACTGGGTCAAGACACATTTTGCTCAAATACATTCATTTATTTTGCAATGTTGCTTTAATATCACTGCACAAACATGCACAATGATTTTTAATTGTTTTAAATTTAGTTGGAAAATATGCATTTCTACTATGAGCAGGCTCGCTACTCCACAGACCTGGCTTGTAACTTAGCCTGGTGGTGCCATTTGCTTGTCTGAAAGAAGATGGATCATTTCATTCCATATGTAGGACAAACCCTGCTTCCTCGGAGTGCTGCTTTTGCAATATATTATGCTTCCCATCTTTCGCTTCTGTAAATAAGTTGCAGAGTTTAGAATTTATAAATGCAATTATTTAACACATTTTCAGTTCTGTGGAGTACTCTTGAGTATAAATAGATATAAGATGTTGTTTTAAATTTGGTATGTAATGTGCAGTGGTGGAAGAAGTATGTTACAAAGTCTGGGGGTTAGGACCAAAACGCACAACCTGGGGCAGTTTAACAGTGTTTATTTACAGAATGTGAATTAATACAGTTCAAACAACGAATAATCCAAGCAGGGCAAAGTTCAGGGCAGAAACCAGAGTTCGAGGCACAGGCAGACAGAGACAGGAGACAAGACACAATACCAGGCAGGGTTCAGGGTCCAGGGCGGAGGCAGAGGCAGTCGAGCAGGAACAAGCAGGAGGCAGGAGTCTGGGAAGCACGAAAAATCCAGTAAGCACGGCAAAAAGCAGCAACGCGCAAACAAACAAGGTAGAGCTGTAGTCACATGAGACATGCGGACGGTCTAGCACCGGATGTCTAGCTCCAGGTCCTTAAATACACCGCAGGTGCAGGTGATCAGGCAGATGAGCAGCAGGTGCGTGCAGGCGGGACCGGGAGACTCCGCCCAGCTCCAAAATCAGGCAGGCGAGGGAGGGGGAGGAGAACACAGGAACAGAGACGAGACGGAGACGGACACAGGACACAGGAACGGATCATAACAAAGTATTAGTATTTTGTTACTTAAGTAAAAGTACAGATACCAAAGTAAAACAGCGCATATATAAAGTAAAAGTAAAAGTATCACATGAAAAAACAACTTAAGTAAAAGTATTAAAGTAGTATGTTTAATAATGTACTTAAAGAGTAAAGTAAAAGTATTTTCTGTAGATTTGGAGATCTAAAAAAAGCTTCAAATGTAGTGATTTTGATAAAGATTTATGCTGAATTTTGTTCAACAGAAACAACCGAATTCATGTCTTTTTTCCTAACTGTTTTTATTTGTGTATTTCTGTTTGTTCAAACTACAAACATATTAAAAATTAGGATTTTCAGCGTGTCTTGAACAATAATAAAAAACACTTTTACTTTTCAGTCCAGTTAAAAATGCAGTGGAGTAGAAAGTACATATACCATCTCTCAAATGCTGTGAAGTAAAAGTAAAAAGTACATACTGTAAAACTGACTTAACTACAGTACTTTGCTACTCGTACTTCGCTGCGTTCCTCCAGCGGTAATGTGGCAGTTGCAGTAGCGCTAACATTTTACAGGGAGGTGGTAATAAGACTCCCAGGCTGTTGTCATCTCCTAATGGGCTTCTTAAATGAAACGTGTCGCAGGCTTTACTGGAGCAGCCTGTAGCAGCATAAATATATGTGTGCCTATTTGAGAGCTCAGTCAGGAGAGGTGGCCCCGTTAACTCTCCCAAATTAAAGCTGACACTCTGCTATTGCACCCCGTTTAAACTCGAGGTAATGACATGTTACACTCCACTGGCCCAACGCAGGCTGCAGACCATATCACACACAGGGGAGCCAAATGTCTATATAAAAAACATTGGCGCTGGCTACGTGTACATGCACATCAAATATCCAGGGGAGGCCGAAATGTCTTGCGTAACAGGCTATGCAAAATAAACAGGAAAATATATATAAAATAATAATAGTTAAAAATGTTTTTGTTGGTTATTGCCATAGCCTGTGTATATAAATGATCATAACTAACCTGCTAGCTGCCACGTTCCAAATAGGAAGGGAGCATTTGGCGCTCTATCGACTCCAGCTCCAATTCACTTTCTATTGTGAAACTGTCTCTCTGTAACTGCTGCTGTCAAGCTCGTCATTTTTGGTCTTAAAATGTTCGTATTTCCCCGCGCTACATGATGATGAACATTAATAACAGACAAATCGGGCGCCTTCTTTCCCCGAGGTCATTCCCGCTAGTGTTAACAACAGATTTACTTGACAACGTTGCTAAAGTGCAGGAAGCAGCATGAGCTTCAACAACCTCGCTCCAGGTTGGCTCTTTGGTTGCTATGATACCCGTGATCAGAATTGCAAATATGGAACTTCTCCAAATTCGCCCCATAACCGATCTAGTCTCGATCAGCTTTATTTGGCTGGGCTGAACGCTATGGGTCAGTCTGTGGTTATTGCAAGTTGGGAGTGAGAAGAGATGATTGAAATGTTGAATAACTTGCCTGGCAAATCGAGAATGGTATATGTATTTTTCATTCAGAGGGATATCAGTCTGGTCACCACATGTCCAGTCGCCAGAACCAATCAGAGTTGTTTATTTCAGTGACACAGTGAAATGAAGAAGCTCATTGGTCACTTATTATTCACCAACAAAATGACATTTCTTTCACTTCAAAGTAGTTTAGTGCTTTGTTCATTGATTCTGCAGAAATCCACATAGTTTTTCAGTCCCCTGTGATTTTTTTTTTTTTTTTTTTTTTTTTCCTCATAAGCAATCATGTATGTTTTGATACGGACGGACCACGCATGTCCCTGATTGGCTAATCCACCTGTCAATCACAGCCATTTAAACTCAGGGAGATTCATTCAGGGAGACCAGACTCAATCTTCATAAAGTGTTGAAGAAGTGTGTATTCTGGATCCCAGGCAAATGAGTTAGCTAAAAATGCTGTGAATAGATAGTGAAAAAAAAATTGTTGAACTTTTTTACTCCCACACCCAGATCCTGAACTCTCATATGGTGGCTTTAGTATAATTACCAACACCTTCTTGTATTTCTATGTAGATACTTTATGCACACATGCTGTTTGATTATCATATTTGTTCTAATTTATTTGATTTTGCTTATAATGAGATCTAATTATGGGGAGAGATTTAAGTTCAGTATTATGCAAAGGCGCCATAATATCCAGGCCACAAACTCAGGTAACTTAATTTTGTGATACCAAAGACAGAATATGAGATGCAGGCATTAGTCAACATTAGTACTGCTGAAAGAACTTTACAAAAAAAAAAAGTCCACAAATGTTAAAACTTCATCAAAACTTGTCGAATGAATGTTGTAATTTATTTTAGAGATAATCATACCCGTGGTTATATATTTTAGCACTTATGAAAAAGTATATTTTATTTGATTCTTTTTCCAGACCAAGGTTTAGCTTGTTTTCATACCTGACAGTTTCATGATGTTGCCGTGACGTGTCCGGTCAGCTCATGTAATCAGGTTTTGCAGTCCAGCTTCTTTAAGACAATATTCCAGGTGTGTGAGAGTAAAAAGGTCCCCTCATCCCGGTTTATAGTCTCGTGGGCACATTTCCATATTCCGATTGCCTCCTTAATCCAATGTTGATGTTTGCTGCCTCTGTCATAGTGTTCACTCCATCCCAGTCCATAATATGTTTCGCAGTCGTCAGAAATGGTAGATTTGAGTTGCTCCTGTTCTGCTCTGCTTTGCGTTTTGTGTGTGTTTTTTTTTTCTCACACACCTGGGATACTGTCTTGAAGAAGTCAGACTGCAGATGGCGCTGTCATCCTGTCTCCACCGGTAGGAAGACAGCGCCAAAATCAGCTGAAAAGAAGACATTTCATCTTTGTTTTGTTTTCTTCTGCTGTTTAGTTTTAATCTGTGACACATACATTATAATTAGAAGGTTTTCTATTTCAAACTTTTTTTTTTACTATCTTAAAAAAGTGAAAAACAGAACAGTTTGCAGTGCTCCTGGTCCAAAGTTATTCCTCATTTACCTGATGCATCTGCAATGAGCTTTTCAAGAGCTTTTCACAACTTTCAGAGGCCAGAGCGGAGTGAAAGTAAGGCTAACAACAACTAGCATGCTAACGCACACTTCCTGATTATTGGAGAGTAAAACACTTCAAATTAGAAGCATGTTGGAGACTTTATTTTATGTTTTTATTTTTTACTTCTATAGCTACTTATAATATATATCTTTTCTGGGGCAAGACAAATTTTGCTCCAATATATGGGAAAAGTACAAAGCCAAGTACATAGTGAGTTTATGAGTTTCTCTCTGTGGTTTTGTATGTAGTACTTATCCTTGCAGTTATTATTTGAATATGACATGATAAAACTAGTCACAAAAAGTAGATTTTGCATTATATGTCTACTAGCTCTTTGTTTTAGTGCCTCTCCTGATGTGTTGTATTCACAGACGCTGCTTCGCCTGCTTGAAACGGGCACTGATGTCCTCTCTCTTATTACCCGCAGACAGGTCCAATCAGTCTAAATTGGGGCCAACTAGCCAATTGTGCAGCTGTCCCATGCCATTACCTGGTTGCTTCAGCAGAGCCTCTTCTAAACCGTTCTCCCTGTGGGTCCATTTCAGCCTGTATTGATCTACAGTAGGGGTCAGCCGTGTGAGGGGCTTTGAAGGCTTTGAAAACAACATTTAAAGGGGTCTTATGATGCTAAATTAACTTTCCAAGCTTTTTACCATGCTACAATGTTGTGTAAAACATATCTGGAGTTGCACATTTTGCTACTTTCATGCTTGTTTCAGTAATCCTGTTTGTCATCTTTCCCGAGCCTCAGAAATCGCTCAGTTTCAAATCTTCTCTGATAGTTACGTACCAGAAAATAACCCTATGCACCGGACTCACTTTGAGCATTTCTACGGTCAAACCATGTTCAATTCGCACATGGTTTTACGAGCGCTGGTCATGTGCTAAATGTCTGCAGTTATTTATGTTTTCAGCATTTATTCCATTTCCGACAGCAGGAGGCGCTCAATGCCATCGAAGTCAATGGGCGGTGTTCAATGGCGCATGTCACACGTTTAGCCTTTAAGGTACATCTGCTAGGTACATCTGGTCCTGCCCATAGACCATGCGCAGTTGGTCTATGGGCAACCCCCCCCCATGAGACTTTGAGCAATGAGAGCGAGCGGAGCGGCCGTAAAGGAGACAAGGGAATAATAAATTAATTAGAATGTTTATGCGTCCAGTGCACTTCTGAACCATGCTCTAAACCTGCGGCTTGTTCATGACAGTTTGAAAACTAAGTCACATCACTCACAAGCTCGTTCATTTGTGAAAGCTGTAGTGACCTGCTCTATAACCAATCATCGCTTGAGCAACAACTTTTGAGCTGAGAAAAGTTTTTGATTTGAAAATAAGTTAAAATCACCACAAGATTGGACCTTTGTGAAAGCTGTAGGTGCCCTGTCTCTATGATCAAATGAATATCTATTTTAAACACACTCAAACACATATGTACAACAGAATAAAATGGCCAGGAAGATGAATTCCTGCGATATTTGTTAGTTCACAAACTCACAAGAATGTATTTGGTCCGGCCCTCGCTGTTACAATTCTTGACTTTAACCAGTGGTCCTGTCCCAGGGGTCCAATCCCAGCGGTCCAGTCCTAGTGGTCCAGTCTCAGTGGTCCAGTCTAGTGGTCCAGTTCTAGTGGTCCAGTCCTAGTGGTCCAGTCCTAGTGGTCCAGTCTCAGTGGTCCAGTCCTAGTGGTCCAGTCCAGTGACAGGGCAGCATTGTGAAGCACCAAAGTGAATCTAAACAAACATGGCGATGCCGACAAATGTATTTAGCCTATTTCAGTGAAAACATAGACCATTTAGTTTTTGAAAAGCGTGCAGAAGATAAGCGCTTTGTGCATTTGTGGACAGGGAAGATGTCTGTGCTTTTCTCTTAACTCAACATTTCTACCGTTGTGACATTTCCACCAACAGATTTAAATATTCGCCACGACGTTCTGCTTTCTCCAAATCGCTTTCATGAGAGCCGTTCAAGACTGTTGAGTGGGACTCAGTGGAGACATATCGATCTGGCATGAGTAAAGTGTGTTGTCTTAAAGATAGTATAGTATAGTTAGAGCAGGAATTGAAAACATGGTCTCACTTAGGAAAAACCTTGCCTGATTTATGAATACATGCTGTACATTTAGGTCAGATGGCTGTCCCACGCCCCACCTGCTGAACCCCCATCCCACCTGCCGACCCGCCCCCCACCTGCTGCTGCTTTTAGAGTGTGGAGGTTGAGGAGAAGTACAGTCAAGCCGATGTGACCCCCATGAGGCAGGAACAGCTCTCTCCGGGCAGCACTACCTCCTCCGCTCAGGTGCTCCTGAGCATTAGCATACAAAATACTGTACATGTAGGCATAGGGAGAGACGCAAGACACCATCTGCCACAGTGTATTCAAATCTGCTGGAAAGAATTAAAAAGAATACTTTACTTTTTCATTTTGAGATCAAAAGCAATATACTTGCCATCACAGGAAAACACTGCCTTGGTATAAACTCAATACGGTGAATAGTCATCAAGATGCTCATAATGTATAAGGTAAGTGAGGAATAAGGTAGACCACTGCAACCAGTTAAAAATGAGAACAGAACTAGTTCTGTTTTTCACAGCTTTTAAATATATATGTGTGTGTATGTATATATATATATATACACACACACACATACATACATACATACATACATACATACATACATACATATATATATATATGTGTGTGTGTGTATATATATATATATATATATATATATATATATATATATATATATATATTTGGATTGTGAGAAACATTGTTAAATCAGAAATAGAACCCACAACCTTCAGATTTAAAGCCACTGCTAAACTGCAACTAGCAACTGTAAACAGAGAAATAACAGATTAGAAGTGTGGCAAGTTATACAACCTTCACGTTAAAGCCACTGCTAAAATGGAACTGTAAACAAGAAATTTAGAAGTGTGGCAAGTTATAAACGTCCAAATGGAAATAAGAACTTTTGTTCCATTGTTCTGTTTAATTAAATTCATTTGTATGCACTTTCAAGGTTCAGCACAGGCCATGAGAACTTAATTAAACTTCATCTCTACCTATTCTTTGAAAAATGATTCATCAAACGCAAGTTATGTTAACAGAATGACTTCTGTGATAAAAACGGACACACATAAAACAACTGTAACTTTGGACAAATAAATACGGCCATTGTCTTGATGAATATCCAAACACAGCCCGGTCATATTGTATGTTTTGATTAAGTTTTTCACAATTATTTTTTTCGTAAGGAGACTTTTGACCATGTTTTTAATTGTTTGTTGCATTGTATTGTATTAATTGTATTATATTTGTATTTAGGGATTGAAGCATATTTGAGTAATCTTTATTCTCCTGCACTGGTCGTTTTCAGATTCTATAATGTGATAATGTGTCATTATCCCAGATGGGAGGCAAGTGACATTTTGTTCCCTATTAATTACATTTTACTTTGCCATAAAATATGGTCCATTCACAAATGTCTAGACTAGACTCATTGACTTATTGTATTACAACAAAAAATGCATTTTAGCAATATTCATTTTAGCTGCTCCCCATCTGTATTAAATATTATTGGCCTACAGAATGTTGTGATGTCATGTGAAACCCAACAATTCAAGATCTGCTCTGATCTACCCCCATTTTCACCTCCACCGCTGCACATTGATGAACATAATGATCCATGGGTGTCATCGAGTATAAGCATATAGCAGACAAAAACGTGCAATATGAGGTTGAACAATGCATCAACACATCTGTAATGCACATCTGTAATAAGTCATTCGATTTGATTGTTGAGGAAAAGATGTTAGTTTAGTTTGAGTTTGTGAGTGAAAATGCGATGTGCTTCCTCTGGGCCTTTGAAAAGATTACAGGTGTTGACACAGTGCTAATTGTAGTGGTGAAATGGGACACATCTGTTAAGTCCCTGTAATTTACTGTTTACAGCTCTATATTTCAACAGCAATGGGATTAATCTGTGCAGGGCAAGTTTTGATTCCTTTGTTTCAAATTAAAAAGTCAGATTTGATGTTTGTTGCCGCCAAAGAGAATTAGTTTGAAGTATAGGTTTGTTAAAAATGGACTGAATACGAGCAAAGTTCACTCAGAAAGAGACGATTTCAGTAACACATAACGAAGGAGTTCAATGGCAGTAGTGGAAGGTAAAAGTACTGTACTTAAGTAGAATTTTTAGGTATCTGTACTTTATTTAAGTAACTTTTACAGTGGATACTTTTTACTTTTACTTCACTACATTTGAGAGCAGGTATGTGTACTTTCTACTCCACTACATTTTGAACAGGACTGAAAAGTAAAAAGTACTTTTCATATGATTTGTGGTAACATCCTGACTAAAGGTTTTGAGTTCAAACTTTGGATTCGAGCGAACAAAAATAAATACACAAAATTCATAAGAAAAATGAAAAAATGTTTTTATATGTCTTTACCAAAAAATAACACTTTAAATAGAGTAATTTAACACTTAGGTAACATACTTTTTTTACTTTTTACCCTTAAAGTACAATTTTAAACTGTTGCTTGAATACTTTTACTTAAATTGATTTTGTCATACGATACTTTACTTTTGTAACTTTTTAACTTTTACTTAAGTAACAGGGTTGACTACTTCACCCACCACTGCTCATTGGTCATGTGTCATTTTAGAAGAATTGTCTCACCTCAGATTAATAGAGATTTGGGCTTTGTTCGTTGTTCAGTGTTTTTCAGTCCCCTATCATATTTTTTCCTTTCTTTTTTCCTCATAAGCCGCACATAAGTCATATGTGTTGTGACCATGCACGTCTCTGATTGGCTAATCCACCTGTCAATCACACACATCTGAACTTGGGGAGATTTACAGGTGACCAGACTCACAATTTTGTAAAGTATTGAAGAAGTGTGTATTCTTGGCTGGCCAGGCAGGGTGAGGAGTAACTATCTCGAGGATTAGCCAAATAGCATCATATTCGATGTACATATCCATTAGGTGATTACTATTGATTTTAGAGGTTTCATTCCTTTATTTATTTGCAAAAATTCAATCTTTGTCCTTTTTTGTGTTGGCCCTGTGCTTGATTTTTTTCCCCCCATGTATATAGTATTTGTATCTATTTATAAAGCATGTTATTGGCCGATAATCAGGAAGTGCACATTAGCATGCTAGCAAAACTCCACACTGGTTTCAGAGAGCTGTGAAAGCTGTGCAAACTCTTTGCAGTGAGTAATTAAGATGGAATGCAAAAGGTGAGAGGAATAACTTTGAAAAACTGCAAAAATGTTGAAAATTTTTTTAATTCTGTTTGTCACATTTAAAGAGCTCATATTGCGCTATTTATTTTATTTATTTTATTTAAGTTATAATGTTGTTTCCTCTCCAAAAAACGTACCTGGTGTTGTGTTTTGTTTCATTCACACATGTTTAACACACAAACCCTGCGTATTTAGGACGAGTTCTTCTCTCAAACACAAAACACTGTTCCACCTTGTGATGTCATCTGGTAATACAGGAAGTGCTCCACTGTGTTCTGAAACTCCATACGCCTTCACTAGAATCATTTGGATCGTTTCAGCCCTGGAATTGTCAATCTCTACTGAACAAAAGATAAAATGTAGCTTTTAACTTGAAAACTACCACTTCATGACATCACAAGGTGGAACCGAGCATTTTGAGCTTTAAAGATACAGCCAGACTGATAATAAAGTGTTATCCAAAACTGTTTTTGAGTAAAACTATCCTGCCTAAAATGTAGCTTAACCATATTAACCTGCCAATATAAACATTTACACTGGCTGGGCACATTCGGGTTTAACGCTTTTGAGAGTCCATCCGTGCCCGCGCTGTGGTCTGCCCTATAAACGTCTGTGTCTCATTCCCCTCCACCCGCTTCGCAGTAAACATTGTAGTTAGTCTCAAAGTGCACCTCAAAGATAAGCTCCGAATCGGCCATCATTGACTTGTTTTGGCGCGTGTCTCCGAATGACTTCAGCACACCAGGGAGGAGGCCGGCAGTAGAAATGTGAACTGTCAGGCTGTCTGAAAAGCTCCTGTGTAGTGGGGTAAAAGCCACTAAAGGACTCACTTGGCTGTCTGCGGAGGACGCTATTGATATCAGCGGCCGCTCTCTATGACTGTATGCCAGGTAAAGGCCAGTACTCCAAATGACAGTGGATGAAGTGTGCAGAATACTAACTATACCTCAAGAATACTAATGGACCAAGATTTGTGGTGAGTTAAAGGCGCTGAACCTGATTTTTACCATCTTAAAAAACGTGGAAAACTGAACTAGTTCATTTGAAACGGTTTGCAGTGGTCCAGAGTTATTCCTCTCTTGCCTTATGCATTCCAATCATTCTAATTATTCCCATAGGCATAGACTATATATAAATGGATATAGCTAATGTGGACAATATACAAATGTAATACAGTCGTTTATCGAGGGGCTTATGTTCCAAAAATAACCCGCGATAAGTGAAATCCGTGAAGTAGAAAACACATTTTTTTTACAATTATTATATATGTTTTAACGCTGTAAAACCCCTCACCACACACTTTATACACTTTTTTCAGACAGGTATTAACATTTTCTCACATTTCTCTCTTGTTCAAACCTTTGTAGATTAAAAAAAATAAGAACAATATTACAGAACAAAACCATATACTATCTGCTCTGCTGTAATGTTTCGTAATGTTCTTTTTGCTGCAGTCACTGATCCACAAAGCTAAAGCAGACTCTGTCCTTACGATAGTCTTGTTGCAGTTACAACTCTTTTTGCATCCTCGTCCAAACTTAATGCTGCGGTCGTCCTTATGTTCCTTTTCCTCCTTCTTTATGTGACGAACCGGAGATTCATTTATTCCGTAATGGCGCCCCCTACAGCCGCGGAACTTCTACCTTCAATCAGCATGTCCATGTCCTGCTTAAACAGACCAACACGGCAGGACAGTTACAGCTCGTCTTTATTCAACTTCTCTCCTCTCATCTCGTTCATGCCCTGTGCGCTTTCACTTTTGTTACATTTTTAACGATGCTCTCCTCAAATGCGCTGTACTGCAACAATAAGTAGGAACCAATATTATTATGTGTATATGTTTCCACTATAATATAATAAATAATATTAATTGTTAATAAAATAAGTACAGGAGATGCTGCACGTCCCTCAGCCAATCAGGACGCAGAACACAACACTCGTTCATACACAATGTAAAAATAAAAAAAAAGCACGCAAAATTGCACAAAAAAAATCCGCGAGACAGCGAAAAGTGAACCGCAATATAGCGAGGCACTACTGTACATTGCTTACTTTCGTACAAAGGTGCAAAACCTTCTGTTTCCCGTGCAGCAGTGGCCATATAGCACACTAATAGTAGATAACAGCTATGTTCTGGTCATTTTGATTAAAGCCACATCACATAGCTGTAGCCCCTCTCCATCTCAGGAATGTGTGACTCTCACTCTGGGAAGGTTATAAAACACTCACCTTGTTCGACTTTGCTTAAAATTTCTTAATGTGTAACCCTCACTCTGTAACCCCCACGCTGGGAGTAGTATAAACCACTGGCACAGTCTCACCCTGTTAGACTCTGCTTTAAATACTGCTTAGGACACTACTCGCTTGACTCTGCTTTGAATTTCGCTGGACGCCGCCTTTAACCCGACTGTACTGCTGTAACCGACAATAAAGATCTACAGAACGATCCCCGTGCCTCTGCGCCTGTTCTTCATGCAACAGAACAGAAACTGACACTAACCTGCTAGCTGCCGCGTTTCAAATAGGAAGTGAGCACAGGCGCGCTTCCAGCTCCATCGACTCCAATTCACTTTCTATTGAAAAACTGTCACCCCTTGCTCCGTAACTGCTGCTGTCAGGCTCGTCCTTAAAATGTTTGTATTAACCCGCTCTACATGATCCTGGAATTTCACACTATTTCACTATTTCACTATTGTGTCCATAAATCAAGGCATGGACTTTAGTAACAAACAATGATAAGACACAAAGCAGCACACTTCGGGATTATTGGACAATAAAATGCTTTGTAATTAGATGCAGACAGAACCCAGCAGGCTTATTTTGACCTCAAGAGCTGCTTATATAATATATCTGTACTGGGGGCTTGACAAATGTTTCTTAAATACAAAAAAGCGGGTACTAGGCCTTTAAGAATCTAGTCAAATGGAAAAAGATAAAAAATAATTGGATGTTTGTAAGTTATAATTTGCTTTGCATGGTTTGGTCTTACTATATTGTTAAAGGCGATGCATTATGCAAAACTAAACTTTAATGAGCTTTTAGTTTTGTTATAATGATGTTCCCTCATCTCTAGCTTACTCAGAGCTGCATTTTTAAACAGCAAGTGAATTGTGACTCAGGGCGGTGTAAATTTTAGCTTCTCGGGCCAGTATGAGGTCAAAAATGACTTCCGGATGGCAGCTGAAAATCTCTTAAAAAAAACGGATTAAATGCCTCACTTAATGGGCCTGCACCTACTTTTTTTTCATGTTTTGGATCAAAATTTGTCTTGCTCCAGTTCAGATATTGTATTAGCAGTTCTTGAGGTCTAAATAAGTTTGCTGTGTACTGTCTGCATCATAGACTGTATATATATATAAAATTGACATACAGTAGCTAACTTGCTAGGCGCCGCTTTCCAAATAGCAAGTGAGCATGGGCGCGTTTCCGGCTCCATTGACTCTGACTTCAATTTACTTTCTGTTGGGAAACTGTCACCCATCTCTCCATACTGCTGCTGTCAGGCTCGTCATTTGGGTCTTAAAATGTTCTTAATAACCTGCTATACACGATCCTGGTCTTTTTACTTTACTATTTTGTCTGTATTTGAACATCAGGTGCATTCTTTTTCTGAGGTCACTCCCATTAGCGTTAGCAACGGGTTTGACTGAGTGTGGCTAAGCGCTCGCTCCGGGTTAAACTAGCGATGCGGCCGAAAAGGGGCATCACCTTCAACGGGCTCGCTCTAGATTGGCTCTTCGGTTGCTATGATACTCGCGGTCGGAATTCCAAATATGGACCATAGACTTTAAACAGTCTACGGTCCGCATCTAATTATAATGTTTTACTATCTGAGAATCAGGAAGAGCAGGTTAGCATGCTAGTTGTTGTTAGCTTTACCCTGATGCCAAAACGCTGGTCTCCGAAAGTTGTGAAATGGAATATTTAGGATGCGTAAAATGAACTAGTTCTCATTTTTACATGATTAAGAAGTGTGCAGTTAGCATGGTAGTTGTTGTTAGCATTAGTGGGCTTTGAAAGTTGCGAAAAGGCTAGCACGTATTAACACATTAGAATTTGAATGCTAGAAATGTGGAAGTGAAGTGAACAAAATTAACTAGGTCTGTTTTCCCATTTGAAAACAGAAACAATCAGGTACAGAGCGTTTACAGAGTTTTGGGTCACGATAAAGGTCACCCACTACTTCTGACACTCAAAATATCAACATTTCCAAGCATTTTGTAAAAACTTTTCAATGGTTCAAACTGTCCATTTACCACCAACAACCTTACACAACCTTTTGTCCTGCCAGGTACAAATCACTCCTTTTGTTCCTCCTTGATTGTGTCCAAACTTTTCGCTGCTAGCCTCTTTGACACAGTTCCTCCTGCTTACTCGGCCTTAATTAGCCACATTGTTAACGACCTTCCAGTGCCGCTAATGAGCTCAATGCCACTGCCACCTCCCCCGATGCTTCTGTCATACTTTTTAACCGCTAAGAAATCCTTTTTTTTTTACGTTTAGAAAGACTTTACTTGCGCTGAATAACAATGCAGTCCTTCACCGTGGAATCTAGAATATATTGTGAGGTTAATGTGGTTTCAATGGTCACTCAGAGTAATCGTGACTTCCATCTCTCCATTATCATTTTAAGTGTCTATTTTGGACCTCTTTTCCCAACTGTATAAAGAAGTGGACTAAGGGAGTCTGGTGTCACCCTTAGCATTCAGCTCAAATGAAGATCATTGAGGTGAGCTTGGAGCAAAGTTTCACATTTGCAATTCCGACCTCGAGTATCATAGCAACTAAAGAGCCAATCCGGAGCGAGCCTGTTGAAGGTAACACCTCTTAACGTCCTGCTGTCAATCAAACCACTTGCTAACGCTACCTGGGGAAAGAAGGCACCTGATGTGCTTGTTATTAATGTCTAAATCATATCTCAATTTACAGACACAATAGTGGAATAAAAATACCAAGATCATGTAGAGCGGGTGGCCCAAAAGTCACTGACACTTTTAAATATCTTTAAAAATCTCTTTAAATCTCTCCAAATTGTAGCAGTAGGTAAATTTAACCTTCTGAGATTTTTGGCAATATACACGGTTATAATTGTTCACTTACACTTGAACTTATAACTACTTAAACTAGGGGAAGTAAAAATGACCTAATTTTTAAAAATAATGTTTTTTTTAAGTGTCTGCCATTTCAGGTTTCACTTTGAATAGCCCGATCCAACACACTTTGTATAACATTTGAAAGTATTTCCGGGCTTATGGCTCTTATTTGATCCTCGATATTACGTTTTAAGTTGTTCATTGTCTGAGGTTTATTCACAAACACCCTAGAAATTGGGACTAGTCAGGTCTGTGGAGATCACATACTGCCCCCTGTCTTTGAAAACCACTTATTATTCCTTTAATGGCATTTACACTTGGGGCATCTCTGGTATTAAAATGTCGACGGTAACACCGCTGAGTTTCTGAATTTGACCCATGTGACTCAAAGTACCACTGTACAATGAGGGTTCGTTCCTCTGTGCTATATTTTCTCATATAATTGTCAGAATGTTAGTTCTAAGACCAAAATGACGAGCGTGACAGCAGCAGTTACGGAGAGAGGCGCCACAGTTTTTCAATAGAAGGTGAATTGAAGCCAGAGTCAATGTGCGCCCATGATCACTTATTTGGAACCTGGCGGCTGGCAGGTTAGCTATGCCGATTATGCCGTTAGGAACCACTTGTAAACTGACATGTAGCTTTTTATCCAAAATTGATAAAGGTAAAGTTAAAACAGATTTTCTGTAATCTGTTCTGTATCTGTCTATTTGATGTCTATGCTTGTACTTTGTGTCCAAGACAAATTTCCGCTTGTGGGATAAGTTTATCTTATCTTATCTAGGTAACTATCTAATTCCTTTGTTATCCACTGATAAAGCATTTACCTCTTAAGAACCTTGTAGAACCCGAGATCTGTTCTGGCGTCTTTTAACCAACACTTCCATGATGAGTAAAAGATGAGACTCTTTTGAGGAGCAGATTTGAACATTTTCCACTTACCACTATAACATCTCTCTACAGTCCAGTCGTCACCTCCACCCGGCACGTGGCCCTTTTTTCCCTTCCTGTTATGTGAACAATCACTAGGCCTTTGTTATTAGAATGAAATTGCTTTTATTTCTTGGGGGAGACGCGGGAACAAGGTCTGGCAACCTGTCAGGGAGCAGATCTTTAATCACTGGCCTTGAGTAAACCTTTGGAGTTTTAAAGATGTTATAATGAGCAGGCTTGTCGCGGCATCGTTCACCCGGGCGCAGTTAGAGCCGCCGAGGACAGCGGGCTAATTGAAGTGTCACTCACCGTAGAATTGTATTCCGTCTTCTAACGCCTCCCTCCTTTCTGTTCTTTTTCTCCTTCCTCTGTTCTTTCTCTGTCTCTCTCTTTTCTTTGCCTGCGTTTATTGATTCATTTAATGGCATTGGAAAGCTGGATTCGTGTGCTATTGTGGACATAGGTTTAATCTGTTTAAACAATAGGGCTGACGACTGACCTGTGGGGTAATTATGTGTAGATTAAAATCATGTAAGAATGTAGAATGAGATGGTGCGTCGGTTTGTCTAAGAACACTGGTAATCTGGGTTGCACACTGGGAAAAAGAGTGAAAGTGGAGAGAATATAGAGATTTTATAAAAATTCTGAAGTGGTAAATGGTCATATTCTTATAAACTGTAGCACTTTTCCATCTTCAAGGTACGCAGCGCTCTTTACATCCAGGAACCACTCAACACATTCATACAGCAGTGTACACAGACACTGGGGGAGAGGCGAGTTAAGTGTCTTGCTCAAGGACACAACGGCAGCATTCATCTGTGGGAGCTGGAATCGCACCGCCCACTTGTAGGTCGGTGAATGTGACCGCTCAACCAATGATGTTTATGTCAAGAGTGGGATTTGAACCGGCGAACTTCAGTAGACAAACGCTCTACCGATTTAGCTACTGTCGCCTTGCGGATTGCATAATGTTATATAAGGTAGTGTTGTTACCATACAAAAATTTCAAACTCAATTTCGATACTAAGGAACAGCTTCGATACAGATTTCAATACAGTTTCTTTACATTACCATGTTGTCTGAAACTAGGTCTGAAAAAAATCACGATTATTTTAACTGTTCAGGAAAAGTGTGTCAATCTGTTGTTCAAATGAGTATCTAGTATTGATAATATTGGTTAGTATCTGTTTTTTTTATACTTTTAACAGCCCTAATATAAAGATATGGTTAAGGTACAATTTATTGTCCTTATAGAGAAATTTGTTCTCTGCATTTGACCCATCCTTCAGTCTTTGCTTGCTTAGTGTTTATATCACTGCTCAAAACACACCATCCATCCATCTTCTTCCGCTTATCTTGAACCGTGTCATGGGGGCAGCAGTCTAAGCAGGGACTCCCAGACTTCCCTCACCCCAGACACGTTCTTCAGCTCCTCCAGTGGGACCCCAAGGTGTTCCCAGGCCAGCTGAGCGACATAGTCCCCTCCAGCGTGTCCTGGGTCTTCCCCAGGGCCTCTTTCCGGCAGGACATGCCTGGAACACTTCCCTAGGGAGGCGTCCAGGAGGCATCCTGAGCAGATGCCCGAGCCACCTCAGCTGGCTCCTCTCGACCTGGAGGAGCGGCTCTACTCAGAGCTCCTCCCGCATGACTGAGCTCCCCAAAACACACCTTATCATTTTATTTTCATCTTTATTATTGTCTTTTTCTTACTAATATGTTTAATTCTATTATAAATGCTGCTTGTTGTTCAGCAGTTTGGTGAGCTTTGGCTATTTTAAATGTGCTCTATAAATACATCTTGATTAATTTTCAGATCTTAAGTTAGACTTGATTCGTTTCACTGCTCATCTAAGCCGCTTCTTCAGTTCTGGTCAGATTGCTGATGGACACTGCCTTTATTTATAACATTTATAACCTCAACCCCAACCCCATCCTCAGACCCAGAACAAAAGGCAACAAAGTCATCAAATACATACATACAATACATAGATCCTCATAATTTCATAACTCCAAGAAACAAAAAAGAACAATAGAGGGGCCATTAATGGTTGAATAGGGTAGTTTCAGCTGAAACTGGAGACAAGCAGTTTACAGTTTTAGTGTGGTTATCCACTCCCTCCAGGTAGATATAAGATTGTGGCCAGTAGCAATCTGACCAGAACTGAAGAAGTAACCTGGATGAGCAGCGAAACGTCTTCACCGCTACAACGATTTGTCCAGCTGACAAATTTAAACTTCATCTTTTGCTATGGTAAGGTGGTAAATAACAATTTAATGCCTTTTTAAACTCCATACACATCTGCTGGAGAATTTCAACCCTGGAACTGCCCAGCTCTACTGAATTAAAGGTAAAACGTAGCTGGTCACTTGAAAACTACCACTACATGACATCACAATGTGGAACAGAGCATTTTGAGCTTTGGAGATATAAACAGACTAATAATATAGAGTTACTCAAACATGTGTGAATGAAAGATCACAAGAGTCAACTGTGAAATTATTATGTAAAAAAATATATTCGAATATTGCAGTACTATCAATATTGTGGTACTGAACACATATCACAATCTTTTCCAGTATTATGCAGCGCTACTAATCTCACTAGAAACCTGGACTCATTAATTGCCAATGGCCGACAGTGTGGACATATGAAACCTGTTTAAAACCTGGAAGATTTTTTTTTTTTTTTTTCTCTTTTTCCACGAGTGATGACTGACTTGTGGAATAATTATGTGCAAATACAATTCCGGCCGCTCTAATAAGATAGTTAGATGGTGTAGCGGATATTAAGGCCTCATTCAGGTACATTATATTAACAGGCCTGGATATGAGTCTTGGTGAATGAACAAGTGAATTGGAGAAAGGCAATTACGGAATTCAATTAGGCGGACTTCAGAGCACCCCCAGAAGTATGATAAAAGTAGGCCATCTTTAAAAATTATGAATGTTGTAATTAGACTGTGTAATTAAGGCTTTTGACGGCCATGTTTCACAGTAATGATTCTCAGTGTTTTTGTCCCTGCAGGTGCCAGGTTGAGGATGGGCGACGCATAATTGTTGGCAACGAATTTGGGATTTGTTTTCATGGAGTTGATCAAAAAGTTACAGGTAAATGTAAAATGTCCCACTGTGAGGCATTATCCATATCGTTCTAGAATTTATTTAAAGGGGGTACTATGCAAATGTGACTGTTTGAAGCTTTCTACCTACTATGTTATAACGTTCCCTCATCAAAAACATGTCTGAACTGGTTTTAGATGTTGTCCATGCATGTTTGAGTAATATTGTGATCTCTCTCGAGCTTTATTCAAACCTTCTTTATGGTTAGCTGTAAGTAATACTGTCCAATGCTCAGCCCTCAAGCCTACATCATAACTATACAAGAGCAGGATATAAAAGAGTACACTATAACTTCACAAACCTGATGCAATTTGAAGTAGTTTCATTAGAGCAATACATGCAGTGTTGCGATAGCGCTCTGAAGGGGGAGTGACTTAGCGCGAGGACCAAGGTGAGGGGGGATTTAGAGCATCAAAAACAAAACTGAAGTGTAATACCCCCTCTTTAAATGAATTTATCTTGAAAAACATGCATTCTAACTGTGAGCGGTTTTGCTTCCCCATAGATCTGACCTGGTAGTGCCACCTGCTAGTCTATAAAGAAATAATTTTAAAGCCATACAGTGGAATATTCTATATCTCAGTGGACACAAGAAGACAGGTACCCTCCACCATGAGTTACACACTGTACATTTTAAGTTATTAGATTAAAAATGTTTATGCTTTTTAATGTTTTTTTCCATGTTTTGAGTAAAATGTGTCTTGCCTCAGTACAAATATATTGTATAAACAGCTCTCGCATCTAATTATAGAGCTTCTTTTTTTTTTTAAGAATATGTTGCATGTTAACATTTTAGTGCACGCTAGCCGTGATGGCAAAACTCAGTGAACAACAGTGATGCCCAGAATGCATATACCAAATAACTTTAACCAAAGAACCATTTAAAAGAAACTAGCTGTGTTTTTCACATTTTTAAAACAGTAAAAATCAGCTACAGCTCTTTCAAAGACATTTTGGACATTGTTGCTATTTTGAGAATAATTGGAAATTCTTTTGAGAAGGGGACAGCCTCAGCTACTCCACATTTCTGCTTGCTAATTACTTTATTAATATAAAATAAGCCAGATACTCAACTTTACCAACATACAGCGGACTATAGAAAACTTTAACTATTCCATTTGTATTCAAAGGCAGGAATGAACAATGAGTCTTTATAGATTTTATGTACAATGAAATATGAATGTGATTAGATGATATTTCAGAACTCTGCACTTACCAACCCATTCCATCAAAAATTAATTAGCCGAACACAAATGTGAACGTCAAAGTACTGTCGATATTATATCTAGAAAGTGCTTTGACTCTTAAGGAGGTTTCCTTAAAGCTACACTATGGAGCTTTTCAGATGGGGAGTCTGTACTTTCCCAAGGATTCTCTGTGGAGATAGTATGGCTTTGTCAAGAAAGTCCCACAGTATGGCATTAAAGAAGGAGAATTACACTTCTATAGGGCATTAATTGCTCACATATAACTTATTTTGATCACTAGTTGCCTTTTATTATTTTGAAAATGCTATACTCGTGGAAAACAATGTATGAAAATATGTCTTTTGAGTTTCGTTTTTGATACTGAGCCACTCCCCCTTCAGAGCACGATCACAACACAATCAGCATGCCTCCCGTTAATGAAAATGCTGCACATTACGTCAGATTTGTAAAGTTGTAGTGTATTGGTTTGTATCCTGTTTCTGTGTATTTATGAAAAATGGCTGTGCGGGAGCTTGTGGGCTGAGCATTAGACAGAATCTTATAGCTTACCATAAGAAAACAGGAAACAAACATGCATGAATGGCATATAAAACAGGCAAAGGAATAACATCTCCATGGAGACCATCAAGTGGCATACCCTCCATCAGAAAAGTTACACACAGTAGAATAACTTCCATCCAAGTTCCACAACAAGTACAACGCAATGTGCTGAATTCTAGAAATATTCTGCAGTGTGTCAGGGGTGCTTGGTGGCAGCATATGTCCCCAAAATGTCAAGGTCAAAGGTGAGAGGTCAGTCTGTGCTCCATGACAGTTCCCCACTGTGATAACGCATGCTCCTCCAGACCACACACGCTATATAGTCTGATAACAAAATATGCACATGCAACGTTTGACTTTAGAGAAATGATATTGTTTTATCTGATTTTGTGGACATGGACTATTTCACCCTGGACATGGACTATTTCAGCCACTTCCCTCTGGCAGGAGGCTATAGTCCATTAGGACCAGAACCTCTCGTCATGAGAACAGTTTCTTCCGCTCTGCTGTTTCTCTCATGAACACTTTATAATACTGCACTAAACTGGACACTTTATAACACTGGTCACCTTAATAAGCCATGATTGCACTGTTATTCTGATGCTGCTTTTGTATATATTTTTCTAATTCTATGTATTTTATTTTATTTTTAAGCATATTTTTTTTTACTTTGTGAATGCCCTTATTTGTATTTATTCAGTGTGTTTTTATGTGCACTTTATCACCGAAATAAGTTCCTAGTCTGTGAGCTGTGTTCACTGTCAATGGCAATAAGATGGAAACTAGCTGTTTAGCTATAATCTGGTGCAGATCATCTCTGTTTTATGAGTATAATGTCTCTGTACATTGTCCCTTCAAATAAAGACTAAAGTAAACATAAAACTCTTCTGATTCTTCTGATTCTATGGTACATTATAGATCTGTGACAAAAAAAATCAGGACTGTAACAAACCTTATGGGAGTAATTTGTCTTATGTGTTGACACATACATTTAGATTTTTGAGCTTTTAACCATGTTATATTGTCCCCTCATCAAAAACTATAGCGGGTGTTATATTTTTCTTCATTCGTGCTTGTTTCATTAATCCACTAATCCAAAGTTATCTTTTCTGAGCACTCAAAAATGTTCCACTCGCGTTTTGCCAGTTTTGTTATGTCACAGATAAAACTACAGACTTTACACATTTTTTAAGTTCATAAACCATCACAGAACTCGTTCTGTGGTCAAATTGTGTGTCGTAATGAGGGGGTGTGAGGCGGACCAAAAGTGCGGGACTCGGGGCAAGTTTAAGGGTGTTTATTGACAGAACAAGACACAACAGGTGACGGGAGAACATACGAGGAGCTGGGTGCTGGGGTGCAGGTCAGGGTCCAGAGGTGCAGGGTAGACACGAGACGGGAAACACAGCCGGTACCGGGAGACAGGGTTGGAGAACACAGGCAGGACACGGACAGGAGGCACAGCAGAGACACAAGGACAGAGATGTGATGTGAACAGCACGCAGACACACGATGACAATCAGCAGACGACCTGGCAGAGAGAGCTGGGTCCTGGCTCCTTTTAAGCTCCTGCAGCTGTGTGATTGCCCTGATGGGCTGCAGGTGTGTGTGGGAGGAGCCAGGTCTCCACCCAGCTCTGGAGTCAAGCAGGTGAGGGAGGGGGAGAGGAGAACACAGGAGGCAAAACAGGAGCAGGGAAGCGTGGATCATGACATTGTGTTAACGATGAATGAATGCCGTTATTACTATAGCATTCAGAGGGGATAAGGACCCTTTAGTTTGCTATTGTTGATTCCTGTTGTTGACAGCAGAGAGAGCTCCAACACCTAAACGCCTCATTCCATCCATTTTCTTCTTCTCCGGGGCCGGGTCACGGGGGCAGCAGTCTAAGCAGGGACTCCCAGCCTCCCCTCACCCCAGACACATCCTCCAGCTCCTCCGATGGGACCCCAAGGGGTTCCCAGGCCAGCTAAGAGACATAGTCCCTCCAGTGTGTCCTGGGTCTTTCCCGGGCCTCCTCCTGGTGGGACATGCCCAGAACACCTCCCTAGAGAGGCGTCCAGGAGGCATCCAGAACGTCCTCTCGACGTGTAGGTACTCCGAGCTCCTCCCGTGTGACTGAGCTCCTCATTGTATCCCTAAGGGTGCACCCAGCCACCCGACGGAGGAAACCCATCTCGGCCACTTGTATTGTCTTGTCCTTGTCCTCATGACCCAGAGCTCATGACCATAGGTGAGGGTAGGAACGTAGACTGACCAGTAAATCGGGAGCTTCGCCTTTCGACTCAGCTCCTTCTTTAAATGTCTCATTTATAAAGTAAAATTCCAAACGCAGACAAGGTATAAAATGCAAAATACAAAGTCCAAGGTGGCCAACAGCATGTTTAAAGAGAAATTAAAGCTACAAGCACACATCACATGTGTTTTTAAAAGGCCCATATTACCCTATTTTCTGATCTGTTATAATGTTGTTCCCTCATCACAAACATACCTGGAGTTGTGTTTTGTTTCACTTTTGTTTCATGTTCACACATTTTAATGCACAAGCCCTACATATTTAGGCTGAGTTATTTTCTAAAGCAGAAAACGCCTTCTGATGTCATGCGGTAATACAGGAAATTATTATAATTTCAGCCCTGGAATTGCCAATCTCGACTAAACTAAAGTTAAAAGGTAGTTAACTTCAAAACTACCGCTTCATGACATCACAAGGTGGAACAGAGCATTTTGAGCTTCAGAGATGTAGACAGACTAATAATAAAGGGTTACTGAATGAATTTGAATTTTGTGTAATATAGAACCTTTAAGAGGAAGACGGACTAAACACGCTAACAAAACATCACTTTAAAATGACATAATCGCGCCCTTTCTTTTCAGCCTTTACATTGCAGACTTCAGACACAACACGGACAGCTGCGTCCTGCAGAAGTTCTCTGATGACTCTGCCATCATTGGCCTCATCAAGGATGACGACGATGTGGAGTACAGAGGACTAACACAGGACTTTGTGGACTGGTGTCAACAGAACTACCTCAATGCAGGGAAGACCAAGGAGATGGTGGTGGACTTCCGCAGACGCCACTCTACTGCCCCCTCAGTGAACATCCAGGGAAGGGACATTGAGAGAGTGGACTCGTACAAGTACCTGGGAGTTCATCTGAACAACAAACTGGACTGGACTCACAACACAGACGCACTGTACAGGAAGGGCCAGAGCAGGCTCTATCTCCTGAGGAGACTCAGGTCTTTTGGAGTGAGAGGGCCACTCCTGAAGACCTTCTATGACTCTGTGGTGGCATCAACCATTCTAAAATTATTTTAAACTATTTATCTATTATCTTGTTTTATTTTTTATGCATGTACCATTTTCCTTCTGTTTTCTTTACTGTGCGGTGCAATGCTGGAATTTCCCCAGTGTAGGACTAATAAAGGCATATCTTATCTCTCATCTTATCTTATCTTATAATCGCTTTAAAAATAACATTTCCTGAGCGGTTGTTTTCTACGTTGAGATATTTCATAACTCGGCATTACTTGAAACGAACCCGGCCGTACAGTCAGTCATTACCTCTGCAGTCACTAAGTACACCGTGAAAGAAACCCATTAAGTGAAGGGGTGGAACGGCCAGAGAAATGTTTGGATGCCCACTAAAGGATATCATTGCTTCTATTTGCGCACAAAGGCCGGTGATATTAAAGTGTAAGTCAAGCGTAACGCCGGCCACCACAATGAGCCGCTCCCAAGGCCGGGCTTAAGTCTGCAGAATATGGTAGACTAAGGTCAGATGGCAGTGTCTTCTCTGGGTCTAGTGTGTCCTTTCATACATTGAAGACGAAGGGAGATGGTATAAGATAGAGAGGCAATATCGTCGCTCCTGTCCGTGTGCTGTGTGTTTAATATACATGCAATATTACCAGGCTCTGTCCACATATGAAAATGCTCATACATGGGATTGTTGAGTTAATATTGAAACATGCACTACAGAAAAAAAGAAAACAAAAAGGTTGAATAACTGATGTAATAATATGGGGTGACAGTAGCTCAGTTGGTGTGGAGTGTTTGTCCACTGATACGAAGGTTGGTGGTTCGACACAAACATCGTTGGTTGAGTGAGAGTCAGATGAACGCTGTTGCTGTGTCCTTGGGCAAGACACTTAACCCATTGAGCGAGCCCCCAGTGTCTGCGTACATTGGTGTATGAAAGCTAACCTGCTAGCCGCCGCATTCCAAAAAAAAAAAAAAGTGAGCATGGGTGCATTTCTAGCTATATCATCTCTGGTTCCAATTGACTTTCTATTGAAAAACTGTTGCCTCTCTCCATAACTGCTGCTGTCAGGCTTGTCATTTTTGGTCTTAAAATGTTTGTATTAACCCGCTTTACATGATCCTGGTATTTTTATTTCACTATTGTATTTGTAAATCAAGATATGAACATTAAGAACAGCGAAACAGGCACCTTCTTCCCTGAGGTCACTCCCGCTAGAGTTTACAACAAATTCGATTGACAGCGTTGCTAAGCACACCCCCCCCTGCTAAACTAACAGAGCGGGCAGGGAGGGGCGTTACCTTCAACAGCCTCACTTCAAATAGCTCTTTGTTTTCTATGATACTCGCAGATATGGAACTCGACTCCAAATTCACACAGGTAATCGCTATCTTTATTTGCCTGGAGTGACATTGCACTTCCTTAGTCTACTTCTTTTTACAGTATATGGGGAAAACACAAAATGTATTCATTAACAAAAAAAAAAAAAATACTAATGCTGTTTTAATTCCCCATCCACCCATCCTTCTGTCTTGTCACCCCGTGGACAGCTAAACTCCTCACATCACTCAGGCCTCTCCTCTAATCCCATCTCATTGACCAGAAACAGTCCAGTGCTTACCAGAGCGGTGCAAAGTGGGCCTCCCCCTCCCAGCAGGCGATAGCAACGGGGGAATAACAGCTTTGGAGTTCAGCGGGCTCCAGGTGCACTTTGTCCACTCAGGCATCGGGGTCAAATACATTCCTCTTCCTGGCATATTACACAAAACTCACTTTGTGTGCTCTCCGTGCCTGGTTTTAGACTGGTTGTCTGCAATTGTTTAAGTGGAAATACTAAAATACGTTTTGGCTCAGAGCGAGGTTATAGACAGACTGGAGAGTTTTGCAATTGTTAAATCGCACCATCTTATATCAGAAGATCTCAGATGACTGATTGCGGAGTTTGTATGTTATTCTCGTGTCTGGGTGGGTTTACTCTGGTACATGTCATTTCCCTCCCCAACCTAAAATATACTGAATATTAGCCAGTTGTGCAGTTTTGTGGACCTGTAACATGATCTGGAGAGTCTATACCATTATTAGTTACGAATAGTTATTTCAAAAAGCTAGAATTACAATTTTTATCTTTATTTTACTAAACTTGGCCACCTTTTTCCAACAATGTTTTTTTATTAAAAATGAAAAAAAAAAAAAAAAAAAATTCAGGATAGAAATAACTCATATACACAACACAGTGCCTAAAAGGTGTAGTTTACTTCTATGGGGTATTAACTGTTAACATGATGGTCTAAATATGTTATGTGTTATCTTTTATTATTTTAAAACATAGTGACATGTTTTATAAGTCTCATTTTTCTTTTTTCATGTTTGATGCACCGAGTCAAAGGGAAACTAAGAAGTCCCCCTTCAGAGCGCTATCACAACACAATCAGTGTGCATCCTGCTAATGAAACTACTGCAGCAAGCATCACGTTTGTCAAGTCATTTTGTACAGTTTTGTATCGTGTTTGTATATTTGTGGTGAATTGTTGTTTGGGAGCATGGATGGTCTGTGGGCTGAGCAAGAATCTTACTTCTAATTGCAAGGAAGGTTTGAATAGTTCTGTAACTGTCATGATCCCTGCCTACTCCTGCCTCCTGTGTCTCCTCTCCCCCTCCCACACCTGCCTGAGTCCAGAGCTGGGCGGAGCCCTGGCTCCTCCCACACGCACCTGCAGCCCATCAGGGCAATCAACACACCTGCAGGAGGATAAAAGGAGCCAGGACCCAGCTCTCTCTGCCAGGTCGTCTGATCGTCACCCTGCTGATTTTCACCGTGTGTCTGCGTGCTGCTCACATCTCTGTCCTCGTGTCTCTGCTGTGCTTCCTGCCCGTGTCCTGCCTGTGTTCTCCGACCCTGTCTCCCGGTACCGGCTGTGTTTCCTGTCTCGTGCCTTCCCTGTACCTCTGGACCCTGACCTGCACCCCAGCACCCAACTCCTCGTATGTTCTCCCGTCACCTGTGTTGTCTTGTTCTGTTAATAAACACCCTTAAACTTGCCCCGAGTCCCACATCTTTGGTCCGCCTCACACCCCACATTACGACAGTAACTTCTACAGGCATGTTTTTGATGAGGGATAATTGTTATGTAACATGGTAGAAAGCAAAAAAAAAAAAAAAAAAAAAAAAAAAAAGAGCATAATACCCCCTCTTTAAAGAAAACTAACCCGTAACACAACAAACTTTTTTTTTGTTTTTGTTCTTTGTTTAACATAAAGAACAAACTAACAGCTCCTTCAATACCATTTGGACAGTCACTTAACAATACGAATAATAACCATTTCCTCTTATTACTGCAGTCATTTTTTAAAATAAAACTTTTTCTCTCAATTCAAATGAAAAGATATAATTCGTAAAGGTTTTTCTTTTTCAAATCTTGTCAAAAGCTACTCGTTTTGTAAAGTTTGCTACTCGTAGATTTCAGGCGTAAGGATTCCTTCCTGATTGACAGGGCAACGTTCCTCCGCTGTTATAGCTATAGTGAAATATTCTAGCCTTTGAATGGGGAAAAAAATCCTCCAATCATAAAGGAATTATTTGCCTGAAATCCATGAATACGCACAACAGAAATGGCTTGAGCTGAAAAATGATTTGTTAAGCTGGTTAAAGGACCTGTAGTAGCCTGTATGTTTTATAAAAAGTGCTACTATAACTATTGAACCTGGGTTGCCTTAAACTGCAGATAGAGGTAGTGACCATTCAGATCAGAGAGAATCCTGGGATTTCAGTATTTTGCGTTCTGATTGGACAATTGTCTTGAGAACCAAAACACGAAAATACCAATGTTTTTGTAATTAAGAATAAATCAGCATTAGAACTGTATCAGTAAAAGCTATATTTGATTTGAACTTTGTATCTGAGTTCCTTTAACATATGTTTGAGAAAATCTTATACATGCATGGGTAACCTCATCTGACTCTATACACAGTCTCTGGTTTAACATGGACCTTTTCTTATTTAAATTCAAATACAGTCCTTAATAGCGGTACTACTAATAAGTATGAATGAGTGTTGGATGCAGGTGCACGTCCCTGTACAACCCTGCAGCGACTTCTACTTCTTCCCTCACATCTCTGACAAAACAACAAGCTAACGCGCCGAGAAACAGAGCCCGTGTTATGCCCTGAAGGCGCGGCTTTGTCAACTATGAATATGTATGCATGTAAACACGATAGCTCACAATGCCACTCAGCTAGCGCGCTACATCGGCATTATAACCGGATAGCAGGTTCGGTTAATATTTGGTTTTGATCATTTAACCTCTGTGACAGTCGGTCAATGAAACATGCACAACCAGACAACATTAGAAGAGTGTGATTTTGACTGCGTTGGCACAAGTTGAAGTAGTTTATTCATTGTTCCGACGTTTACAGTGGGACTTAACACCTAAACTTCGCCCACAAACGTATTGCAGATTGAGCTGCTAACTTGGGCAGTATCTGAAGGACTAAAGGGGCGGAGTCTGGAGGTATAAGGAACACTCAGATTGGTCTAACCGGTATCCACGTTTCAAACTCCGCCCCTGCAGCCGCCTGGATCTAATCAGAGCAGTTCTGTGTTATGTCATGTAGCGCTTGAAATTGAAGTGGTCACGGGAGGTGGCACATACTAAGTTGTTCACAGTTTGCAAAGCCTCATATGTACCTAGTTGGCACTAAAATTGGGTTTTTAAGAACAGTAAATAAACACCATATAAAAATAAAAAAAAAATCTGTTTGGATCTTGACAAAATATGTTATTAATTTTATATTAATGTAGCAGTTTTATTAATTATTTTTTTTTATAATAATAATATATATATATATAATTTTTTATTAATCTCTCAAATGAAGGTGTGTAAAAGGAGGACTATGTAACATCTAGAGCAGAGGGTATGCCACTCGCTTGTATTCATGGAGTGATGCACAGTATGACTTTAAACTTTTGATCTCCATGGAGACAAGCAAGTGAGTCCACCGGGCCAAGTCACAGGTCCAATCTGTGGAGAAGCAATGGAAACACCTGTAACTGAACAAATGCAACAGACAGTAATGCCATATTGCGGTGAATCAAGGCAAATCACCATGGAGACAAGCAAATGGAAAATAAGGTTACAAACTTTTTATACTATATATTGAAAGCAGACCTATTATGTAAAAACGACTCATAGCTCTTAATCATCATTTTTCCCCTTCTCATTTCCCCTCTCAAAGTTGCTTTTTTTGAGGGATTCGTGCATGTTTAAACAATCTTTAAGCGGTTATTTTCAAGATGCCATATTGCAGATCCTTGTTTTCACCACCATTGCCATGCACCCAATTTTATTTTCTTAATCGATGATCCACGTAGGATTCGGTAGCGTCGTGTTGCCATTTTGGTACAAATGAAAAAAAATCTGCCACTTGCTAATATGATCTGCAGCTATCCATGGGAGGGACTGACAGCTACCGGCCCTTTGCTGTGATGACATTCACGGCGACGTCAGCTCACATTGGGCGCCGAAGTTTTGTACGCGAGTAATGATCCACGGGTATCAGATTATAACTTCATAGCAGACACAAGCACAATAGGTCTTCTTTTTAAAACAATTGTAATGTAGTCACAAAATTGGTTCAGCCCTGCTTTAGTCCAGGTAAAAATCTAGTTTAGCTTCAACTTTTTAGCTGTGTGAAAACTTTGTTTTACAGCAATGTAATAGGATCATATTTCCGCTTTTACCAGCATGTTCTCCAACTTTACACACGTTGAATCGCTGCGCTTGCGGACATGTTTTGCTGACGAGTGGAGGCCGGTTGCATATTGATATTGCGGTTCCCTTTGCCCTCTATAAATGTGAAATCAAGCTTGAATTTCCAGGACAGAAATACATTGGTTCTTTGGCTCTGTGTCAACTCCATCTCCTGGTGTCGCGTGTGTCACTGACGGTGCTGCACGCTCGGCCTGATGGGAAATTACCAAATGCATTTTAGATTTCACTGAATCGTCCTGTGGGAATTGCTTTGGTGGGTCTTCTAAGAGCATCTTGATTTATAGCAATTTAATATAGTTGTTTTTTGGTTCCAAATCATTATACTGCGTTATTGGCGCGAAAGACGGATTACTTTGGTGCGAATTGCGTTCAAACGACATTCCAGTAAAAGTAGGTGAAATTATTGTCTCCCGTGGCTGAATGAATCCCAAGTTATAAGACTGCACCAATGGTAATTAGTTAACACATTTTTTATATATTGTGGGTGCTTTTTCTTTGTACTAATGTGGAACTTTTTGATACTTTTCTGTTGTATGATAAGATCCGAGATAGATGGCCGAATACATTGTTTCTATGGCGCATTATCTTTACAAACTAATTACAATTACGCTACTAACAAGTGTTTCATTCTTCTATTTATTTATTCATTGCAGCTCATGCGTTTTAACAATGAGGTTCAGATAAGTGTGATCCTGCTTTAGGATTATTGGATCAGTGGCATAAATTAGATTCAGTATAATCATTACTGTCTATATTTTCCTCAACAAGATACACTGCCGGGCCACAAAATAAGTCTCCTCCAGTTGGTCAGATCTAGGTTCAGCAACAGTCTGTGCCCAAAGAATGAGGTCAGCTGACTCCCTGAATATACTGAATGACCAGGTTATTCTATCAAAAGATTTGTTCTTCCCTGATGTCACGGGCTTATTCCAAGATGACAATGCCAAGATTCATTGGGCTCAGATTGTGAAAGAGTGGTTCAGGAGCATGAGACATCATTTTCACACATGGATTGTCCACCAGAGAGTCCAGACCTTAACCCCATTGAGAATCTTTGGGATGTGCTGGAGAAGCTTTGTGCAGCGTCAGACTCGACCATCATCAATGCAAGATCTTGGTGAAAAATGAATGCAACACAGAGAATGCGAGCCGTAATCAAAGCTAAAGGCGTCCAACGGAATATTAGAGTGTGTGACCTTTTTTTTTGGTGGCAACTTTTTTTTGACCATGCAGTGAAATCAAGCTCGATCGATATGGGCCAAAAATCTCGATTATTTATTTCATATCGTTCAGCCCTTGTCCATAGTTATTCCTCACTTACTTTAAGCATAACCTAATTATTCACTGCAATAAGTTTATATCACTATTCTCAGATACCAGTACGGAATGTTGCTGTAACGGTAATGCTAACAGCTCCTAGCATGCTACAGTGCACTTCCTGGTTACCGGAATATGACTTGTATAAGCAGCTCTTGTCGTCAAAATGAGTACGCTGAGTGCTGTTTGCAAGCAATAACAAAGCATTTTTTTTGTCCGGTAATCGGGAAGTGTGTGTTAGCATGCTAGTTGTGCAGCTTTACTGTAATGGCAATACTCTAGCCTAGTTTATAAACCCGCTGCGGTGTATAATTAGGACGCTGGGAATGCACGGCCCTATGCACAACATGGTCTACTTGCCCAGCCTGACATATGGATTTCTATTTGTTTATCCCTCCATCTCTCCCTCTTTTTCCTCTCTCTTTCTTTCCCCCCTCTCTCCTTGCTGTCACTCCACACTTGAACGATTTCCTTCTGATCATTTATTTATTTGGGCCGGTCCAGCTGTTGACTTGTGGGAGCGTTTCCAGGCTTGAAAACTGTGGGATTTTGTGTTCCTCTCTGTCTTAGAGTCTAACAGAAAGAAAGTTCGATGGGCATTTTCCAAGTTCAGAAAAATAAAAAAAAATACTAAATCAAAGGAGGAAGTTGGATTTTTTGAGTACAAGGGGAATTTTTCTTGGAGATATCCTCAGAAGATTAGCTTTTGTTTTCGGGTTTGGAGAGGAGCTGTCGATGTTAAAGTAAGAAAAGACCTGACAGTTCTATCAAATCCATCCCCCGATGTCTTGATCCGAGTCTGGATGGTGCTGCACGGGTCAAATGAAATGTTGAATAAAAGTATCAGCAGACAAACAAATACGTAGGAGTACTGTTACTTCAAAATAATAGTACTCGAGTAGAAGTACGAAGTAGAGGTCCAAGAAATAACTTAAGTAGCAAAAAGTAAAATTTGGGGTAAGTACTCAAGTGTAGTAGTAACTGGTTGGAACATCTGATTTAAAATGACCAGGAACTAAAAAATTTTATTTTAATATTTGAATTTTTTTTTTAATATTTAAAGAATGGTTTGGCTAAGTAAAGTTTTATGGGAACTTATTATTGCCTGGCATCCAGAATCCAGAACACACTTCTCCAATACTTTGTGAGGATGACTCTTTTCACCGGTTCACCCAAGTTCAGATGAGCGTGATTGACAGGTAAATTAGCCAATCAGAGACACACATGGTCCGTCTGCATCAAAACAAATATAACTGCTAACGAGGAAAAAAGAAAGGGAAAGAAAATATCACAGAGGACTGACAAACATCACAGACTGTCTTAATTTGAGGTGAGAGAAATGCAGTTGTATTCAAAATGAACAATGAGCTTCTTTGTTTCACACGCGTCCATAGACTGTATAAAGAAGCGGAAGCAAATTATGCTCATCAAGGCTAGTACTTATAGGGATGAATTCAGAGCCAAGGTTCATATTAGGGATTTTGACCACGAGTATCATAGCAGCCCAAGAGTCAATCTGGAGCGAGGCAGTTGAAGGCAACGCCCCTTCCTGCCCACACCACCGGTTTAGACAAGGGGCGGGCACTTAGCAACGCCGTCAATCAATCAACCTTAGTGGGAGCAACCTCGGGGAAAGAAGATGCCTGATTTGTCTCTTATTAATAATCATATTTTAAGTTACAGACACAATAATGAAATAAAAATACCAGGATCACATAGAGCAAGTCAATATGAACATTTTAAGACTAAAATGACGAGCCTGACAGCAGTACTTATGGAGAGAGATGGGGTTATCTGGAATGTGTCGGCTATCAGGTTAGTTATGTCTATTTATATATACAGTCTATGCATGTGTCACTGAAAAAAAATCAAACCTGATTGCATGCTGCTGTGAGCCTGGCATGAGACAAAGTCATGGAGACCAAATTGATATCCCTCTGTATACAAAAATACAGAGATGTCATTCTGGATTTGCCGAGCGATCCTCATTATGCACTTTGATCTGCTGACACTGTATACATAGGAAGACTGCCATAGAAAAATTGACAGTAAAATATATTTCACTACCGAGGACCCCATCTCTAACAAAGGCTAGAATGAAACATTTATTAAGGGAGGAGAGATGAAGAGACGATGAATGGACAAAGAAAGCCTGCAGCTGGATGTCAGGAATCTCACAGCAGGAGCAATGTGACAGGAACAATGTGACGGGAGCAAATACTTAGCAAACCAAAAACTGGCAAATCCTTCAGGAGCCAGGATCCCAGTCAGGAGTACCTAGCTGAAGATTTAGAGTACTGTAAATGCTTTAAAGGTGCCCTATGTAGCTTTTCTGCAGGAGGATCCAAGGCAAGTTTATTTGTATAGCACAATTTGTACACGAAGTAATTCAAAGTACTTTACAGAATAAGAAAGACATTAAAATCACACAAATCAAACATAAGTAACCACAAATAATCATCATAAAATTACCATTAAACCAGAAGAGTGCAGAATAAAAACCTTTCAGTCATATCCACAGCTAAAAAGAATTGTCTTATTATCCATCACCTTCTCGTGCGTCCATTGACATGTTTTTGCATGTTCCACAGTACGGCATTAAACATATCTTGCACTGATTCGGTTACTGCTGTGTTTAACGTGAAAAGCTACCTTCATAAACATGCATTCATAGTGTGAGTGGGCTTGCCTCTCCACAGATCTGACCCGTTACTCGGCTCGGTTGTGTTAACTCTCTTGGTTCCATGAAGATAGATGTGTTTAAAGCTTAACAACTCCATGGAGACAAGCAGGCGGTGGATCCTTAACCGGAAAAATGACATAATGTACCTTTAGGTTGATGGGAAGAGCTTAATCTACCATCATTTTATTTTGAGGTAAGGTAGATTTAACCATTCCCCACATCGTTTTATTTCCCCCAATTTCCTGTAACGCAAACAGAGCATTCAAAACATCATTAGTTATAGGCTATGAGAGTTTGGACACGGTAAACAAAACATCAGAGCAATCCAAAGTGTATTTGAGCCAGTCTGAGAGAGCCGCGGTGCTCGGGGCTCCACTCCCCCTTCACTCCAAAACAACTCATTTCTTGTTCCGACACTGTAATCTGGCTCTGTGCAAATTGATGTCAGAGCAGGGGCTGATACTTTCGGATTGTTTTTGCTCAAGTCTGACTTTTGGAAACCAAAAATCGGACTGTTAATGTCAGAACGCTTGGAGTTTAGTCTTGATTCCGGGTACTAAGTCAAAGGATTTACTGGTACGAAGCAGAGTCAGCTAGTGATGGCCTACGACAAAAATGTTCCCAGTAGACTTTTTGTTTCTTTCTTTCTTGATCTTTATTTATACAGGAAGAACTTGGGCTCTCTTTGTCATGGCTGCCCTGTTTAAAACACAATACAGCCAGAAAAACAAAACTAACAAGTATACAAGTCCATATAAAACATTAAAAACAGGTGCAGGTGTGTGTTTGAAAGTTACCAGATTATTAAATTGCGATTGTGTCACAAAAGCATCCAGTTTTGCTTTTCTTCATAGTGTATTCCATTTTTGTGAAGCAAAACAGCTAAAACCCGTCTTTCCCGTCTCAGTTTTGGTGCAGCTAGTCCTTAGCCTTATGCAGTTATGTGATCTGGTATTGTCATGATCCCTGCGTTTCCTGCCTCGTGTGTTACTCCTTCCCTCCCTCACCTGCCTGAGTCTGGTGCTGGGCGGAGTCCTGGCTCCTCCCGCACGCACCTGAAATCCATCAGCGCAATGAACGCCACCTGCTGTGGATAAGAGGAGCCTAGGACCAGACACTCGGTTCCAGATCGTCCACGTGTCAGTGTGACTACTTTTGCTCGGCTTAGTAAATGTTTGTTGTCTGTCTTTTCCCTGCTCATTGGATTTTGCTGCTCTTCAGATTCTTGCTCCCTGGACCGATTCTTGCTCAGCTCCCTCGCCTCTGGCTCTGCTCCTGACCCTGCCTCTCCACTCCGGTGTTGTCTTCCTCATCTTCGTCCCTGCACTTCCTGTCATTGGACCCTGGCTCGCACCCCACTCCCTACTCCTCGTCCTCGTTTCTGCGCTTCACGTCACGCCCTGGACCCTGGCTCGCACCCTGCTCTCTGCTCCTCTTCCGATCTACCATCATTTGCTTGTTTGATTCACTATTGTAAATAAACACTGTAAACCTTCCCGAGTTCTGCATTTTTTGGTCCCTCCAGCCTGAACATTACGACAGGTATTAAATGTTCTGGTATCAATGACTGACAAGCAGGTGAGGTATTCTGGCTGTTTTTGAAGTCGTCCCTTATAGATACATTTCATACAGTGCTGTTCTCTTCCAACAGACAGTGATGGCCAACTCACTTCTTCATAGAGAAGACCGTGATGGGTTTCATATCCATCACCTGCAATAAAACAAACGGCTGAGTGAAATAGTGGATCCAACTGTTTCAAAGCAGAGTACACCACATCCCCATACTCCAGTACGAACTCAGTAAATGAGTTAGCTGCAAATTAGCCGTAAAGTACTTGCAAGCACTTGTTCTCGTGTTAAAATTACATTAAAACTGTATTTGATGACTAGCAAAAGACGAAGTTTAAATCTGTCAACTGGACAAATCGTTGTAGGAGTGAAGACGTTTCGCTGCTCATCCAAGCTGCTTCGTCAGTTCTGGTCAGATTACTGCTGGACGCTACAGTTTCAGTGTAGTTAGCCCCTCCTTTCAGATAGATATAAGGCAAACAGCTATTGTCTCCAGTTTCAGCCTTAACGACCCTGTTCAACCTTTAATGGCCCTCCTATTGTTCTCTTTTGTTTCTTTTTGTTTGCTTTGGGTCTGAGGAATTATGTACTGTATGTATGTATTTGATAACCTTTTATAATCTTTCAGTTTTGACCCATAGTTACCAGTTTCTCCGTAAAACTTCAGTAGGATCAGTGTGGACCCATCTTCAGATCTTGATCTTGGAGGCTTCTCTAATGAGCATGTTTCAATCGCCTTTTTGTGCGCCATGTTGAAAATCCCCCGCGTTTAGAGTTTCATAACATTTTACCATGCCGTATTATAGTGACTTTCTCATCATAAGCTAAGCAAAGTTGTATTATTTTGAGTATTTTGTGTACGCAAGTATCTGTGCTCAGAAATGTTATTGTTTTCACCTTTCCGCTATTCACACCCACAGCACTGGACCAATTTCGTTCTTGGTATGGGGGGGGGGATACACACTGGGTTGCGTTGCCATTATTTCCTAATTTAAAAAAACTATATTTGTGTTTGCTATTATGAACTACAGCTGTCGGTAGGTGGATCTGTAAGTGCAGCGCTTTGTTGTGATGGCTTTTTAAAGTGATGTAGTGAAAATGGACGTGCGGAAATAAGTTCTGCAGTGTTGAACCAAAAGGGAATCGACCCGTTTCTATTGAAAAATTTTTTAGATCAATATTGCGGTTTAAAAGACAAAGAACAAAATGTTAAAAAAAAAAAAATCCACATATGTCACAGTAGCAGTGGGAGTATTGATACTGAAGTAGTGATATGTCGATACTGGCATGCACATACCAATACGAATTAGCATATGCATATTTTAAAGCTAGGCATCAGTTTTAGACCTGTGTGGGTAGTTTTTTTTCATTGTTTCGGTCAAAACATCTCCAGCTGCAGCATTTTGGACTAATCCATCTGTGT
Source organism: Periophthalmus modestus (assembly GCA_019594935.1). Lineage (NCBI taxonomy): Eukaryota > Metazoa > Chordata > Actinopteri > Gobiiformes > Gobiidae > Periophthalmus > Periophthalmus modestus. The sequence continues at coordinate 12,654,033 of JAIEZT010001243.1, forward strand.
CAAGTGTTCAGTCTGTCCTTTAGAACCTATTTTACCTATGCATTTTGAAATTTGCCCTTAAGATTAGCCCAGATTCCTATGTCACAGACTAAACACCAGAAAAAAAATTAAAACTTCAACCTCTCACTCACAAAAAACAACTTACTTTGAAAACTTCTTCTCTTCGAAATGTGAGCAAATGAGCAAAAACTTTCTACTTTTTTACAGTTCCCTATAAATGTGTCAATCCAACTTTGAAAACATGCATTCTGCAAAACAACGCCTCTAATTCACCTGCGCTCAAACTTGATCATTTCCATCACTATCGATCTAATCAGAGCTGGCATTCCTCTGCATTGTGATCATCCGCACGCCGGGCTGCCAATCAGTACCGCACTTATTTACCCCTATGATAATCACATAGAGACATCATCGCTGCAGCACGCAAAGGAAAACAGTTAGCAATCATAATTGACATTTGTAGCCCAATCGGCGGGCAATATTTCCATAATCCTTCCGATAGAGGGGATGTGATGCAAATATCAGAGTGCAGAAATCAACCCCGCTCCAAGCCTGTCTGTTGGACCACATTAAGATTTATGACCTTTCCGTAATTATCACCCTGCGTTATTCCATATTTATAGCTTTTCTCCTTCGCTACGCATACATGGGGACACTTAAAGGCGCTGTACCCAAATTTTACTGTCTTAAAAAGTTATTCCTCACTTCCCGTATGCATTCTAATCATCATCATTATTAACCGTGATGACTTTACAAGCACATTTCACAACTTTTCAGAGAGTTTAGTGTGATGCTTAAGCTAACAACAACTACCATGCTAACCACACTCTTCCTGATTGTCAAACAACAAAATGCTTTATAATGCATAGATGCAGACTGGACACAGCTGAGTTATTTAGACAATCAAGAGTGGCTTATATGTTATATCTGTATTTGGGGCAAGACACATTTTTCTCAAATACAGTGGTCCCTCGTTTATCGTGGGGGTTACATTCTAAAAATAAACCTCAATAGGTGAAATCCACAAAGTAGTCAGCTTTATTTATTTATTTTTTTTACAATTATATATGTTTTAAGGCTGTAAAACCCCTCACCACACACTTTATACACTTTTCTCACACAGGCATTAACATTTTCTCACATTTCTCTCTTGTTTAAACACTCTGAGTTCAAACCTTTTGTATATTATATCCCTCTTCCGTGATGATCGCTTTAAATGTGTTGTTCACCTGCTTCTGCTCCAGCGTTTCCATGCACACAAACGCTTAAGTCCAAAGTGTTTCTGAAATTTGTTGCTGCAGAACATTTCATCGACATTGTGGGTTTTGTCGGGGAGAAAACCTGCAAACATACAGCACTTCAGAGTCACACTGTGATCAACATTTATGTAAATTTGTCTGAACACATTCTGGACTGTACAGGAGACACGGCACAGAGGAGACTGATGGACAGTGGTCTACAGTCCCTCGGCCAATCAGGACGCAGAACACAATGCACGTTCATACACTGTAAAAAAAAAAAAAAAAAAAAAACATGCAAAATTGCACAAAAAAAAGCCTGAACGGGGAACCGCAACATAGTGTGGGACCACTATACATGTAAAAAATTGGTTCAAGTCAATGTCTTGGAATTGTGGTATTGCTATTGACCCTGACCCTAAAATAACTTTCCCCGTATTACAAATATATATTTATGTATTTTCTCCGATGTAATATAATTTGTACTTTAATTGGTTTTTTTTGTTTTTTTTTAATCTATTAGAAATGGAAATAAGTAGCATAAATACTATCCCAATCAGAGGTGGGTAGTACTCAATTAAAATTGACTTGAATAACTTTTTAAAGAAAAATGAAATTATACTTTTCTTTGTACTTTTCTAGCAGCATACTTTAACTCCCACTTGAGTAATATTTTTATTGAAGTAACCATACTCTTACTTGAGTAAAAGTTACAAGTTAGTCAGATATATTATTGTTTTGTTCTGGGTTTTTCTTTTGTTGTTTTTTTTTTTCAATTTTTTGTCTCTATCCTTTGAAAATAAGAGATTTTGTGCATTGGTTATTATTTAGATCTTCAGATTATAAATCAGATGTTATGTTCTGACAGTTAATCTTTAAATTCCTCTTACTTAAGTCGTGTTTTTTTCCAAATACTGACTTATTTACTTGAGTATTTTCTTGGATCACTACTTTGCATTTCTGCTTGAGTTATATTTTTTGAAGTAACATTGCTCTTACTTAAGTACAATTTTTAGCTACTCTACCCACCTCTGCCAATAAATCCCCCATATCACTGATATCGATATTATTGACTGATAATTGACGTTTGTAACCCAATCATCTGGGAATATTTTAAGCAAAAAACAACTCCGGTCGCAGCCTGTCTGTTGGCACGCAGACCACATCAAGATTTATGACCTTTCTGTAATCATCACCAGAGTTATTCCATATTTATAGCTTCTCTCATTCGCTATGCATACTCGGATGCTTAATGCCTCAGAATGGAGGTGTACCGGTACATAACGTGCCCCTGATAAATTATAATGACGTTTTTTGAAGCTGTTTGCATAACTGATGTGCAGTCACAACATGTGTCACTTAATGCATGCTTTACGCTGCCACTGCATATGCTTTAACCCCGTCACCCCAATCACTCAGAAAGTACACGTGTAAGGCTTGATTTTTTCATCTTTTATGGATATTTTTCCTAGTTGCCGGTAACTAGTTTGCGTAGTGATTGGAAATACTTTAGCCCTGCGACCCTTGCCAATCACTTAATAGATTCATTCACGTTACAGGAAGGCGGTTGAAATGTGTTGGGGTTCAAACCACCGGCCTTAATGTTACTGGGCAAGTGCTCTAACCACTAGGGATAGGAGAAATAGATAATATATTTGTGTTCTATTGTGGCTGATGACCAATATTTGGCAATAATATAAATGTTTTAAAAGCGATTGCAACACCTACAAATTAACTTCTCTGCTCTGAGTCCCCCTCCTCCTTCAGAGTGCAGAGGGCATGCATTTCGCTTGTTTGTCTATGGAAAATTGTTGCGCGGAAGCTTGGCTGACCCAGGTTCATATATGAGGTAGGCACATTGAAATCAAATGTGCAATGCTGATTTTGATGGCCAAGTTGTTGAAGTTATAATTTGGTGTTTTGACTCTGAAGATGATCATCCAATCAGAAAGCAGAATGAGCCTCACACTTGGGTTGTCTGTTTCAACGTTGAAATCTAGTTGGTTTAAACATAAAAGGACTTTCTGTGATTTTAAATGTGGAGGTTCTGAGCTGTTCATACACTGAGAATGAGAAAAAAACATGTATGTGTTCTCTATGTCTACGTTTTGGCACTGGCAACCCAGGTTCAGTTGTGATTATACACTGCCTGGCCAAAAAAATAAAGTCGCCACCTGGATTTAACTAAGCAAATAGGAACGAGCCTCCTCCAGTTGGTCAGGTCTAGATTCAGCAACAGTCTGTGCTCAAAGAATGAGGTCAGCTGACTCCCTGAATATACTGAATGACCAGGTTCAATCAGTGGATTTGTTCTTCGCAGATGTCACGGGCATATTCCAAGATGACAATGCCAGGATTCATCGGGCTCAAATAGTGAAAGAGTGGTTCAGGAGCATTAGACATCATTTTCACACATGGATTGTCCACCACAGAGTCCAGACCTTAACCCCATTGAGAATCTTTGGGATGTGCTGGAGAAGCTTTGTGCAGAGGTCAGACTCGACCATCATCAATGCAAGATCTTGGTGAAAAATTAATGCAACACTGGATGGAAATAAACCTTGTGGCATTGCAGAAGCTTATTGAAATAATGCCACAGTGAATGCGAGCCGTAATCAAAGCTAAAGGTGGTCCAACGAAATATTAGTGTGTGTGGACCAGGCAGTGTAGTAGAGCACATGCTACGTACAATCCCATTAAATTATCTTCTGTTTTCCTTAGAAATAATCTATAGCACAAATATCAGTCCGTTTTTTTATTCAGACATTTTACACCAGTATATGAAACCATTCCCCGATATCACTGATACCGCACCAATACACAACCCATCCCTACTGAAAACCGAGCCACTATTGCTTAAGCAAGTTGGGGAAGTGTTTTGCCCAAGGACGCTACAACAGTATGCATTGGTTATAGCTGGAATTTAACCATCAACCCATCTCTTTAAGTATCTATATGTATATTTATATGGGTTAAATGCCTAACCCACAGACACACAATCTACACATACCGGAGGACTACTACTACTACTACTACATAGTCAAAAAGCAAACCTAATACACCACTTCCCTTCTTCATCTTTCACACTTGAAGCAAACACAGTGACATTTTGTTCTCTTTTACTTCTTTGTCGGTTAATTCAAAAGTTTGTCAGAATAGCGTTGCACTTTTGAAGACAATGAACCGAGCTTGACCCTGAAAACCATTTCCGAGCGTCGGGGAAACACTATTAGGCTGACAGTTCCATAATAGAAGCTTCAGGTGCCCATCAGGAGCCTTCCTAATGACTGACTGCAAAGGCTGGATAAACACGCAAATGGGAAAAATACTGCCGTCTTTTAACACCGCTACTATAATGTTTTAGTAAATATATCTGAGCTGACATTGAAACTCCAGAGAGCCACCGGTGTTTGGAACGACGTGAGCAGCGTGTATATTTATGCATAAGTGGGCTGCGACACATTTTCCAAAAGGTAAAAAGACTAATATTAAAGGCCCTGTACAGGATTTTTTTCCATGGATCTGAGCTAAATTTGTCTTGCCCCAGTACAGATATATTGTATATGTAGCTCTTTAGGTTCAAATAGGTCTACTTTATTGTCTGATAATCAGGAAGTGCACTGTTAGCATGCTAGTTGTTGTTGCTCTGGTCTGTAAAAAGCACATAGAATCACATCCTTGGGAATAATTAGGATGCTCAGAATGCATAAGGTAAATGAAGAATCTGGGATCACTGCAAAACTTTTGAAATGAAATAGTTCTGCTTCTGACATTTTTAAGAAAGTAAAAATTGGGTACAGCCCCTTAAAATAACCAAATGGATATAATAAATAGTGTGGCATAATGTGTGTGGTCAGTGCAGGGATAGTTGTTCATTGACCTTTATTTAACCAGCACAGTGCTGCTGAGATTAAGAAGCTCTTACAGAGGAGTCCTGGACCCAGAGGGGACACTATACTTAGCATTAGTATGTGGAGTTATATAGCATTAAGGTTTCTCGAGCACAATGTAATGATAGATTTTGCTGCATGTATGCGGCTAAAAGTTAAAATAAAGTATGGGGTATTTAATTGGGTCTCTAAATTCAGTCAATTCATGTAACAAATGTGCAGATTAAACACACCAAATGCCGTAATGCACCATTTTAAAAGATGTGCTAAAACGTTGGTGTGTAAATATAAATATAGGCTACAAATAAGTATTAAGAACACATAATGATTTGTTTGTATTGTTATTGGCCTTTAAACACGCTCTTGACATTAACAATTGAAAGTCAATTCATAATGCAGTCTGATCTCAGAAAGTTCAAGTCTGGAGATTGTATCTGGACTTAAACACAAACGTCTCCAATACAAAAATGCAAGGCTTGTCACAGTTGCATCTTCTGAAGTTCAGCTGGGCATGGATGAGCCAATCAGGGACAAAGTTTGTGTGTATCAAAATAAAAACATGGCTGCTTACGAGAAAAAAAGAAAGGACACAGGGAACTCAAAAACCTCACAGATTTCAGCAGAACCAAAGAATGAAGCACTAAACTCTTTTTTGTTCAAAATGATAGATGACCAATGAGTTCCTTTGTTTCAATTGCGTCACTGAAATGAACAAATCTGATTGCTCCATCACATTTGGTTCTGGCTGAAGACATGACAAAGGAAGTGGTGACCAGACTGATGTCCCTGTGTGTAAAAAAGCTGAGAGACATCATTCTGGACTTGAGAGGCAAAGACAACTTACACTATGTTTTAAGAGAACATTATAACAACGTAAAAAGTCCATTTTGCATACGTCTCCTTTATAATCTATATTTTTTTCAGCAATAACTTTAGATATTTCTCTGGCATGGTCAAACTGAGAATAGAAAACATAATTTGTGGCTTTACAGTTCTGTATCCAAATAACAGCTGTATTACTTCCCCATAAAAATCCTTTAACCGTTACAATTTACACGTCTATACCCCATGGTACAGCAAATTACCCATCCCCTTCTCTGTAGATAATCTCGGTCTTGGCCTTGTATTGTCCTGGCTTTGTGTTGTCATGGCATCCCTTCTGAGTACACGCGCTCGGGTAGATGTGGTCCAGCTTGGTGCCAGTGTCGGTCCCTTATTGTGTTCGGGGGCCATCATTGAAATGCGGAGTTCGGGGGACCTCATGGGGGACTTTTTGTGTGTAATGGCGGATTAACGTCGCAAGCCAAAAACAGCAATGCTCCCTGCCTCTGTGTCCTCAATGGGTAACTATTGACAACCACAGAGTTACATCATATTTTTTAGTGTATTTTGCGCTTGTTTTTTATTTTCATGACAATGGAGAGTCCTAGCTGGAGATGGACACTTTTGTTGGATTTGTGAATAAAATCCAAGCAGCCGATTCACCTGTAACTCGCTGCGTGGTCGACTTGTTATTGTGGGGTTTGAGTGTCAAGCGAATGTTTATTTTGTTAGAGTTCTTTGCAGAAAATAAGTGTTTTGCTGCTATCGTCAAAGCTTGTTTATGACCTAAATTCAGTCTGATCAGGGCAAGGCAAGGGAAGTTTATTTGTATAGCACAATTCATACACAAAGAGTGCTTTAGAGAATAAAAAAAAGACATTAAAATCACAGTACAACAGATCAGAACATAAATAATCAACATTAAAAGAGAACAGTGCAGAATAAAAACCTTTCAGTCATACACAGCTAAACAGAACCACATTGACCCTGGATTTAAACATTGTCAAAGTAGAGGCCTGTCTCACATCTTCAGGAAGACTGTTCTAGGTTTTAGCTGCAGAAAATCGAAACACTGATTCCCCATGTCCATCCTGACTCTCAAATGGGCGCCTCTGGTTAATCTCTAGTAACCGTCGATCCTTAACCCTCTCGAGAACAACGGGATCCTGCTCATAGTTCACTTTTTTACACACGTACAGAAGAATTAACAAAAACACTGAAATATGAAGTAACAAACTAATACAAGAATCACATCTCGGAACATATTTGTGCAGCTCTAAACCACAGGCTTAGCAGTTTTTATGCAAAATGAGACAGAATGTTTTGTTTGTGGAGGAAATTACTGTACTTGAAAAATTGCAGCCTTTTTGTTTCGCTAATTGCGTCCATACAAATTTAGATTCGATTGTGTTTCGCGTTGCAGCCCTTCTTCACAGTTTTCATGTAGCTGTCTGAAAGAAAGCCGCTCTAAAGCTGTGCACGAACCTGAAAATTAAAGCATAGTTAGGAAAGCTTTAAATACCTGCTACCTACTTCCTCCTCCGTTGGTGTGAAAATCAAATTGCCTGACCAGCCAGTTTCTTCTACATTCTGTTCAACGCGTCTAGAATCGGACCATAGAGCCTGACAAAACTTCCATCCAAACTTGGGACAGTCCAAACAGCTGCCAATTTGTATCACGTGACATCTCGGTTCCAATCGTCTGTTCCTGGTCTTTTTTTGGAGACTGGCTGTAGTGAGTTGAGACTGCTGTTGCTTTGCTCGTTTTGGCGTGGGTTACGGCCGTAGACTGTGCAAAGAAGTCGACTGAGGCGGTGTGACGTCACCCATAGCGTCGTCTTCAGTCAAAAGAAGCTGCATCAAGGCTAACAGTTATTGGAGTCAAGTTCCATATTTGGAATCACAACCGTATCATAGCAACCAAAGAGCCAATCCGAAGTGAGGCTGTTGAAGGTAACGCCCCTTTCCACCCGCACTTATGGTTTAGTGGGATCATGTGGAGCGGCGGTGGAGTCAGAAGCGCACCTATGATTACTTCGTATTTGGATGCGGCAGTTAGCACGTTAGTTATTTCCAATTATACATGCAGTCTATGGTTACGTCCAACATTTCTTGTGTAAAATAAATAACTAGAAGAAACTTGGCGTGTTTCTTTGCACCACAAGGCTATAATATACACTGCCTGGCCAAAAAAAAAAAGTCACACACTCTAATATTCCGTTGGACGCCTTTAGCTTTGATTACAGCTCACATTCACTGTGGCATTGTTTCGATAAGCTTCTGCAACGTCACAAGATTTATTTCCATCCAGTGTTGCATTAATTTTTCACCAAGATTTTGCATTGATGATGGTCGAGTCTGACGCTGCACAAAGCTTCTCCAGCACATCCCAAAGATTCTCGATGGGGTTAAGGTCTGGACTCTGTGGTGGACAATCCATGTGTGAAAATGATGTCTCATGCTCCTGAACCACTCTTTCACAATTTGAGCCAGATGAATCCTGGCATTGTCATCTTGGAATATGCCCGTTGTCATCAGGGAAGAAAAAAAAATCCATTGATGGAATAACCTGGTCATTCAGTATAGTCAGGGAGTCAGCTGACCTCATTCTTTGAGCACAGACTGCTGCTGAATCTAGACCTGACCAACTGGAGGAGGCTCGGACCTATTTGATTAGCTAAATCCAGGTAGCAACACTTTTTTTTTTGGCCAGGCAGCGTATATCTTCTTTTACCTGAAATAAATATGGATTTCTTGCTTCGATTGTCCTTACAGAAATCCAGCCATCTGTGTATATTCTTTCCCTCTTTTTTAAGCGCAATCCGCCATGTTTGTTTTGACACACGAATGGTCCATGCCTCTCTCTGATTGGTCAATCCACCTGTCATTCACACCCTCACCCACACGTCTTTGTAAAGTCTCGTCAAAGCGTGCGTTTCTGGCTGACTGAGTATAAAATCCAGCGCAAAAGCAAAAGCGTCGCTGTGTTCATCCATAACAAAGCTCCCTTAAGTACAAAGGAGACGAGGCTCAGTCTAAGCTCCTCAAATGTAACACCTTAATAGAACAAAATTTGAATATCACATGTTTATTCATCAAAATTCCACCTTGTATATTTTCTGTTGCTAAGTCATCCTTGTGTTATCATTAGCTGCCATGCTACGCTAACATGTCCCAGGCAGCTGTGCACCTACATTATAATAAGTCACGTTTAATAGTTGACAGATGGGTGAGTGTTGATGGAGGTGTACTTTTTCACATGAGCAGATCCGAGCACACACTTTCTCTCCACTCCCTAACAGGTGGCCACCGCTGATTGCCACGCATAGATATGGCATTTTTGGTCACGGTTCTAGTCAGAAGACGGATGCCGGGATTCATATGTATTTTACAACCTTTGAAATGGTAATAGAAGTCACTGAAGTATAATGAAAAAGTGCGCGCAGATGAACTGATGTAATCTTCCAAATAAAATGGTGTGAAAATGCAGAATGTCAACATAGTAGTGGAAGTGGGGGAATGGGGAAAATAAATAAAAATTGGAGAAAATGTAATGTAATAATTCAAATGTCACTTGTTTGTTTCCATGGAGATGTGATTACTTTTTACAGGATGTTCAGCCATAAACCTCTCCACCAGGTCAAGTTACAGGTCAGATCTGTGGCGTGTAAGAATGCATGCTCTTCAAGATTTCACAATAAAAAAATGACTGTTATTGAGCAGTAGATAAATGCCATACTGTGGAACATTCCAGGTAAAGCAATACATGGAGATAAGCAGGTGGCAAACAGCATATTGAGTCTTTACATTATTGTATCGTAGAGGCCTAATGCTGCCTGGGATCTAGAATGCAGTCTTCTTCAGTACTTTACGAAGATGTGTGTCTGGTCACGGATGAATCTCCCCATTTTCAGATGGATGTGATTGACAGGAGGACTAACCAATCAGGGACAGGCATACTTCGTCTGTATCAAAGCAAATATTGCCGCTAATGAGGTAAAAAAGCTTTATAAAAATATCACAGGAAGCACTAAACTCTCAATAAATCTGAGGTGAGACATTTGATTTTGTTTGTAAATCATACGTGGCCAATGAGCTCCTTCGTTTCATTGAAAAAAGAAAATCTGATTGAATTGTCATGTTGGGTTTTCCAAGAATTTATATGCTAAATATGCAAAACTTTTTTTTTTTTTTGTAGTTTTTAGCTGTTGTTTTTTACAGAAAGTAATGCTAGCTTAATTTTCATAACTATCTCCCTCTTCCAAGCTCATGACACTTGCAGCTAAAATCATCAGGTACCACTCCAAAGATGTCTTTTAAAGGAGACATATTGTGCCAATTTGACTTTTCAGAGCTTTTAGCCATACTTTCCCTCCTCATTTACCCACTTAAAGTTGTGACTCATGCATGGTTGAGTCACAACTTTATACTTCATACTGCATTCAAGACGTCACTGCTCTGATCTACTCCCATTTCATCACCACGGGTACTCACCCACTGCTCTGTACTTACTTAATAACTTAATTTGTGACACGTAGGGGATTTGGCAGCATTGCATAATCACTTTGGTGTTTTTTTTATTTATTTATTTTTTTTATTTGCTGCTTGCTCGTGTGATGTGCAGCTTTCCATAGGAGGGTCCGACAGCATGTGGCGCTTGGTGGTGATGGTGATGACGATTGATAATACTTCATTGGGCTCTGCAATTTTGTCATATACTATTACTATATAGCAGAAAAAAACACAATATGTCCTCTTTAAAGGTCCTATCTTGCACAAATAAATTTTTGTGAGCTTTAACCCATGTTAGGATTTCTAAGGTTTCTTCATCAAAGCATACTTGAAGTCTGTCTACATCTCCAAAGCTCAAAATGTTCCACCTTGTGATGTCATGAAGTGGTAGTTTTCAAGTTAACAGCTGCCTTTTACCTAGAGTTTGGCAAATCCAGGGCTGAAAGTATCCAAGTGATTCTAGTGAAGGTGTATGGAGTTTAAAAATACAGTAAAGCACTTCCTGTATTACCACATGACATCACAAGGTGGAACAGAGTGTTTTCTGTTTGAGAGAAGAACTCAGCCTGACACAATTCCATGTATGTTTTTGATGAGGAAACAACATTATAACATAGATCAGAAAAAAGTGTACTATAGTACCTTTAAAGTGTGTTCATTAATTGTCTTCAGCTAATCATATTTGAAACTTGAAGCTGAAGATTCTTTTACCTAAAACCTAAATGTGCACACAGCTGAAGTCCCTGCGCCCTCTGCAGGAATGTACACACACAAGAACTTTCTTCGCGCATATACTATTTAAAGTCCTACAAAGTTACATATTTTTAAACGATAACTCCAAAATCATTAGCATATCCTGCAGAAACCCACAGGACTAGAATTACCATTAATTTCTTTATGTCAAATGCCAGCAAACTGAATACACTTAAAATTCCAAATTATGCAGCTTTACACCAGCAAATCCAAATTCTTTATGCAAGCAAATGTGGCCTTGATTTCCACGCACAAAATGAAACCCATTTTACTCAACTTGAAAATAAACACGTCTTGAATGTCATCCTTTGCTTAAACATTATTCCCGACATCTGATTAATATTTCAAGGTGCCATTTTGAAAGCTTCGCAGGTCACCCGACATCAAAGAGTCTCTTTTGGAAATCAAGAGTTTTCTGATGCAAATGCGCTAAAAGACCTCTCAGAAAAAAGGAGGCAGCTGCGGTTCTGAATACAGTCTTTCATTAGCACCCCTTTGCTATTGTCGGCGCTGTTAGCTAGCATCACTCGTAAGCTTAAGGTTTTCTCCACCGACGATGCCATTTGAACCCGGCCGCACAAAAGCACCGCTCCTCAAGGCGCTCGGAGGAGGAAGCAAGAATTCAATGATTTAAAAAGATCTCCCACCCACAAATAGGTGGAAATTTGACTATTAAAAGTAGAGATTCAGATGAATATTGGCTAAGGGGTTAAATTAGATAAAACTGTATTTTATTTCTTTTTTTTTTTTCCTGTTGAACCTAAGAGCATATTCAGAGAGAGAGAGAGGGTATGATATGAAAAAGTTGCGCTCACGTTCTGGGATTTGATGACGTTATAGTGTCAGATTGAGGGCAAGAGCCGATATAACTCTAAGAGAGAGTGTTGCCATCGTGGTACAGCTCACAACAACTACCATGCTAACGCGCACTTTCTAACTATGGAAGAATAAAGAGCTTCATGATTAGATGTGGACAGCACGAAGCGGACTTATTCAGACCTGAAGACCAGCCTGTACAATCTAACAGGCACAAGACACAGAGAGAGAAGATGTTGAGGTTTGTGCCAGTTTTTGTTTCATGAGGACCAAATAATACAGATTAAGCAAAGCAACAGTGGAAAGATTATTACATCATCATTATTACAATTTCATTCATTCATTTATTAGCTTCATCTTTGTTTTTTGACGCCGAGTCCTTTCTCCCTTTGCTCTCTGGGCTAAGTCACAGTCACTTCCCCTTCAAAACACCAGATTTGTGAAGTTGTAGTGAAAAGAAATATGGTTGTGGAGAAGCGTGGGTGACGTAGGCTTGTGGGCTGAACATTGTACATGCTGCTAATCGTAATGGTGTGAGAGGTTTCCTGCCTGTAGAGGTTATATATGGACGACATATAAAGCTCCCTCAGGCATGTTTTTGATGAGGGAACAACATGATAGCATTGTAAAGAGCTCAAAAAAGTCCACTTTTCATAATACCCCCTCCTAAAATAGGTGGTGTGTCAATATCCAACACTGCTCATGCAATCGTAAAAGGGCTGATACTTGTGGTGGTTTCCAAATCAAATTCAAGTTGCCACATTTTTTAAAAAAAACTAATAAGAGATGTATGGAGATGTGCTTTTTTGGATAGCTCATAGGCTCTAAATTGCATTGCTTTGTGGAGACCTCAGAATTCAATCATCTCAATGTGATTTATTCCTTGGAAACTACTAAACAAGCATGTCATTTTTTTTCTTTTTTTCATTTTATTGAAAGATGATGCTGTCTCTATTTACTAAAAACTTAACGATTAACGATCAATGACAGCATATAGAATACAGGAACATTCTTTTGATTGTCCGTCCATCCATTTTCTTCCGCTTATCAGGGGCCGAGTCATGGGGACAGCAGTCTAAGTGGGGACTCCCAGACTTCCCTCACCCCAGGCACGTCCTCCAGCTCCTCCAGTGGGACCCCAAGGCGTTCCCAGCCCAGCCATGAAACGTAGTCCCTCCAGCGTTGTCCTGGGTATTCCCCGTGGCCTCCTCCCGGTGGGACATGACCGCATCACTGCAGACGCTGCACCGATCCGCCTGGCAATCTCACGCTCCATCCTTCCCTTCCCTTTTTTGATTGTCTCCAGATATATCTTTTAAAGAGGGGGTATTAAGCATAGACAAGTTTTTTTTTTAAACTTTTCTACCATGTTATGATAATGGTTCCCTCATCAAAAACATGCCTAAAGAGGTTTTTATATCATCTATACATGTTTGAGTAATCTAGTGATCTCTCCCGGGCCCTATTCGAATCCTCGTTACTGTAAAAGCTAACATGGTGCTCTTAATAAGTTATGTCTTAGCAATTAATACCCCATAGAAGTAAAACACCCCCTCTTTAAATTGTATTATTTTTACCTCCCATTTCAGAAAACCCAATTACATATTTTCACTAACTGCTGCGAATATTTTTGACAAATTTCTTTCCCAATGTTCTGAAGAAAATTTCCACAATTTAGAAAGGTCACTCATTTACAAGCACTGTTTTTGTCACACGGGGTCCACTCAATTGATTAACCCAAAATTGGCCCTCATGCGGAATTCTGTTTTAGTATAAAAGTGCAATCAAAATCATCCTCTTTGAACAATCCCATTTTACATCATATTCTCTAATGAAATGAATAATTCCGAGTACAGAAATTACATTTGTTTACACGTTGTCCAATTACGCGTTTGCTGTTCAAGTGTTTCTGGGCAGTGTTGATTACATGTACCACTTAGTCCCTAGCAGTGAGTAGTGTGCATGCTTTTACTGTTAGGCTGGAGAATTTCACTCATATATATTTCAGTGTTGTGCAGCTGGTGGTTCTACTGATTGGACGTGACCTTGTCTTCTATGCAACACATGGAAATGCACTGTCGTAAACACTTTGGAAAGCGAAGTTAGTTTATTTAACCGTGCGCTATGAGTCTTTTCTGGTCAGGAGGCGTATGTTTTTCTCTATGGAAATACTGTATTGTTGTTTTGCATAGAATGTTCCACAGTGCGGCTTTAAATGTGAAGGTGAAAGTGCATTCTAACTGTGAGACGTTCCACAAATCTGACATATAATGGAGTCACCTGCTTGTCATTATGGAGGTAGATAGGTTTAATGCCATGCTGTGGAAAATCCCAGGCAGAGCAATAATATTTCCATGGAGATAAGGAGGGGGCGGACCTCCCCACTGCAAAATCACATAGTGCAGCTTTAACTCTTTAAGGACTGAGCACATTATAGACCATTATAGCATTTTTTTTTTTTTTTAGCCATAAAAATCATGTTTAAAGGAAGTATCAGCATGTACTTTTGCCTTTTCTCACACATCTTCCTCTATTTTACATATCCATCCTTATTTTTCCTTTGATGCATTAACTAACTGACTGGGAGAGTCACGTGGCGGCACCTGCGCTCTGATTGGTCGTCTTCAAGGGACAACGTCAGCACATTACCGTAATGACAGTAACATATTTAAAGAGCCCCACGCCTCTGCTTTGAGACGCCATTTGGATTTACATGATAAACAATCCGGTTGTGTAATGGAAAGTCCGCAACCGCAAATCTGTCGGCGGCGATAGCATCCGACACAATACGGTTAAGTTTCTTTATTTTTCAAAGCATTACAAAACAAAGTCCAAGTTATTGCATCATTAGGATTAGCTGAGAAAGACGCATAAGTAAATGTTACCATGTGACCTTATCCAATACAGTGGATCGTTTCTTAACACCTCAAAGTTCAAACTAGCTAGGTTAATCTTACCTTCTGGAGTGAGGCATTTTTTATGGCATTTTTTGGGCCAATTTTATCATGTTATAATATTCTAATGGCAAAATTATGAACCAAAGTATTTTTTTTTTTTTTCTTTCACATTTCAAGTCAACAGGCAAAAAACTTTAAAAAATGACCTATTGTGCTTGTGTCTGCTATATAGTTATAATCTATGACACCCGCGGATCATTATGCTATATGCTATAATTTGGACGTTTCAAATCGCAAAATTCATGTAAAATAAAACTTAGTCAAAGAATCAAGTTTGCTGAATTCTGCTTTAGAAAACCGAGGTGCACAATGAGAGCTGACGTCGGCGTAAACGTCATCTCAACAAAGAGTCGGCGTGACCTCGCTAGTTTGACCTCCAGCTATCAGCGCAGCAGATGTTTTTTTTTTTTTGCATTTGTACCAAAACGACTACACAACGCTGATGAATCACTAAGCAAATAAAATTGGAGAACGAAGTTAGTACGTCACAGTGGGTATGTGCTGGTGGTGGAGAAAACGGGGGTTGATCGGCAATTTGGAGTCTTGGAAATACGATTAAAGATTGTTCAAATGTGCACAAATTACTCACCTGAAGTTGTATTTGGAGTAAATGGTGAGAGGAAATAGCTGCAACATGGTTAAAAGCTCTGAAAACGTTGATTTTGCATAATAGGTCTGCTTTAAATATGGAATACACATATCGGTGTGTAATACTTGTGTAATCCTTTTCAATACTACTCAAATGACAAATATTTACAGGGCCTGCACTCCATTTTGTTCCCTTATATTTGAGCAAAGTGTTTTCTTGTTCGAGAATCAGGAAGCTTCACTGTGACGGCAATACTCCACTGTGGTCTTTGAAAGCTGCAAAAGTCGCTTTCAAGCTCATTGTGGTGAATAATTAGGATGTTCCGAATGCATGAGGTAAATGAGGAATAGCAGCAAACAGTTTAAACAGGTCTGTCCTAGTTCTTCTACAGTTACTAACAAAAACTTTGAGAATGGGAAATGCCAGTGTAGGAGACGGGACTGGTGACTGGGGCGGTGTGTGTCTGTGAGCGTGTGTGTTACGCAGGTGCGAATGGGGCGGGGTTTATGTGGACAGGTGTGCGTGCATGTGTGGAAGAATATAAAAGAAGTGCACTTACCTATCGCCCCGTTATCGAAGGTCAGGGCTGGGTAGTCGTTATTTTTTGTTGGCTGCCACTACTTACCCATCTGCTCATTTTATTCATCGGGTTTTATTTTATTCATCCTCTCTGCTGCGCTGTGAAAGCTGTGTGTCTGCAAATAAACCTCCAAAACGCATTCTGGATCACAGCGTATCCGTCTACATTAGCCTCAGCGCGTCACGAAGCTACAATCCCCAGGACCCCCGACCTGATCTGATCTTCCCGACCGGCTTTAAGGTTAGTTTGTGAGAAGCCGCTACAGCCAGTATGTGTCTCGAGAAAGGTTCAAAGGTAGATACCTTTGAACCTAACATATGTCACATTTTTTACCGAACCAATTTCATTATAAACTAGGATTGTCAAAAGTGTTGAAAACTCAGACACTAATTTATACTAATTTTTATGTGTGTTCTGGACCATTTTCTCCCCTCCTTTCTGTGTCTTTGCCTGGAGCTGGGTGGAGATTCTGGCATCACCCACTACCCACCTGCAACCGATCGGGAATGAAACCTCAGCCTCTGGAGTACAAAGGGGCTGAGGATTGTTACAGAGGCTTCCAGCTCATCGAGTCATCTGTTTCTACAAGTCATCCTTCATGTCATCTTCCTGTGTTTCTACTGTGTATCCCCCGTGTTGCCGCTCCCTGAAACTACTCTGCACCTCCACCTCCAACCCAGCTCACCTCGACCAGCTCCAAGACTTCACCATACGACACCGCTCCCAACTATCTGCTCCATCAATCTACATTTACATTTCTGTGTTTGTAAATTAACTGTCTAAATCTTTGGCCCCCCCAGACTTTACGACAATACCAAAACTAGATACTCATTTGAGCAGGTATCGATACTAAAAAGTCACATTTACAGGACAGAAGTGAACCTTTCCTGAAGAGCTTTAGAATGATCTTGAGCTGTATCAGAACAACTATAAGAACTACATAGACTTGTATACACCGATGGAACCTACTTGACAACTGAGGATTACCACATGGTAATGGACACATTACCATATGAAGATAAGGCCACATGGTAATATAAAAGAAAGTCCATCCATCCTCACCCTAGACACTTCCTCCAGCTTCTCCAGTGGGACTACCGGTGGGAGCAGTGGCTCTACTCCAAGCTCCTCTCGTGTGATCTGTGATCAAGATCCTCACCCTATCTCTAAGGAAGTGCCCAGCTACCAGGAAACCCATTTTGGCTTGTTTGTATCCACGATCTTGTCCTTTTCGTCATTACCCAGAGCTCATGACCGGTAAATGGAGAGCTTTGCCTTTCGGTTCAGCTCCTTTACCACAACGGACCGATACAGAAGAGGGCAAGCCACCTTTTTCCCGTTAAGAACCATGGCCCCAGTTTTGGAGGTGCTGATTCTCATCCCAATTGGTATTCAGTATCTCGTCCATTTCTTCGAGTTTCAAATACTTGAATTGTGACAACAACTTATAAACCAAAAGAATTTGATTTGTCTTCCAATGTCATGTGCACGAGTAACACAATTCTATTTGAAATATGGAGAAAGCATCTATTAGCAAAACTGTACTTCCACAATTGTAGCCAAATATTTGCATAAACAATACATATATATTAAAAATCTCTCAAATCATAAGTAGCATAAATTTTAGTAGTACATTTTAATTTTTTACAGTGTATCCACAATTACCCCCGTGTCTTAATATTGCACGATGCCCATATGTATTCCGATGCCATAGCTCGGCACATTTTAAAAGATGTTTTATTCATTTTACATGTGTTGCCGGATGAATATTTAACAGTGGCAGTTGGTTGGTGGTGTTAATGGGCAGGATGCTGGAGACTTGAACCAAAGCAAGAGGGAAGGTAACAGGCAAGGACGCAAACAAAAACAGCGCACGGCTCTCAAGGCCCGAGCAGAATAATCTGCATGCATTAAGGCTGAGTCTGTTCAGCTCTGGTAGTTCAGGTATAGTGAACTGCAGGAGGGTCTATATTCTTATCGAAGCAGTCGTATATAGAGTGTTTTAGGTTTCAAGACTTGAGCATGAAAACCAAAAAGAAGACATATATAAGGTGGGGAAAGAAAGTGTGTCCTTAGTAGAGCAGATGTAGATGGAATATTTACTACAGAGGTGTTAACACTCACCACGTTTACAGGCACAGAGAACTCGGAGTGTGCTAAACAGCCAAATTCAAATCAGCTTTGCCCCAAACTCTGTCAGACCACTCCTGTCCCAGTCTACTTGAAACTTTTCTTGTAGGGAGGCGTATAGTTTTGCATAGAATAACCCACACTATGACTTTAAACAAATTCTTCTTTTTCTTCATCTTTGCTCTAAAATCTGTCAGACCACTTCTTGTCCCAGTCTATTTGTTTCTTTCTACAGGTCAAAGAAACAAATAGGTTTAGTTACCGGTACGCTATGAACCTTTTCTGTTACAGAGGCATAAGTTTTTCTCTATTGAAATATTGTTTTGCATACAAAGTGTTCCACAGTATGGCTTTAAATGAATCCAAATTGTCTCTAAAACTTCAGACCACTCTTGTCACAGTCTCCATCATTTGGTCAAAGAACCAAATAGGTGTGAATAGGGGGGTTACGAGACGGCTATCATGCATATAAACTCACTTTTGGTTTCTCATTTACATTGAGTATTTGATTTTCAGACTTGCTCAGAACTGCATTACTCCGCAAATACACACTGAAGTTCCGACAAGTTTCATTTTCGGTGAAGGTGATAGTTTGTTGTCGTTGCTGATCTAAAATGAGTGTACGTCCTGGTTATTTCTAACCCAGTGCAGTTGAACGCCTCTCCCAGTCTCTCCCAGTCTCATGTAAATCAGATTGCCCTGGTACGTGCAGTGAGTATCAGAGGATGTATCTGTATTCTCCAGATGTATTATTGGAATCTGGGGGAATTGAACCGTGACACCACCATCCACTGCAGAGTAGCACATGTTTTCTTGTGGTTCGCCATGTTAAAGTGAAAATGTGTTAGTAATTTGTGCTGCGGAGAGCAAAGAACTTTTTAATAGACCATCACAAATTTAATTCTGATCACAAATCACTTTTTCATTTTTAGATAAAACCTGCTTTCTTGACCTGGACATTTTTTTCACTGTAAAGCTGCAGCCTCCTCTAGAAAAGTCCCTCACTTTTTTTTTTTAAGGTACAGTATGGAACTTTATGAAGATGGCACGTCACCACCTGCATGTTTCCATGGAAATACCATGCTGTCTCTGTGGAGATAGATATGTTTTGCCATACTAAAAAAGAGTATAACCAAAGAAACAATATTTCTATGGAAACAACAAGAGTAGGCCCTCCTCCAGGCCAAATAAGAGGTTTGTGGAGATGCCCCACGTGTGCCTGCTCATTTTTTTATTTCTTAGTTTTTCAATGCAATAAAAAAAACAAAAAAAAAACAAAAACAAAACGCACACACAACCAAATGAAGAAGGGGAAAAAAAAAAAAAACCAGTTTTTACTTTACTCTATCTTTTGTCTAAAATGTCACATTCTACGGCTTTAAGTTGTAATTTCCATCACTTGGAACAACAAAGTTGGGCTTGATTGTAAAGACTATTTTCACCATTCAGGACGCTGAAAAAATAGAGAAGTGAGTTGATGCTGTGATGAGAGAAATAATTTGTGGTCTTTTGTTTCTGTAGCTGGGAGCCAGGGCTGGAGGGTGTTCTTGGCGTCTTGTCTGGCTCTAAATGGCCAAATGGCTCTCCTGCTGTTTCCCACACACCTGCTCAGAATGTCTTATTGTTTTAAAGAGAAAAGAAGTGTCGATATGGCTGAATTTGCCATGTTTTGGTCAACATCCAGAATTAATAAAAGGATGACAGTTTGGTAAAGCAATAGAATAATACAAATGAGGCTTCTGAATGTGACATGCTGTCCAATGCATTTATTGTAAAATGTTATTTCTTAATTAAAAAAGCAGGCAGTGTTTTGGTCATTTTGTTTGACAGTCTTGATTAAATTTGTAGTGGCTAATTTAATTAGCAAAACTGAAACATTTTAAGATGTGAAATTGTTCTGTGTTAGTACAGTATGCAATTACTACAGTGGCCCTGAAGGGCAAGTTACACACACATAGAAACACCCATAGAAAAATAAAACAAAACAAAAAAAAAAAAAACAAATGACACACCCGGACAACCGGCTCTTTTCTAAGATTTGGTTTGGCTCCCAAACAGCTCCCTGTCTATTGCCATTCTGAGCATTTTATTAAATAGGGGGTATTATAATTCTATGGAGTATTAACTACTAAAACATAACATATTTCGATCACCATGAAAATGCTATATTTGCCTACAACATCATATAAACATATCGAACCGTATGCATTTTCACTTTCATTTTTGATGTTCTGAGTTTGCCCTTCCTTTGTTCACTCCCCCCTCAGAGCACTATCACAATACAGACAGTGTGCATCCTGCTAATGAAACTACCATCGTCATGTAGGAGCATGGATGACGTGGGTTTATAGGCTGAGCATTGGACAGAACCTTAAAGCTAACATAAGGAGTGTTTGAATATGGTCCAGGAGAGAGAGCTAAATTACTCAAACATGCATGAATGACATCTGAAACCTCTTCAGGTTTTCTTCTTGTTTTTGAAGAGGGAACAATATTAAAACACTTTGCTTATCTCTGCTCCAGCTGAGACACTGAAACACTCAGCAAAGTCTGACAAACTGGGAAAAGATGACACTCATGGAGAGGAGCAAAAGTGAAGAGAGTTTGAAGAAATCAGGAAATCATCAGAAATCTCATAAAATAATTACATTCACCCGTCCCCAACACCACTGGGCAAGCACACCGATGCACTGCCACCATTATTTTTTAACCAATGCCCATTATTTTTAGCTACTTTCAGCTCTATTCCCCCAAAATATCCCAACCATAGACGTCACACACTTCTCCAGTCCACTTATTTCTACAGTCTATGATCCTAACACAAAATCTCTACTTATATTCCACTGGGTAAAATGTACTTGAACTTTACAACTTTCAAACGAGAATGACCTTCCTCACCTTCTCATGTAGTTTTTTTCAGCACGGTGTATAAATAATCCCACCAACCTCCTCTGTCCAGCTAACAGCTACTCTCCAAATTGTAGTCTTTATCTTTCCCAAAAGGTGGATAAAATGTTTCAAAAGATATCTACCTAATCTGCACTTCACAAGCATGCATAATTAATCCCGTATAATATTTAGCCCATTATGAAAAACGTTGTTAATGTGATGATGTA
This sequence comes from Periophthalmus modestus, assembly GCA_019594935.1. Lineage (NCBI taxonomy): Eukaryota > Metazoa > Chordata > Actinopteri > Gobiiformes > Gobiidae > Periophthalmus > Periophthalmus modestus. Next base: position 12,675,436 of record JAIEZT010001243.1, read on the forward strand.
ACCTGATGAAATTACCGCGCCTTTAGTTTTGAAAGTTACCCGACTAAAAAGCAGTGGATGGGTCTAGTGCAATGGTCAATAAACAGCATACAATTGCCCTAATTAGCATGTTCAAGATAAAGGGTTAAATATAACTTGTAATTGTTAGTTTTAAAACATGGGCTCTATACAGAAGTGGACAGAGCGAGCACAATGTCGCCCAAAGGGATCGGCTCCAGCTAAATGAGGCTAGCAGTTATAGCGGTTAATTAGAGGTCATATTTTATATTTGGAAAACCGAGTGTGCAACCAAAGAACCAATCAGGAGCGAGGTTATTGAAGATGCTCACCCTTTTCCCGCACTGTTGGTTTGGCACGAGCGGAGCAACATTACCGGGAGCTGCCGTTGGGGAAAGAAGGCACCAGATCGGTCTGTTATTATTGTTCATATCTTGATTTACTGAAAAAAATGTGAAATAAAAACACAAGGATTAGGTAGGGAAGGTTAAAACAAACTTTTTTTTTTTTTTTTTTAAATGATCCTGACAGCAGCAGTTACAGGGAGTCATGTCCTGTTTGGTTAGTGGCTAGCGGACTAGTTATGTCATATATATATAGTATGACCAGACCAGAACTGAAGAAACGTCTTCACTCGTACAACAATGTGTCCAGTTGACAGATTTAAACTTCGTCTTTTGCTAAATATACAGTATGGTTTTAACATGTATTTCTGTCATTTCATCATTTGATTTAACCCTTGAATACCCTCTTTAGGGCTACACATGGGGTATTGCCATAAAAGTATATCTAACAAGAGACACACAAAGACAAGCATCATTCTTTCAATCATACATTTAAAAATTACAAATCGACTAGGTTAACCTCCAGAAAGAATTGAACCCAACCCAAAAAGGAAACTGCACCGATGCACCTTATGAAAACCCTGTAACTGTAATAGTAACAGTGCCGTGAAGAAAACTGTCAAAAAGGAATTTTAAAATGTTTATTGCTTTCTGCAGTGAGTGGTCTCGCCTCTCCACAGATCTGACCTGTAACTTATCAAAGCCTAGCATGGAAGTACTACCTCCATGGAAGGATCTACTTTTAATGCCATACTGTGGAAAATTCCAGGAGAAGAACTGGTATCTCAAGTAGGTGGTGGGGCCTCGAGAAAAGCAAAAAGCAAAACAGAGTAATAACTAGCCTCTAACCAGGTTACAAAATCCACTTATCAAAAACATACCTGCTAATACTTGGATTGCATATTCCGCCCATCACCAACTTTGAAGCTCATGGCAGCTATTTTGTCGCCTCATTTGAACTGCTTCAAGTTTTCCATCTGGAATCGACTGAACTACTGTAACATTTTTCTTATTGCAACTTAAAAATTGTGAAATACCAAAGCTGTAGCGCTCCGAAGTATTTAAAAAACCCGAACAAAGCGTAGCACGGGAACCTTAACTGCTTTGCTCTGATATCTAACCTTCACAGCGGACCTTGGAGGACAGTGCTGCCGATTTCTGAATCTTCCATCCCATAATATTACCTCGTGTTTTCAGCGCACGCATTCATCTGGTCCTCCCTCAGGCATCGGCCCTGTAAAAAGTGCTGCGCTGCAAGGAAATGAAACAAAAAATGAAAAAAAGGGAAGAAGGAAAGCGGGGAAAAACGGTGAAATTATAAGTTCCAAAAATCCAATAGTGAAAGAGCCAAGTCAGACAAGCCGAGGGTGCTGTTTGTTTTTGATCCCACGTCTCTGTAGGGGAGTGGGACTTCTTCAAGCAACATGAATTATTGCTGAGGATGTTGACATTAGGAGACTGGCTGACCCAAGGCCCCCGTACTGTAAAAAATGCATAGAATCAGTCATAAATTCAGAATGCGTCTTGATTTTCTAAGCTTTAAAGTAAGGCTGTAGCTGTGTAAATAAAACTTGCTATTCGTGGGTTTCAGATTCCGGTTATGTGCAACATTTTGAGGACTTTTTTTTTGCATTTAAAACATACAGGGTGGCCCAAAAGTCACTGACACTTTTAAATCTTCAATAGCTCCTATAATTCTTAAGTTATACTCACCCACAGGAAGAAATCGGGACCAGTCAGGTTTCGGGAGATCACATACTGCCCCCTGTCTTTGAAAACCACTTATTTTTTTAATGGCATTTACGCTTGGGGCATCTCTGGTATTAAAATGTCGACGGTAACACTGCTGGTTTTCTGAATTTGACCCATGTGACTCAAAGTACCACTGTACAATGAGGGTTTGTTCCTCGGTGCTGTATTTGCTCATATTAATGTCGGAAGGGTCGGTCTAAATGCTCTGACAAAATAAAATAAAAATATTTAGAAACAAAGGAGGATGACATTTTTTCAACCGTCAGTGACTTTTGGGCCACCATACAATATTTTCGTTTTAAATCGTTAATTGCTATGGCAACGATCCCATAGTTTTATCGTTTTGATACCCATGGATTGGACCTGAGATGCTATTAACTGAAATACACTGAAGACACATTGTATCGTAAAGTCTTTTTGGGGTTTACTGCCTTTATATGTACAGTCTGGTAACCCACAGTGAGGCGCTCATTTTGGTTTCTGGTGTCACAGCATGTAAAAGATGTTTTGTTATTATGAATAAATCAACATCGAACTAAATTTTGCACATTTAGAATATGTCGCAACTTCAAAGGACCTTCTGCCTTTCATGAGCGGGGTCATCTCTCCACAGATCTGGGGTTTCGACATAAAACTTTCAGTGGAATTCTGCCTAAAAGTGTATCTAGAAACAAAACAGAAACTTTCAGAAATTTCCTCAAATCTATCGTCTTTTTAGGACCAGACGAGAATTTCCATGTAAGGTATTTTGTATAGAGCTGAATAGTTTGTGAAAAGCACTGAAACTACGATTATATTTTAATAACATGATCCTGTTCAAAGCTCACATTTTAAGTATGCACAAGAATTTACAAAAAGACTGAAATATGACCTGACGAACTAACACAAGACTCACATCTCAGAACATGTTTGTACAAATCTGAACTACAGGGTCAGCAGTTTTTATGCAGAATAATATTGCTCAGGTGGAAATTGTGGTACTTTAAAAATTGCAGCCTTTGCGATTTGGTAATTGCGTCCATTTAAATTGTGATTTTGATTCGAGAACGTTTAACTGCACAGCCATACCACAAACCTAACGTGAACAGTAATGTACACAGTATTTTTGTAAGCACGCACTTTATAAGTAAGACCCCTGACCCGTCACCTCCATGTGTCTATACAGATTGATGCGTTTAAAGTCGAACGCTCCAGACAAAGTAAAAGAAACAATCTGTCACAGTGGTGAATTGGACTCAAATGCAACTAAAAGAGAGCAGTCAAACGTCTTAGGAACTGCAACAGAAAGTGTCCTTTAAACAGTTCAGAATATGGTAAATCAGGCAAATAAACAACTGAGGAATAATGTCTTAATATCAAAAAAAATCTCTTCGAAACAAGCTAGCGAAATAAACTCAGGTACAGATAACTAGTGATGTTACGTCTGTGTCCAGGCCTCGAAGTGTGGTTTGAGTAATCAGTAAAAATTCAGGCGAAGTGTGGTTCGGAGCGTGGTTTGATCACGCAAGCGATGACGTTCGAACCTTCCTGAAGCACCATACCACGTGACTGATTCAGAAGTGTTTTGCTGGTTTAGCTTGAACCGTGTGTCATTTGAAATATAAGACACAGCGAAACGCAATGGAGTCAACCCTTGTGTTGTGTGTGTGTTTAAATGATGGAACCAGTGACAAAAAGAAAGTTTTCCCCTGTTAGAGAGTACTTTGAGTCGATCACTCCCAACAAGGTTTGTCTTATATAGTAATTATAAAATTAGGGAGGAGGAGCCACTGCAGGACTGGAGAAAGCAAAGAAATAAGTTTCCAAATGTTTTCACACTGGCCTCATGTACCTGTGCACTCCAGCTTCATTTGTGGCTTGTGTGAGGATTTTTTTTTTTCCAGAGCAGGAGAAATCCTCACAAAAAAAGCGGAACCGCCTTAGTCCTGAGTCTTTAGAGAAACTACTTTTAAAAAAAATAAAAACTAATGAAAAATATTGGGGTTTAATTCTGTTTATTTAATTATTTCTAATGTGTTTCACTGTGGTCCTATCACTGGTTTCTTAGTACATTTGTTCAATGTTGATGGCACTGAGGTGGAAACTAGATTGTAGTACATTTCATTGACCTCTTGATGGAGTTATAGAGTAAATAAATCCTTATGAAGTGTCGGTACATGTGCCGGCACAGTTGGCTGAAAGTATCGCTGCTTCATGGGGCTTCATCTCACCATCACTACAGATAACTCAAACAGTGATAAATGCAAGTTCAGAATTGCAGACGATAGAGTATTTCAGATGAGCTTGAGTGTTGCTCTTGGTTGGTCAACAATCTAGCTTGGACTGACAGAACAGAAGCAGTATACATAGACTACCCTGGGCTGATTAGCAAAACGAGAAGCAGCTGCAGGGAAAACAGGGAGGTAACAAAAGAAGGGCCGGAACAGGCTGGAAAACAGAGCTGGACTGCGGATAAACATGCAAACAGGCAGCCTTATATCTATACTAGTCCACCAATAATCTGACCAGAACTGAAGAAGCGGCTTGGACGAGCAGCGAAACATCTTCACTCTTCCAACTTTTTGTCCAGTTGACAGATTTTTTCTTTTACTATGGATCGTACCGGGACGACTGACGGATTACGCAGACGTTCCAGACAAAGCAATAACATCTCCATGGAGTCAACAAGCAGCTCACCCTCCTTTGGGAAAGTCACACAGTTCACCTTTAACTAGTTTGGATTTGTTTATCGTATCCAGGTAGAAATTCAACTCTTTTTAATCCCTCTCCTCCATCAGGCCCACTGCTGCTTCGGAGACATGCAACAGGCAATTAACCGGCATTTGGCTTTGATGCTGTCAGACCATTATACTTCTTTGCGTTGCTTTTATTTGTCAAGGCTGAACTTATTAAAAGCTACAAGTTTCACATTTTCAAGAGGCCCTTAATTGTCTAACCGGGGAGAATGATGAATAATAATGAGTGGCCGTCAAGACAGCTGCTGTAAGGAAAATGAAATGTCACAAAGCATCTTTTAAAGGACGAATATTCCTTTAGAAACACTGCGACTGCTATAATGATGCAATCCAATACCACTCCAGACGGTTTATATTGTACTGTCGGGCAAGACACTTCACCCAACCTCTCAGCGTGAATATTCACCTTATTTCAGAAGATGCAGTGGGCGCCGCCATCATCATTTGGGTGGTGTTATTTTGCATGGAGCTGCCGATCTTGACAGCAAATAAGTTCTACACGGACTCCGGAGCCGTTTTAAAGCCTTCCAGAGAATCGGTGCAGTGTTGACTTGTTGTTGCACATAAACATTCAACCTTTGACACAAATCAACCTACTATACATCAGATTTTAGCAGTGAAACTTTTCCCAAATTCTCAATTGAAATGAATGGGAAGTGCCACCACAAAGAAGTGCGGCTTAGAAGCGTTTTGAAGCAAAAGAGGGCAGGGCGGAGTGACGTCAGGTCAGAAAGGCTGTGGGCACAAATTGGCAGCCCCTAGAATCCAACTGTAACTTACCACCAACTAGTATAGGAAGTGAATGAATAATAGATCATAACTATGAAGCACTGTGAGGAGTGGTTAAGATTGTAATACTGGAGTGGTTAGCCTTGACTCCAGTGTGCTTTGAATGATGATATCAGTGACACGCGGTGAGGTTCGTGGCTGGTGAGGCACTGATGTCGTCACAGTCAGATTTACAAACATATAAACCAGGTGTCAGCACATTTGACCCTGGGCCAATGTCTCTCCCAGTGACTCGGGGCCAGAATAAACAAAAGTAAATTCAAAATAAAAGTTCTGAAGTCCATATGAAATTGCTCTAATAGTATGAAATAAAAAGCTGGTTTTGTATTGTTTTTTATCCTTATTCTGCTTCCCCAATTTTCAATGGATTGAAGTCATTAAATTTCTCACCATTTCGTACCACTCTGCTTGAAAGAGTGAGTCTTTTGTCTGTTTTTCTCTGTGATGACAGGTGAGGCAGTAGTAGGATTTTAAATGAGCTAAACATGACCTACTTGTGTGCCCAGATATGAGAACATGTTCAAATGCTGATTTATTCTTAGTTACATTTGATATGATGGCCAAGCTTTAAAAATTGCATAACATCTGGTATTTTCAAAGGATAAACCACAAAATTAAGGAAAACTAAATCATATCCCCCCCCGGGGGGTTCTGTCCCCTTCCCTCCTGGTCTGCCCCGCCGGTGGTCCCTGGTCCCTGTTCCTGTCCCTACTCCGGATCCAGCCCTGTTCCTTCCTGCTTTTGCTTGCTGCCTCCCTGGTTGGCTCCGCACCAGTTCCTTGTTGCCAATCAGGGGGGCAGCCCTTATTTCTGTTGATGCCCTGTTTAGCTGCTGGATCCTTGTCTTCTGTTTGCCCTGTTTGGTTCCTGTCTTGTGTTTGGCTCCTGTTTTTCCTTGTAGATCCTGCAGGCTCTGTTTTTGTTTTTTGTTAATAAACCTGTTTTTTGGCACTTTTGGATTCGGGCATTTCCTTGTGCAGCGTTTGAGTCCACACCTCACCACCACACGTGACAGCAGTGCAAGGAACACAATTGTTCAAATCATTTCTTATTATCAATATAAAGTTTTAGTCACTTGTAGACTTACGGAAACTTTTACTCACTATTTCGCTATTAACTCAAGTAGGAGTAAAAGTATTCTAATGATGAGTTGACACCTTTTGTCATCCTTGTAAATGTGAATGTGTTAATATAACTGCTTTTGGATGTGACACTTTGTTGCAAATTGATGTGAAGATTCTATTTGTCCGTTACTGGCCTTGTTTTTGGAGACTGGCTCTAGTGAGTGGATATTGCTGTGGTCTGTTCTTGTTTTGGCCTGAGTTACGGCCTACAGGTGCCCTTGTGTTCAAAATATAAACAACCAGAAGAAATTTGGCGTGTTTCCTTACACCAGAACAGTACAGCATTGTGAGAAAATGAGAAGTAAGAAGTAAAACTAAGTTACTCTAGTAAATGTATTTGAGTAACTATAACGCTGCTTCCCATGTCTGCATTCCAAGTATCCACTGCGGGGTTTCAGATAACACAACATTCTATAGGCCAATAATACAGGGTGGCCCAAAAGTCACTGACACTTTTAAATCTTCCATAGCTCCTATATTTCTTAAGTTATACTCACCAAATTGTAGCAGTAGGTAAAACTGAACCTTCCGAGCTTTTTGGGAGAGTATATGGTTTTAATTGTTCACTTACACTTGAACTTATCACTACTTAAACTAGGGGAAGTAAAAATGACCTAACTGTTTTTTAAGTGTCCACCATGTTCGGTTTCGCACTGAATACCCCGATCCAACACACTTTGCATAACATTTGAAAGTATTTCCGGGCTTATGGCTCTTATTTGATCCTCAGTATTACATTTTAAGTCGTTTATCGTCTGAGGTTTATTCACAAACACCTTTTCTTTAAGACAGACCCACAGGAAGAAATCGGGACTAGTCAGGTCTGTGGAGATCACATACTGCCCCCTGTCTTTGAAAACTACTTATTATTCCTTTAATGGTATTTACGCTTGGGGTCTCTCTGGTATTAAAATGTCGACGGTAACACCGCTGGGTTTCTGAATTTGACCCATGTGACTCAAAGCACCACTGTACAATGAGGGTTCGTTCCTCGGTGCTATATTTGCTCATATTAATGTTGGAAATGTCGTTCTAAATGCTCTGAAAAAATAAAAGAAAAATATTTAGAAACAAAAGAGTTACGAATTCTTTTTCAACTGTATTAATGCAGATGGGGACAGTAGAAATTATCATTTGTGCATTTATCTTTCGGATATTTCATGGTAAAATACAATGTAACCAATAGGAAAAACTGTCTCTTGCTCCCCGCCCATCTATCTGGGTGTACGAGCTTACCTTTGAATGCCACAAAACTTTTATTTTTACTTATTTAAACTGTTCGAAAGTTATATCTCCATACATTACTCCGCTCTATAACGCATACATGGCCATCAAGAAAATTGCAATAAATGGAGTTATTATTCCGAGCTGCCTGTGCTTCAAAGTTCATCTGAAATGTCATTGATGTTTCTGGCGCGCAGCGGATTTAAGCTTGAATTAAGTCCAGTCTATGAAGCCTTTTTCTTAGCCATTAGCGTGTGGGTATTATTTCACTTAGCGCTCTGATGACATATCCAACTGTCAGCGAATTTCATCAACCCGACTGGTAAGTAAGTATTTTTATCTTTTGTTCCATGTCTGCTGGTTCCTGGCGTGCTTTAAAATAGCGCTTATGTGGTGTTGAAAACCCAGGAGAAGTATAGGTATGCTTCTTAAGGATTACCAGCACTAAACGGCTAAAAGCTGAGCACATATGGCTGGCTCGAATTCAAAGAGAAAACTATCTTGAGCTATACAGGCGTAGAAATTGCAAGCGTAGCATTATTTTTGCTTCAAATCTATATCCGAAGATTGGTACATACGTTTGAGTTGGTTTTTTTTACCGTCTTAAAAGCGGTTTGCAGTGGTCTAAGGTTATTCCTCACTTACCTTTCATCCTGAGCATCCTAATTATTCACCACAATGAGTTTATAAGCGCTTTTAGCAACTTTCAGAAACCAGAGCGGGGTTTTACCGTCAAAATCAACAACTAGCATGCTAACAGTGCACTACATACTACACACTGGATGTTAGATTTTGACCTCAAGAGCTGCTTATACGATATATCTGTCGTGGGGTGGGACAAATCTTGCTCAAATACAAGGAAAACATTGGGTTCAGACCTTTAATTTTGGTTAGTGGCATAATAGGGGGTTTTTCAAATTAGAATTCGGTCAAGGTTGGAATTGCTCGCAGTTAGTTTTTAGCATGCAAATGGTGCGTGGTCTTTTTCTTATTACATTTTCTCAATTTCATCCAGGGCAAAGTATTAATATTGTCATGAATAGAGCCGGGGCTAGGCAGTGCAAAACTCTAATATGCTCAACACTAAGCAGAAAAAAAAAAACTTCAAAAGATCTACAAATGCAAATTCAGAAAAAAGAAAAGCAAACCATTGACCCTATCTTGCATTGGCAAACAAATGAATCTACATGGAAAAAACTGGCACTGATTTGTGTTGCAAAGATTTTTTTTTTTACTTCTGTTTTAATGCTAATTTTTTGATGATTATTTGTGATTATTTATGTTTTGATTTGTGTGATTTTAATGTCTTAATTATTTCTGTAAAGCACTTTGAATGACTGAAGGAGGGTCTAAGGACAGGACAGGGGGCGCTCTGGGACAGTTATCCATATGCTTGTTTTCTGTGAATGCTGGTTGGTCTGCTCGTCTGTTAGTGACATGGAAATATAATCAAATCTTGAAGACGAAGATGAAAGATGTCATTGTGTTGCATACCATGTGACCAGTCCCGACCAATCAGCACAATGACGACTTAGCGGGACTAGGCTAAAACTTTGAAGCTAACTTTTTGCCGCTTTGAAGGTTTAAAAATTCTACAAAGTTGGTGTTGATGCCCTGTCACCAGAACGCGAGCAGTAGAGTTCCCCAAAAATCAGAAAAGAATCAGAAAGTTGAGCATTTAGGCTAGATGTTTTTTAGCATTACCGCTCTGGCCTCTGAAATTTGTAGAAAAAACATTATAAACTCATTGTGGTGAATAATTGCATAAGGTAAAAATGTAATTACAATGCCAATAAGATTATTTTTGCATATTAAAATTATAAATACTACTTTTGCTTCAGATTTGCTTTCCTGCCAGTAGACACCGTTAATTATCTAGAGCGCTAAAAACACCAAATTAGCAAAAGATGAACGGGACTACAGTCACCAGTCGGGTTACATGCTTAGGAAAATGTCCCAGGGTTGACATGATAAACTTTACTCAAGAGGTCTATTAGAAGAAAGCAAATCCACAACCACTTAATCCTCCTTTTTTTCCCCCGCTCACATTGTATCTAGTAATAAGTGCATTGACTAACGCTAATGCTGTTTTCTCTGCTATTTGAGAAGAAACAAACATGGCCACTGATCAGGGAATAGCCTAAGGTCCCTGCGCTTTGAAGCTGAGCCGTGCTTGTTAAGACGCCGCTTAGCTACAAGTAAATGGCTGTTGTTTTTAGGAGAACACACACGCTCTGTAGTGGTTGCTAGCTCCCCCAGCTTAATTTATCAGAGCCGCGGTAGTGCTAGTGTACAGGGCTAGCTACTTGTATGCACCCGTAGTGTTCAGCTCCAGTCAAATGAAGCTCCTCAAAGCATTTATAGATGAATTTGGAGTCAAGTCCCGTATTAGGAATTCCATCTGCGAGTATCATAGCAACCAAAGAGCCAATCTGGAGCAAAGATGTTGAAGGTAAGGCCTCTTCCAGCAACACTGCCAATCAAAACTGTTGCCAACGCTAGCAGGAGTAACCTCGGGGAAAGACGGGACCTGACTTGTTGGTTATTAATGTTCGTATCTTGATTTACGGACACAATAAAAACACCAGGATCATGTAGAGCGCCCTTGACCACTTCCTATTTGGAACGCAGCAGCTAGCAGGTAAGCTATGTCCATTTATATGTACCAGGGGTGTCAAACTCAACAGAGGGCCAAAATTAAAAGTTGTGGGCCAAACTAAATATTTATTGAAAAATTTCAACAACATCAGCATGTTTTTCAGAAGTGGTGGATTCAATTTGAGTGAGGCGACAGGTAGTAGATGCTAAAGAGCCAACAGAAGTGGTGGAGGCCAGTGCCAACACATTTGCAAAGCATTCTGGGATTTGTAGTATTAGAGGTGCATGCGCTATACTGGCACGGCAGCCAGCGGGCCAGCTCTAATACATATTTGATATGATCTCACGGGCCAAATATAATTATATTGAGGACCAAATTTGGCCCGCTGGTCTGAGTCTGACATATACAGTCTATGATTGGACCATTCCTGAATATCTTTTCAGTAGTCATGAGCTACATCAGAGTGAGTGTAAGACTACATAGTGAGGCATAGAGCAACTGATACAGGCATAGGCACCGATCCCAAGGGTGCCAAGGAGCCAGAGCAGCGCAAATCTCAGAGAACACATGTGAATTTCCACCGATGTCAAATTGATTCTCATTTTTGCAAGTGCGGACTTACAATCAGAGCCAGCCCACGCTATAAGCAAATGGAGCAGCTGCTTAGGGTCCCGAGGCTACCGGAGGCCCCCCAAGAGCCCACACATTTATATTGAAAATAATATAATATATCAAGTTTTACTGGGCACAGGGCTTGTGTGCTTACAGCAGCCTAAATATCCTTCTAAAACAATTACAATTTGTTTTATATCTATAGTAGCAAAATATCCACTGCTGCTACATTTGTTTTTGAGCCGGGCAGAGGTGAGGGCCGCTATGTGTTTACACTGGTGCAAGGACCCTTTATAATGTAAATTTAAGCCCACTGTCACCAACTGGAACACATTAAAATCCACCAGAAACAAAGAAATAATGTCTATAATTAAAACAATCTTGACCCCCCCTTTATATGTTTGTCTGCTGTTCTTGTGACTATAGTAGTTGTGACATTCTGGATGTTTTCAGTCTGATGTTGATCATATAAACACAAATACAACTGGTCAAGGTGATGAGAGCAGAGTCATAATGTGTCAAATGTGAATCAACAATAGCTGAGCCAGACGGTATCCTCTGTCGGGGGCCCCAGAGACAAATTCAGCTTAGGGCCCCCTGAAAGTTAGGCCCAGCCCTGCTTACAATATAACGTAGTGTCGCTCTCTCCCTCTCTTTGCGCTGTCAGTCATTTCAGTCACTGCGGGTCTGAGCTGAAGATTGTAGTAACTTTGTTTTCCTCGAGTGATAATGTCTGTCTCCTCAACGCAAAGCAGGGATCAGAAACAAAACTTAACTCAACAGCTTGTAGGCCCAAACAAATGCTATGTACTCAAATGTGAGCCAAAAGAGTCTATTTGGGACATTAGGAGCGAGGACACCAGAGAAAGTGAGATGAGGATGTAAGGAAGTCATTGGGTACAGGTATTATTCATGTTAGTGGATTTATCGAGGAGAGACTGAAAAATTTCGATGCACTGAAATAGATTTGACTTTTGTAAATACCTTTCTGCAAAATGCCATTTCCAAGCATCACCTGAGCTGATCCCTCTACCCCCTAGGTGCTGCAACCCCCCTGTGGTCCATCTCCACCAGAGCAGCAGAACCATGAACCACCTCAGGCTCTCCGTCTCCTCCTCTCGACCACATACGGACTTGAACACAGCGGAGACACTATACTTGCCATAGAAATCTACTATTCTCTCTCTTACTGCCTTACACTCTCCTGCCAGGGTAACTTTGACTACTCAATACATTTTTCATGGCATTTTGCGTTTGTAGCTGTTGAAGTTTCTCATATTTTTCTCATATTCGTATTGCATGTGATCAAAGCCCACTGCACAGCCTTTGTTCAATTAAAGATACATATTGTGGCTAGCCCCTTTATGAATTAAATGCAAGGGTCACTTTTTTCTTATAATTAGACACAAGAAAGGCATTCACTGTTTGGAGCTGTGATCAAACCACCACCCACAAGGTTCGAGGGCTACAGATATATTGTATACGGAGGTCTGTGAACTGTCTGCATCTTATTAGAAAAGTTTTTTGTATTTTTTGTTGTCAAGAATCAGGAAATGTTCAGTTAGCATGGTAGTCGTTAGCATCTCCAGCCTCTGAATGTTGTGAAAAGCGCTAATGGTAAAAGGTCACATTTTTATATAGAGCTTTTCGACCTTCAAGGCGCTCAAAGCTCTTTACATCAAGTAACCACTCAGCCATTCTCACATGTGCACACTGGGGGTGAGATGCTTTAAGGTCTTGTTCAAGGACACAACGACAGTATTGATTTATTGGAGCTGGAATTGCATCGCTAACCTGCGAATCTGACGGCTCTACCATTGATGTTCATGCCGAGAGCGGGATTTGAACCGCAAACCATCGGATTAGTGGAGACAAACACTGTACCAACTTACTCACTGTGGCGAATAATACAGAAGGGTGCTCTGAATTTAAACATTAAGTGAGGAATAACTATGGACCAATGCAAATCAGAGCTAAGATCCAACCACTTACCACAAGGTTTCAGGGTGTGTACTCAACCACTACACCACTACCTTATCGATTTTCTCTCTGCAATGTTTCAAACTTGTGAATTTTGAGCACGTCTTATTTTAAATGTACCTTTTTTTACTTAAATATTTGATAAAATGCTGACGTTGGTATATGCCTTTGTTATGTATCTACTGGAAATCACTTTTGTGCAATCCTGTTATGTTGGTCAATTTCCTGCCACTTTGCCCAACCACAGCATTATGGGTAATTGGAGCACCTTTTATGATTAGCCATATTTAGCATGTGTGGAGTCGCAGAGGCCATTCTTCTGAGGATAGTCGCATTAGTTAGCTCGCAGCAGACAGACAGCGTGGCGGTTTGTGAAGAGAGCATTTCCTCCTAATCAAATCATACTGTTGTGCAGCCATTAATGCTATAATATGAATAACTCAGATGAGGACTCTCTGTGGCACCAGATAATACTTTCTGTTTTAAAAAATGTTAACAAGTATGTGTGTGCCTCTTCTTCCTGTACTGCTGTGTTACAGATGACATCATAACATCCCATTGGCCAATAATATTTAATTTACATGGGGGCACCTAAAATTTATATTGTTTAAAAGCAGATTTTTGTTATAATACAGTGAGTTCTCTTAGGTCTAGTGCAGACATGGGCAAACTACCTTTTTTCTTAAATTTACCTTTTCAAAATACTTGATAAATCGGTTATGGATCGAAAGCCAATCCGTTTTCATCATCGTCACATCCTTAAAAAATATAATCTATTTAGTTTCGAAAGTTTTACTAGTTTATGTTTTCTTAAATTATGTTTTAAGTGTATTCTTAACTTGGCCCCAGAATCACTCAGTACATTTATACAAAGACTAAACAGCACCAGAGTGACAAGAGGCACCGCAAACAAGAACTGTAAAATCCCACAATGCAGAACGTCTTTTGGACCTTCTGCCTTTTCATACCAGAGCTGCAAACTGTGGAACTCACTGCCCATTGAAAATAAAGAATATTTCTGAGTTAAAAATGTTCACCTCTAGGGTTAAGAACTGGCTAAAAATGAGTCAAAATTGTACCCACTTGTAAATAAGTGGTATGACAGTTGGTGAGTGAGAGAAAGGTGTGAGTGTTAAGTGTATATTTGGGCACTGATGTAACCATTTTAAGGGATAAGTGTTTTAATATACTTTGCATATTAGTTAATTGTAAAAAAGCCCAACCAGGGACGGGAGTTGAAAATTAGCTCTGCTATAAACTCTGTATGCATCACATCAGCTGCAATGTTCATTTTGTAACTATGTCTGAGTGCATTGTCCCTGTCAAATACATAAATAATGAATTAATTAAAAATAAATAAATAAAATTTAATGTGAGTTTTTCTGCTGTTTATTTTACTGAAATGTAATAAATTAATTATTAATTTAATCCATGCATTTGGAAAATAATTTGTACAATGACCCTGGCATATTAATGCTTTGCTACATGTTACAGGTTCCAGAAAGTTTTCCCACCACTGGTCTAGTCAAAAGCAGAAATGATCAGGTTCAACATTTGTGAATTTACCTTTTGGACATTTCATGGCAAAATACAACGTAATCCAAAAACTAGCTCCAGCCCCATCTGAAAGTATCACATCATCACAAAATCTGAAAACCACCAAAAGTGTGAATTGGACACTCTAGGTATTATATTTTATTTCTTGCCAAATGTTGCCCAAGGCCTCTGCTGCCTCCATCGCTCGCTCACTCGTTACTTTCACAGACAAGGTGGCGGAAGTGTCTTGCCAAAGGACAGAATCACAGTATGTGCAAATTGGAGCTGGGATCAAACAGCCAAAGTACGAGATCGAGAGAACCACTGCCATAACAAAATGTTGTATATACTTTAAAGGCCAAGTACCTGATTTTTCCCCATGTACTTGAGGAATTTGTCGGTAAATATATTGGTGGTTTTCATATTCAAGAATGTGATATGTAAATTCACAAACATTTAATCTAATTTCTTCTAATAGTGACTAGAACTCTTGACTTCTTGAATTCCAACAATTTTTTTTTTTTTTTTTAACAACATTCATTGTAGCTGCCTCCATTTTTATTGAATATTATTAGGCTATTCACCTTATTACAGAAGTTGCTGTGGGCGCTGCCATCGTCATTTGCGTGGTATTATTTTAGAGATGTTGACGGCAAATAAGTTCTCTACGCATTACAGAGCCTCCAAAAGAATCGGTGAGGTGTTGACTTGTTTGTCAGTGAACATGGGACACTTTTACACAAATCATCTCTACTTTATATCATATTTTTGAGATGAAACTTTTTCCAAATTCGCCATTGAAAAGAATGAAAGTCCTACTTAACCTGGAAGTGCCGCCACAAACAAAATGTGGTTTGGAGCGTTAAGAGGCAAAAGTGGGAATCACGAAGTGCGCGTTAGCATGCTAGCTAATGTACAGCAATACAAACAATAACTAGCATGCTAACAGTGCACTTCCTGATTCTTGCACGCGCCATAAAGCTTTCCGATTATGAATTTCCTGGTAGTACACAGTGGACTTTTTTTTCTAAATTCAAGAGGTGATTATACTATATGCCAAAGACAAATTTTGTTAAAATACATAGAAACTAATTTGAGTACAGGGTCAAGTTACGTAAAATTGAAACTGAGTCTTGATTTTATAATGAGAAATGATGAATTTTACAGCCAATCAAAGGTAAGAAGTTGCAACATTTTGGGTCAGTTCCCAGGAGAGGCTGAGGAACATTGAAAACACCGTCTTTGCGAAGGGTCTGCAATTACCTCCTTTGCCTTGAACACACCTTTGTATTTCCTACAGAACAAAACCTAGACTCATCACTAGACTATAGTACAGCGCTCCTGATTTACTCCACCACCATACTCCCTCAGGGACGCTCCCTAATGCCCCATGTGAGTAGCCGATCTCCGGGCTTGTCAGCGCACTCAGCCAGCCTCTCGGAACACTTCACAGGACCAGTGATGGCTGCTCTTCGCATCCATATCTCTCTTTCTCTTCCTCCCTCTTTGTTAGCTTTCATATTGGCTGAAGCGCTCTCCTCATTAGCCTATTCAAAAAAAAAAAAAACAGGATCTAAACACTGGGAGCCAATTAATTTCAGTGCCAGTTAATGACAAGCTCTCCGACGGGATCATCAAGATCATTTTGTTGGCGTTTGTAGAATGGACAGAATGAAAGCCATGGAGAGTTGTATGCTTTGTTACGTGGCTATTGAGATAAATGTGGTAATTTTTCACATAATGGTGCTTTAGAACAATTATTCTGTCTGTAGTAGGCAGTGCAAGTGACGTGTTTTGACCACAGATGCAAAAAACGGTACGCCGTCTGGTGTCTGGTCTAAATCATTTACCTTCTGGTTGGTGGGCAAATGCTTAACGCTGCCGCCTATAAAGAAGACATATTGTGCTCGTGTCCGCTGTATAGTTACGCCCGTGGATCATCGTTATATTTTGGTATTTTGCGCATCTCGAATTGCAATATTGACCTTTTAAACGAAAGGCTTAATCGAAGATATATGTAGAACCCAACGGGAGCCGATTCGCACCTGTCTCTTTATACGGTACGTCGCCGTAAATGTCATCACAACAAAGTGCTGCATGCTGCCGGCCCCTCCGACGCCAAGCCGCAGATCACGCTTCATTTGTCCCAAAATGGCTGCGCGACACCACCGAATCCTACAAGTATCACCGATTAAGCGAATAAAATTGGAGACTGAAGTACAAAGCTGTTGGCGCGTACCATTGTCGGCGAAAACGGGGGTAGATCTCAGCGATGACGTCGTGAATGCGGGAGTATAAACTACCCAAACACGCATGAATCACTCTAAATACAACTTCGAGAGGGTAAATGAGAAGGGGAAACAATTATAATATCTCGCAAAGCTTTAGAAAGTCGAATTTGCATAATATGTCTCAGTTTGTCAATAAAAACGTGCGATATTTTCGATCTATTTGCACTGACAATAACTACCATTGCAGATACGACATAATCCTTTTCTAAAAATCAGTACATTGAGTCTGGTGAAGGCTGGTTTGTTTATTATTGACTGGAGCTAGTATTGAGTTTTGGAAAGTTAGTCAGAATGTGGATCGCGTAGGAGCCCAGTATGTGTAAATTCATTTATATGGAGGATTGTACCGAGCAGGTTTTAGTGCTTTATTCAAATGAAAGTAAAGTTGTAGTTATTTGAGGAATATGTAACGCTAACTAAAATTAATTAGGTTAGGACTGAGTTATTGCAGGGGGATGTGTCTGACCAACAGAAGAACCAGGTTTGACTGTAGGAGCTTGTGGGAATGCAAACATGGAGACAGAAATTAAGTTTAAGGAAATGTATTAAATAAATACAAATTGTACAAACAAAATACCAGACATACAAAAAAAAAAAAATTTGAATAAATCTGGCAAAAGACCACGAAAAAAAAAACAATTGTAGGTAAACCCGTTTTAACCTTTGCTCAAGTTTTAAGTTGAGCTTTTTTTATTTCAAGTCCCTTTAAGTGTGCTTACGTTCCTTTGAAAGAAAGTTTTTCGCAATCCGTTGATGTGAAATAAAGTTTTTCACAAAGTTTTTCATAAAGTGCAGGTTCGGGAAAATGCAAGTTCGAATGGGCAAAAAACCAATAATCCAACTCAAGGTGTCCGTTCGGTTCGGAAGAAACAAAAAAAATAAAAAGATCCTACCAGTTTGTAGGTTAGGTTCAGTTCTGTTAGCTCGCCACCTCTCAGGGATCAGGGTTGTTGGGGAAAAAAAAAACCTGACCATCAAGTTTGGGAATTTTTTAAGCAGAATTGATTGAGTTCTGAGCGGTTTTGTCTAGTGTCTGCCACGAGTTTCACAGTCCGCAGTCGGGAGCAGGAAGTGGAGGACAGGAAGTGAGACGGGGATCAGCCATTTTTATTGTAGCGCCACTTGTGGCAGCCCAATAGGAACTGCATTGGAGGAGGTGTCATTTATATCAGACGGGGGAGAGGAGACGTGGGTTACAAATAGCATTTAATAACTGAAATGAGACCTATACTTCCTGTTCAAAACCTTTCAAAAGGCCTTTCAAAACCGGATTACTCAACTGAAATACAAATTTAAGTAAACGGATGGAGAGGAACATGGTTAAAATCTTATAAGTCGTTTGCGTATTATAGTTTTGTTAAGATATAACCCTGGACCCTGGAGTTGTTTTCTGTTTCATTCACACATGTTTAACACACAAACTGCATATTTAGGCTGAGTTTTTTTCCAAAACTGAAAACACTGTTCCACCTTGTGATGTCATTAAGTGGTAATACAGTAGAGGAAGCGCTCCCCTGTGTTTGTAAACTCGACATGCCTTCACTACAATCATGTGAAGCATTTTCCGCCTTAAAATAGCTGCAAACGTTGAAGCTACAACTATTATCTTAGCCTCATTGAAACTTCTTCACGTCTCTTTGCACCAGCACTTACTGCAGACTTTCTGTTGCAATCTCAACTCAACAAAAGGTCAAATTAAAATGTTTTTTAAAGGCAACAATGTAAGGTTATTCTGGGGTAAAGCAAAGTAAAGTAAAGTAAAGTAAAGTAAATCAGTTCAAATGAGGCAAACCATACACTTCTTTGAGGAATATCACTTGAAAATGTTAACTATGACTACAAGAGTGCAGCATATGTTTAAAAAAAAAAAAAAATTTCCTACCATCACTGTCACGTTCTGAAAAAGCACAAACTATTGGACTTTAACAACATATGGTCAACCTTTAAAAGAGCTTATTTAATTTATAAGGTCCTACACTCCCTCACACCACCACCTTTTAAAGCAGTACATTAAATATAAAGACGATTTAGTCAGGACCACACGAGCCACCACCAGAGGAGACCTACTGACCCCCACAGACGGACCACCTTTGCTCAGAACGTATTATCTGTCCAAGGTGGGAATCTGTGGAATAGTCTCCCGGTCGCCCTGAGAGAATGTCCCAGATCCAGTTCTTAAAAAGCACAAATGAAAAACTGGTTATGGTCAAACCAAACATGCATCATCTATAGTAGCAATGTGATTTTAACTTTTCCATAGAGACATATTTTCATGTATGGGCAAAAAATGAAGAGGGTGCGTGTAGATTGTAACTGTCTTGAATGGGCCAAAATCACTAAATAATGAGTCTGTGCAATGAGGGTAATCTGCATTTGTGTGGAATGTGCAACTATGAGAACTGTGCAGTGAATGTAGTGTGCAATTTTAACTTGACCCTTTCGTGACCCCATACCTTAGGACAACAGAAGGAAATTAGCCTTTGACTATAATCTGGTCCGTTTACATTCATGTTAAATCATGTCTGTTCATTAACATGTATTGTCCCAGTCAAATAAATAAATAAAATCATCATTTATTAAGGCTTTATTGGTGCTTTAATAGTTTGTTAACAATGGTACCGTATGGCTAGGGTCAGAAAATGCCACACTGTGCAAAACCCAAGATGCAGGGACAGTTTACGCACAAAGAACACATTTCTGATAGTTTAAACATTCAGTTAACACGATAAAGGTGTTGTCATTTATTTGTATTAGTTTAATCATAACTCTAGTGGTAATTAGTCCAGCTTTAGCCCCTGTTAACAGTATGGTTACACATATGGCAAGACTTTTTGTAAAAACTTAACAATATAATGGTGTTAACTACTGTAGTGAGCCTTTGTCGCTTAGAGAGGAGTCCGGGTCCAGTACCGCTGTCTGACACCCTGCTGTTTGTAAGAAATAGAGTGACTGGCATAGTGCATTTTCTGGTGGTTAAATCAAACAGTGGCTTAAGCAGGTTACACACACACAGATGGTGAATTGTAGGCCTACATAAAAATAGTATGGAAACACGCAAAAACGAAGCGGTCAACAAAAAATACGGCCCTCTCCACCTCTCTTGAATATCCCGCCACGTCACCTTTGCCCATGTAAACCCCGCCCCTCACGCATTACCATAGCAACCAAAAACCCATATGGCTCCTACAACTACGTTTCAGTGAAGTGTACAAGCTGTCATGTGCAGTGCTGGGGTCTCTGAGTAGTTCTGCCTCCAACATCTAACAGATTAGATGTGCTTTTTGTGATTCATGAGGAAGTTAATCACAGGAATCAGAAAGTGTGCGTTAGCATGCTAGTTACTGTCACTTCAAACCTCTGCTCTGGTGTCTGAGAGTTGTCCTGCTTCAGCTTTTCTTGGCCATCTCCGATCTTTCTCCGTGTTAAATAATCTCCGAACATCTCTCCGTCCTTATTACGAGTGAATTTTCTCCAAGAGCTCTCTCCCTCTGTTGCAAAAGTACCTGGAGACCTGAGCCAGACCAATTCACACGTGTTAAAAGACAACTGCTCCGCCTGTCTAAAGGAAATACAGTCGCCCTGAAATTGGTCCCCGTTAGGAGAGGCCATTTATGTAAACAGCAGAAGCTTAGGGGCCACAAATCGCCCAGCAAAATAAAACTAAGAAAGAAAAAGGTTTATTTTGCTCTGAAGATTTTTATCAGCCCTAAAAGCTCTTCTATAGAAATACGTGCCTTCGCTTCTGTCCTAGCTGCTTGTGTTGCAGTTTGCACAGCTCGGTTCTATAGGCTCCCAAATATATTTCGACCATCTGGGAAAAAAAAATATCTTGAAAGGTGATGTTCGAACTGGTAGCCATTTTTCCTTTTTTTACTGTCAAAAATGAATCAAATCAAAGATGCTGGATGGTATGGAGACATCCCAGACATATGTTTCTGTCATAGTTCAAACATAGTAAAGTATTTCATGTATGCATTTTTTTTTTTTTTGCATCTCCCATTAATTACAGTATATCAAAGTCTATTCTCCATCTGACTCATAATTCTAGGTTGTCATTATCAACCTATTTTAATTTTTTTTTCCAAGTATTACAAATTTTGCCACAAGTATTTGGGACCTTTAAAGAAAACATGTTTTCACCATTACATTATGTTCACTGTAAAATGCAATATTGATGTAAAATGGCTTAAAAACTGAAATGGGACCATTGTCGTAACATTCGGAAGGACCAAAAGATACAGACTTGGGGGGAAAACAGTTCAATAGAGTTTATTAACATCGACTGGCAAGAGGGACCAACGAGACAGAACTCGAGGAAAAGTTTAACAATGTTCATTGACAGTTTTAAATGCGCAAATGAAGGTAGATTGATCAGGGAGTTGAGAGCGGGGCGTTTGCCGTGGCCCAGGGGTAGAGCGTGAGCGGCGGGGTCTGAGACGAGGTGAGATTCGTACCAATAGCGGAGAGCAGGGTCAGTGACAGAGGAGCTGAGAGGGTCCAGGGAGCGGGATCTGACGAGGAGCAAAAATATCCAACTTAGAACGTGTCACAAAGAGCCAAAAAAAAACATGAGCCAAGCAGAGTTGTACCACAATGGATACGCTGAGTGTCAGGTCCTGGCTCCTGTTGTCCTCCCCAGGTGCAGCTTGATTTCTGATTAGGTCCAGGCGAGCACGGGAGGAGCTCAAATCTCCGCCCAGCTCCAGGATCAGATACAGAAGGAAGGAGGGAAAACAGCACAGAGGCGGAGGTGTTTGTACTGGTCGTGGTGAGCTGGGTCGGAGGTGCACGGACAGTCCAGGAAGCGAAATCACGAGGAGACACTGACGAATTAAGTGGAACATGACATGAAGGACGACTTGGGGCCAAATGTTCTTGTCATCTTCTGGTATATCCACGAGTGCTGGATTCTCAGTCCTTTTTATCCTCACAGGTGCAGCTAGAATGAGCTAGAATGCAGGTGTGTGTGGTAGGAACCAGAATCTCCGCCCAGCTCCAGGCTCAAACTCAAAAGGGAGGTGGGAAAACAGCACAGAACACACAAAAACCCCCAAATCCTGACACCTATTCACCTTATTCCAGAAGTTGCTGTGAGCGCCGCCATTGTCATTCGGGTTGTAATGAATGGGAAGTGCCACCACAAAGAAAGCACGGTTTAGAAGTATTTACAGCAAAAGTGGGCGGGGCGGACAAGGTCATTACTTCCTGTTCAAGTGCAGAGATGAGGAGACCTGCATCTCATAGTGGCAATGTATTTGATTTTTGAAGAATGGCTACTGAACATTTTGAAACTTATGTGTGTCTTTAATGGTAAGTACAGAGCAGTGGGCGGGGTTAGGGGGTAGGTGAAAACAGAATTTTGCTGAACAGACAAGCCTCAAACGCAGGAGAATACTGGGTTACTCAATCAACCGAAATACAACTGAGTAAAGGGATGAAGAGGAAACGTCATTAGTACAAGGTTAAAATCATAACAGTTGATTTTGCACCACCACATACTGGAGACTTTCTGTGGCAATCGCAACTGAACAAAACGTAAAACTAACACTTTTTTTTAAGGCAACAATGTAAGGTTGATTCTGGGGTATTGTAAAGTAAATCTGTTCAATTGAGGTGATTTTTTTTTTTTTTAATAGCTGATACCGCTGATGATTTTTTAAATAGTTGGTAACCTTATCCATGTATTTGTTTCTAGTAGGTCAGACAACTGTAGCGTCCTGCTCACTGGCCTCTCCAACGAGCCTTAAGACAGCTGCAGTACATCCAGAACACTGCTCCTCGGGTCCTGATCAGAACCAGGAGGTACGAGCACATAAGTCCTGTGCTCAGGTCTCTGCACTGGCTCCTGTGGCTCAGAGAATAGACTTTAAAGCAGCTCTGTGTGAACAAGTCTCTCCATGGCCTAGCACCAAAGTACATCTCTGACATGTTAGAGCAGGGGTGTCAAACTCATTTTCACTCATTTTCCACATCAGCAAAATAGCTGCCATCAAGGGCCAGATGTCACTGTAAGGCAGAATAAATGTCACTAAATGTAACCAAATATAAGTTTTATTTTTTCCATGTTCGTAGTTTGAACAAACAAAAACATGATAAAAACAGCTACCAAAATCAGATTTGCACTAAATGTTTATACTTTTCACACTTTAGGTACTTTAATACTTTTACTTAAATAATTTTTTTCATGGGATACTTGAGTATTTTCTTTGGTCTAGTATCTATACTTGTATTTTAGTAAAACAGTTGAGTACTGGTCATCCACCACTGCAGACGAAACACCACTCCGGTAATGTTTTTTGATGAGGTAACAACAATCACGAGTCAATTTTGTGTAATATGGGACCTTTAAGTACATTTCTATTCCTTTAAAAGGCCCTGTTATTGAAATATATCCCTCCGCTCCTCCTCCTCTCTGCTCACGCTCCAGTTTGCAAAGCTCAGCACCTATTCTGACACGGCGCAGGCTCCTGAGCATTTTTCACCACCACAGGAAAAAGCCAGCGACTGAATAAGGGGCAAAACAATGCGCTAATACAGAGCCTAATGTCGTTACGAACGCAGGCCAAAATCTATTTAACACGTTGTGGGTAAATGGGGCATTAAGAGTCTCCGGGGGAAAGGCTGGCGGCTGCAAAACTTTACGCGAAAGAAAACACAATTCACAGTCACTTCAGTTTTAGCCACTCTCCCTCATGCACAGAGGAGAGAGGAAGCTGCACGAGGTTTAAGAGCCATTTGTACGACGTCAGTACATGGTAATCGAGTAAAAGTGGAAGGTAATGAAGTAAAAGTAGTAAAGTACTGTACTTAAATAAAGCACAGATACCTAAAAATTCTACTACAAATACATTTTACAGTGGATACTTTTTACTTTTACTTTTTACTCATTTTAGAACAGGACTAAAAAGGAGTAAAAAGTACTTTTCATATGATTTGAGAGGTTATTTTTACCATGTTCATAGTAAAATCTGGATTTAAGTTGAGTTTGGGTTTGAGCAAACAAAAAAACACAAAAGTCACAAGAAATTGATTTATATTTGTACTGTACTGCCCAAAATATGTATCTTTTTTGTATCCCTATATTTAACAATACTTGTGTGAAATACTTTTACTTTTTACTCTTAAAGCACATGTTTAAACGGCTACTTAAACTTTTACTTAAGTAGATTTTTCCATGTGATACTTCTACTTGAGTAACTTTTTACCTCTGTATCTGTACAAAATGGAGTACTTCATCCAGCAGTGATAGTAATAATGTTAAATTCATTGTCTCTGTTCTGTGAGGAGGGGGCTGAGCAGGAGGAGCTGTGCAGAGGGAGAACTGAAGTATAATAAAACGTGGAAGGTGAACCCAAGATGGCGTCGTATTGTTTTCAGTGTCCCGTGCTCATTGGTGCATGGGCCCAAAAAATACAGTAATTTTCTTTTCCGCATTACTCCCTCAGTGCGAGTTAGTGCCTCCCAGCTCGGACCAATCGTAGTGATAGCTGTTAGAGCGGAGCTATCGCGGGCTCGGAGCGGGCCTAGGTTAAATCTTAGAAAGCTAACTTTTAGGCCCACCGAATGCCCTGTCGGTTGAACACGGTCAGTTTGAATTCACAAAAAACGCACTGTGCTCTATGGGGGGATTCATTCTAGGCCCAAGCTCCCGGCAGCTGTAGTACCTTCGGAGCGGCCACTAGTCGATATCACCCCGGGACAGAGAGCGACTGTCTAATCCAGTTCTTATTATAGATCCATGGGTGGGAGCAGGGGAGCGCTGTGGAGAGCTTCCTGGTTACATAGGCTTGCGGGATAAGTGTTCAGGAGGGTCCGAATACTGCGAGACACCACTTCAGGCAGGTTTTGATGAGGGAATAACGGTAGAAAGAAACCTCCAAAAGTTGATTAATTATCCCCCCTCTTTAATACTGGGAGTTTATTCAAGAGTACGATTGGTGTTCTGTTGGTGTATCAAGGACATTTTCCATATATCAGTGATTTTCAGATTCTACTATTCTAGAGTCAGTTTTCTATATTGATTAAATTGTACTTTGCTTGAAATATCCAAATGGTAAATTCACAGAAGTTGAACCTGATCATTTCTATTTGGGACCAGACCAAAGAACTAACTGTTTTTCAACACTCTTAGCTGCCTCCATCTGTATTACATACTACTGGTCTATAGAATGTTGTGATGATACCTGAAACCCAATATTGAATTTTTCCGAGAGTCCCACTTTATCTTAAGTGCATCATGATCTGTCTTTTTAAAGAAGACATATTGAGTAAAATGACCTTTTATGAGCTAAACGTGCTATGACAGGCTTCAGTGCTCAGAAAATTTAAGTTTTTACCTCACCCCTAACTCCGCCCACATCCCTGTACAGGCAACTTGCAGACTCCAGAACAGGGGTGTCAAACTCAAATTCACAGTAGGCCAAAAACTAAGACAAATTCACAGGCCAAACTCAATTATTTATTGAAAAATTGACAGCACCGGATATGTAATGTTTAACCTGTTCATATGGAAACAAACTTAAGTTTTGCTAAACCTAAAATCTGGAACAACTCAACCTTGATATTACAAACATGGGATATTAAATTTTAAATAAAAGACACATCAGTAGTATTCATTTCCTATTGAAATAAAATATTCATTTATTTATTTTTTAATAAATCTGCCTCCCATCTGTCTTGAAAGCTGCTGTTTTCTGTCTTTCATATGGCCATTTTTGGGGAGGGATGGTATTAATTTGGCCGAGGTGACCAGTAGCTCGGTTGCTAATGAGTGTCAACAGAAAAGGAGGGGCGCTTGCCGGTCTTGACTGCGAGCCAGTGCACTAGCAAAGCATTCTGGGATTTGTAGTATTAGTGGTGCATGTGCTATTTACCAGTGGGCCAGCTTTAATGCACATTTGATACGACTTTACAGGCCAAATATAATTACACCGTGGTACAATTTTGGTCCCTGGGCCTGAGTTTGACATATGTGCTCTAGGTTATACATGCAGGGTTAAAAGATAAGAATGAGACAGTGTGCAGGAGTCTTCTGAAAACTTTGCAGTCAAGTGCTCTCCTTTCCATCAGTACGATCCACTGACCCACAGGTTGGCGGTGTGATTCCAGCTCCGACAGATGAATGCTGTTTTTGTGTCCTTGGGCGAGTGTGTGACTGTGTGTGAATGGGTGAGTGGCTCCTTTATGTAAAGCACTTTGAGAGCCTTGAAGGTGGAAAAGCGCTTTATAAAAATCTGACCGTTGACCATAAACACGCATAAATAAAAATCTGACATTGACATTACAGTTAACGCCAATGGACCCATTTCTATTACTAAGACACATTTGAACAATATTGAGTATTTGATATATGTACTAGAAGAGTCGAAAGTCAGCATGGTTTTAAAGGATGTGAGGATATTTTCTTTGTTGAAACTGTACAGTACTTTCACACAGTTTTCAGAATGAGTTGAAATACTAGAGATTTTCGGTTTGGGGAATTGCAGCAGGCAAGATGACAGCAAGAGGCAAGGCAAAGAGTACATATCTGCTATAGTGAGACAGAAATGAGCTGCGATTTTAAAAAGTTGCATTCACAATTTGCTCGGTTCCACAAAAACACTCCAAACTGTCCGTCTACACAGTCTGTTGTTTAGGTGTATGCAGTATACTTCATCGTTAATGTTATGGTATGGATTTACAAATACAATTAAAATTCACCAAGAAAAAGAGACAAAAAAAATATTTATATCTATATATTTGACCAAATTTGTCTACATCAGATTTCACAGGTGGGTAATCAGGAAGTGTGCGTTAGCAGGCTAGCTGTTGTCAGCATTAACATGATGACAAAACTCCGCTCTGGTCTCTGAAAGTTGTAAAAAGTGCTTATAAAGTCATTGTGGTGAATAATTAGGATGCTCGGAATGCATAAGATAAATGAGGGATAACTTTGAACTACTGCAAACAGTTTAAAATTAACTAGTTGTGTTTTTTCTATTTTTAAGACAGTAAAAATCAGGTCCAGTGTCTATAATGTGAAAAAGAAATGCCTCAATATTAGTACTTGGTGTTGGATATTTCAAACGTGCATTTTGTCAAACTGTTATTTTGTAAGATTGGAATTATCAATACTACCATTATTATTTATACAATTTATTAACCCTTTACCTTTATAGCTTGCAATGACATCTTGCCAGGGGTGTTTTACATGTATGTGTCTGGCGGGATGTTCATCAGTTACCATGGCGACAGCATACACAGCCAAGAAGATTTTAAGTCTGAAAACTCAAGAAAACATACAAAATTAATGTAAACGACCAATACAAGTGTTCATGGTCCTGTTTATGTGAAAAAAGGTGGGAGTGACTAACTGAAAAACCGTTGGCTAATGCTACCTAGATTGTGACTGTAATGCTATTTGAGAGAGACTTATTTAACAGCACAAATCAGCTCACCTGTTGTAATTCCAACTAAGTAAATTCTTTCTGATCAGATTGTGTTTAAATACAGCTCAGATTAACGTCTAGTGAAGTCTCAGACAGAGCAGTGCCTACGGTTAGCATCACAACCCCCAGGGAACGTTGACGAAATCAGTTGCAAAGTATGATTTTAGACACATGATACGATTAATAAAGTGAAAATGCAGATAATTGTTGTAATGAAGTGCGTTCTTGGGTCCAGTCACATGTGGAAATTGCTAGTTCTAATCTTTCATGACATCACAAGGTGGAACAGAGGATTTTGAGCTTTGGAGATCGATAGACGGACTTTTGGAGTAGACAGTATAAGGTGAAGGGTTACTCAAACATGTGTGAATGAAACAAAACACAACTTCAGGTATGTTTTTGATGAGGAAACATTATAACATGACTTAAAGC
Organism: Periophthalmus modestus; assembly: GCA_019594935.1. Taxonomy (NCBI): domain Eukaryota; kingdom Metazoa; phylum Chordata; class Actinopteri; order Gobiiformes; family Gobiidae; genus Periophthalmus; species Periophthalmus modestus. Next base: position 12,703,278 of record JAIEZT010001243.1, read on the forward strand.
TCACAGGAATCCTTTTGTGTAATATGAGACCTTTAAAAAAAACCCCTGCATTTGGACATAATTCCATCTTTGCGCAGTTCGATATTCTGTCCCATCTCCTCTCAGCACACCTCCGTTTCTGGTTGGTCGCTCGCCCGCTTTGGCTGTCAGGGGAGAGAGCGGGAGTACCGCGGCTCTCCCGGTGGGCGAGCCGTATCAGATGACCGCAGAGTGTGATCACAGCGCTGTTTACTCATTCACGGTGCAGCGTGTTGACCCCGATAGGCCACAACACTGCAGCTGTGTTACATAGATAACTCCCAGTTCTGTTGGGCCTATGTGTACGACTCAGCTGTGGTCCAGGTTCAGATGGTTTTAAGGGCCCATTTTACTCTTTATATTAGATCGTTTCTTCATCAAAAACATACCTGGAGTTTTGTTTTGTTTTATTCACAACTTTAAACATGTTTAACGCACAAACTCTGCATATTTTGGTTCTTCTGTCAAATGAAAAACACTTTGTTCCACCTTGTGATGTCATGGGGTAATACGGGAAGTGCTCCACGGTCTATAGCAGGGGTGTCCAAAAATCTTTTCATTAAGGGCCACATATAAAAACACAGACAAAGCTGAGGGCTGACTGAGGGCCATAGACTGGTTATCAATACAGTGAATACTTCAAAACTGTTATAATTACAAGTTAGACTGAACCACTAGACCTTTGTTCATGCTTACATCCTGATTGGGACACATTTAATACTTGATATAGGCTTTTTAAAGTAGATTTTCAGAAATGTACAGTAAAAAAGTACTGTTTAAGGTAATACGGGTCAATTCACCTGGAAGCTTGAGGGCCAAGAAAAATTGGTCTGAGTGCCGCATTTGGCCCCCGGGCCACAGTTTGGGCATGCCTGGTCTATAGTAAAAGCCAAAAGTAAAGTCTGTTTTCCCTGTTGTCTCCCCATGTTTTCTGTGTTGTCTGTCAGAAGTGAAGAAGCAGCTTGGATGAGCAGCGAAACGTCTTCACTCCTACAACTTTTTGTCCAGCTGACAGATTTTACTTTTGGCTTTGACTATGGATCAGCCCTGGACGACTGAGGGATTACACAGACATATGGAGTTTAATGATGTTTAAAATAGATAAAATAGCATTCAGTTATTAAGAGAGTATCTGAATTTAGCTGATTTCAATGCAAAGTAGTAGTCTTTCTCTGCTCCACGACTGAAAACGTTCCCTCCCTTCTGCTGTTCTTCCCCTGTTGTCTCCCCCTCCCTCTGTGTTGCCCGTCTCTCCTCCCTCTTGGGCGTCGGCTTACCTGATCTGGCAGCTGGCACACCTGGATCCCATTTCCCTCATCACCTGCAGTATAAGAAGCCTGGTTTTTCATCCTCTCCTCGCCAGTTCGTTGTTGATACTTCTCCAGGTAGTAGATGCGTTTGGCTCCACAAGAGAAGTTAACAATTGCTTTGTTCTGTGTCCAGGTGCCTCTGTTATTACTTTTGGAAGCTGCCTGCCTGCCTCCAACCCGTCTACCTGCCTTTTTGTTAGCCAGCCCAATATCTACCCACATTTACCTGATTACTAGGCCTGGACAGTAAACAGTGGAACTACTTACCAGTTGTGTGCCGCTTTGGGGTCCTAAGTAAAACCCTGACAGAAAACAATTTCACACATTTACTTGTGATTTGGAGTTTAAAAGTTTTACTATTTTAAACTCCAAATCAGAAGTAAATGTGTGAAATTGTGGCAGTACATAACGTTGGAAGTTTGACTGTGAAATGTAACACGCAGTTACGCAATGAAGACAACAGTTTCTTTCCTTTTTTGCAGACGAAAAATGACTGATATTAATGGGTTTGGCTTCACATTTAAGACATCAAATGCACTACTTGATAATATGGAAGCCCTGCGGTATTTTGTGCTAGATGCTCCTTTTTCAGTCATAAGCAAAAGAAATTACCAGTCCAAAACAGAAATCCACAAACGTTGAACCTTATTATTTGTTATTTGGGTTCACAAAACGCCTTTGGACTTGAGCAATGGCACCATTTTTTGAGGTTACATTGTGAAAAAAATCATAGGAAGAAAACGTTGGCCTATCCATATGAAACAAAAACTGGCACAAAGGTCAAGTAATAGAGACATTAACTATAGTCTCCAGTAGGTTAGACTGTACTGTACTGTACTGTAACGTCCTGCTCACTGGCCTCTCCAAACGAGCTTTAAGACAGCTGCAGTACATCCAGAACACTGCTGCTCAGGTCCTGACCTAGAACCAGGAAGTACGAGCACATAAGTCCTATCCTCAGGTCTCTGCACTGGCCCCTGTGGCTCAGAGATTAGACTTTAAAGTAGCTCTGCTTCTGAACAAGTCTCTCCATGGACCAGCACCAAAGTACATCTCTGACATGTCAATGCCATATGAACCATCTCACACTCTGAGGACTTCAGGGACGGGCCTCCTGCTGGTGCTCAGAGTCAGGACTAAACATGGAGAATCATCGTTTCAGTTTTATTCAGCTAAAACCTGGAACAGTTTTCCTGAAGATGTGAGACAGGCTTCTTTGACAGTGTTTAAATCCAGGCTCAAAACAGTTCTGTTTAGCTGTGCATATGACAAAGGTTTTTATTCTGCACTTTTCTGTTTTAATGTTGATTTTATGATGATTATTTGTGATTATTTAACGCTTTGATTTGTGTGATTTTAATGTATTTTTTACACTTTGAATTACATTTGCTATTACTTTGTGTTATACAAATAAACTTGCCTTGCCTATAAACCAGGTCAACACATCTGCAGTCGTAGTTAAAAAGTAAATTCCACCATAGAATTCTGACTTCTCTCTTTAAGGCTTCTATAATGCTTTGCTTCGAGTGTCTAATTGATACTTTGACACACACGTACTCATTAAATCAAATATAGTGTGGGCCTATGGCAAAACTCTGACTGCATGATCACGTTATAACAGAAATGGAGCTAATATGAAGAAAAACATAACTTCTCTGCGTATTTGGGCAGTTTATGACTTTGGTTCACTCCCCTGTCGTCCAAACAGTACATGTCTACGACGCACCAGCTGATAAAGTCACAATATGTCCTGAGTCCAGATCCACGTGGTCCACATTGCTTGGGGTTAGTTAAGAGACTTTTGCATCTTTTAGGGGATCTGAGTCTTTTGGATTCGTTCATTTCAAAGCCGTTCACAAGACTGGCTCTTTTATTATTTGTTTATATGACAGAACCAATGAGAACTTGCTTGATCTACAATTTAATCACAGAAAAATGAGGCTAAGATCTGTTTAAATGGTTCAAACTGAGAGTGTGATTGTTTTTACCCTTTGGAATGATGAAAATGTTTCACTAGAATAATAATAATTAAAAGCTGTTATTATGATGTAAAATATGTTTCTTGGGCTCACAGCTCTGACGTGTTCGTGTTCGTGCTCTGCTTCTGTGCTGATCCTTGTGTTGGTTTAGCGTTAATCAGTGCAAAAATATATACAAATTAGAAAGAAAAAGAGTTTGGTTCTTTTCAAAAACGAGATTCGGTTCCAACCATTCCCGTTAAGGAATCTTTCAAAAGAGCCGACTAGTTCAAGAACGTCACATCACTCCACACCATCTACATTGCTCCACGCGGCCCACGTCACTCCGTATGTCCTTAGTCCAGCCCCATGCGTTCCACATCACCCCATACATCCTGAGGTCCACGTGGCCCACATAGCTCCATATGTTCACAGTCCAGCTTTATGCGGCCCACATTGCACCATGCGGCCCACAATACTCCATACCTTCTCAGTCCAGCTCCACATAGCTCCGCATGTCCTGAGGTCCACATAGAAAGTGATATTCTATTCTTTCTTTAAGTCAGCACTGTTTGAGCCCCTGTTTTAAGCGCACACGTCCTACCGCTGTGATGAGGAGTTCAAGCGTGCTGCTACTTATGTTTTCTGCTTTTGTGGATTATTATTTGCATCTACGACATGTTAGTGCCATATGAACCATCTCACACTCTGAGGACTTCAGGGGCCGGCCTCCTGCTGGTGCCAGAGTCAGGACTAAACATGGAGAATCAGTGTTTCAGTTTTATACAACTAAAACCTGGAACAATCTTCCTGAAGATGTGAGACAGGCCTCTACTCTGACAATGTTAAAATCCAGGCTCTGTCTAGCTGTGCATATGACTGAAAGGTTTTTATTCTGCGCTTTTCTATTTTAATGTTAATTTTATGATGATTATTTCTGCTTTGATTTGTTTGCATTGTGATTTTAATGTCTGTCTTATTCTGTGATTCAGTTTGAATGACTTTGTACAAATTGTCCTATATAAATAAAATTACCTTGCCTTATTTATTCCAATGAAAAAAAAGCAATATTAACAGCAAAATAGAGATTTAACATCTGTCAAACGGCTGAGAATATATATTAAATGCACACATATACATTATTGGCTGCAGTGTTAATTATAAACCCTATTCCAGAGGGCATTTTTTTTTTACCGAAGTACAACACAATCATTTTCACATACTGTATGGCTGTATGATGAAGTGTCTTGTCTCCTGATCCAATATGGCAGGGGCTGGTTGCAGGTGTGATTTCCAGCAGGCGTTGCCCAGTGGCTCCTCTCCACCGCGAGTGCTGTCAGAGCGATTTCAGGCTCCCGCCGAGAGCCCACTGCCCAGCTCAAGATGGCCGCACAGCTAGCATTGTCTCCGCGAGTGTGAGCGCTGCACTGTTACACACACACACACACACACACACACACAACACACAACACGCAACGGCACATCCGGGAGCCGTGGAATTGAAAGAAGAATACAGCACAATAATAGTGTCTAAAAGATTAAAACAGCACTCGACAGATAAGAATAAATGTGCAATTAATTTTTACTTCCTGATTGGACACAGGCAGTAAATTCAATAACTGTTACCAAGCAACCACAATGTAAGGGTCAAAACTATAGACTGTATATATAAATGGGCATAGCTAACCTGCTAGCTACCGCGTTTTAAACAGGAAGTGATTATGGGCACGCTTCCAGCTCCATCAATTCTGGCTCCAATTCACTTTACATAAAAAAATTATCGCCCTTTTCTCTGTAACTGCTGCTGTCAGGCTCATCATTTTGGTCTTAAAATGTTCGTATTAACCCGCTCTACATGTTCCTGCTATTTTTATTTCGATACTGTGTCCATTAATCAAGATATGAACATTAATAAGTGACAAATCAGCTGCCTTCTTTCTCCGAGGTTGCTCCTGCTACAGTTAACTTCAGGTTTGACTGACAGCGTTGCTAAGCTCCCACTCCCAGCCAAACCAGCGTTGCGGGTGAGAAGGGGCGTTACCTTCAACACCTTCGCTCCTGATTGGCTCTTTTGTTGCTATGATACTTGCGAGTTTCCCCCCTGTAACCGCTAGCCTCGATGAGCTTCATTGGAGCCGAACGCCGTGGGTGACGTCACACTGACATAGTCGACTTCAAAACCTGTCTAAACTGCACAATAGTTATGATCAGACTAATAAAAATACATGACGAAACCTTTATTTTATTATATGAAGGTTTAAACTATCATAAAAATATCTTCCTAACCCGTAAATTTTTTTTTTGGCATTTTGGATGTAATTTCGTTTGTTGATGACACAGATAAAGGATAATTCCACTTGAGAACTCGGCACTACTTCCTGTATTTTTGTGCTTTTCTTCTCAATTTTCTTTCCCGCACAAACTGACATTTAACTGATTAAAAATTTTGATAAATATTTAGCACGGGTTCTGTCCCACCAAACCAAATCATAATTAGAAAAAATATTAAAACCTGTCGAATGCACTTTAAAGGGCTCATATTAGTCTATTTTCTGATCTGTTATAATGTAGTGTCCTCATCGTCATAACCTGAGTTCTTCTCTCAAACAGAAAACACTCTGTTCCACCTTGTGATGTCATGTGGTAATACAGGAAGTGCTCCACTGTGTTTTCAAACTCCACACACCTTCACTAGAATCATTTGGATGATTTCAGCCATGGAATTGCCCATCTCTACTGAACTAAAGGTAAAACGTGGCTGTTAACTTGAAAACTACCACTTCATGACATCACAAGGTGGAACAGAGCATTTTGAGCTTTGGAGATGTAGACAGACTAATAATTCAGGATTACTTGAACATGTGTGATCATCCTAATTATTCAGCGTGACGAGTTTATAAACGCTTTTCACAGCAACAACTAGCACGCTAACCACACACTTCCTGATTCTCCGACAAGAAAACGCGGCTCTTTGACCTCACGAGCCGCTTACACAATATATCTGCACTGGGACACGCACATTTTGCTCAAATACGTGGAAAAAAAAATCTGGTACAGGCCCTTTAAAATGCAATTTATATTTCAATGGAAAAGTTGTAGCTCGCGGTTTCAACACACGTCCACTGCGAATGGACAAAACAGTGTCTTGCCCAAGGACACAGCAACAACAAGCCTTGAGAAAAGTTTGGATTGTTTAACCTTGCAGTAAAAGAATACAAAACCTGTTTATATGTCTAAAAAGGTGGTTCAATAACAAAGCGAGAAATGTCCCTGAATTTAATTAGTTTTATATCTTACAGTTAACAACCCCTAACGAGGCCGCTGACTTTCTGTGCAAATGAGTAAAGTTGATGAAGACATTTAGCAGATCAATTAGACGAGTCATTAATTTGAGTGAAGCTCTTAAAGCAGCAGACAGCATGGAACAAGGCGCACGTCGGGATTAAGAAAGACTTTACCCTCTTTCTCTCCCTCTCTGACTCCCTGCCTCTATCGCTCTCTCCCCCCTTTTGTCTTTCTCTCTCCCTATCTCTTCTTCTCTCTTTCTCCCTCACTCACTTTATCTTCTTCTCTCTCACCCTCTTCTTCTCTCTCTCTTCCTCTCCCTTTCTCCTTGTCTCCCCTCTCCCTTCCGCTTATTCCCTCCCTCCTTAGGTGTATCTCTCTCTTCTCCCCCTCCCTTCTACCCCGTCTCTCTCCCTCTCCCTTCCTCTCTGTGCCCTCTCTCTCCCCCTCCCCATGTCCTTCTCCCCCCCTGTCTCTCTCCCTCCTGCCTTCTCTCTCTTCCTCTCCCTTCCTCCTCTGTCCCCTCTCTCCCTTCCTCTCTTTGCCTCCCTACTTCTTTGTACCTCTCTTTTCTCCCCATCCCTCCCTCCCTCTCTCTCTCCCCTCCCTTCTTCTACCCCCCCTCTCTCTCCCTCTATGTCCCCCCTCTCTCTCCCTCCTTCTAACCCCTGCCTCCCTCCCTCTCTCTCTCTCCTCCCTCCCTCTTTTACCCCCCCCCCTCTCCCTCTATGTCCACCCTCTCTCTCCCTCCTTCTAACCCCTGCCTCCCTCCCTCTCTCTCTCTCCTCCCTTCTCTTACCCCCCCCCTCTCTCCCTCTCCCTCTCCTTCCTCCCTCTCCCTCTCACTGCCCCCCCCCCCCCCCCCCCCTCCCCCCCCCCCTCTACCCCCTCTCTCTCTTTCTCTCTTCCTCTCCTTTCCTCCCTGTCCTCCCCCCTATCTGTCTGTCTCCCTCCCTCCATCTCTCCCTCTACGCCCCTCCTTCTCTCTCCTTTACACTAACTTTATTGGATTTTTTATTATGTCCATTATAAGAGGAGACACAGGAGACACTTGGACACTGCTATTGTGAAAAAGCCAAAAAAATTGAGCATAAGTTGAATAGCCAAAAATTGTAAGTAAGAGAAACATGAAAATAATTTTAGTCAAGTAGAAAAACAAAGTAGTGGTCCAAGAAATTACTCAAGTAAGAGTAAAAAAGTAAGTAAGAGTAACTGTCGGGACGTAACTGATTCATAATTCAAAATAATACACAAAAGATGGACATAAAAATGAGAAAAACTGAATCATATCTGGAGGAGTGCTGGATGAAACACGGATGTTCAAATCATTTCATATTGTCAGCTTTAGTCACACGTAGACTTACTCACAGTTTGCCTTGGATCCACGATACACACTTCAACAATACTTTACAAAGATGTGAGTCTGATCACTGATGAATCTCCCCGAGTTCAGATGGACGTGACTGACAGGTGGATTAGCCAATCAGAGACGCACATGGTCCAGTCGTAGCAAAACAGTGGGATTATGGGAAGAAAAAAATAAATAAAAATGAAATTGATATCACAGGATGCTGAAAAACATTCTGCAGAATCAGTGAGCGAAGCACTAAACTATTAATCTGAGGTGAGAAAAATGAGATTGTGTTTGTTGTTTCACGTGCGTCACTGAAATAAATCTGATTACACGATCATGCTTGATTCTGGCTCAAGAAGTGACGGAGGGTGTGGAGGCCAGGCTGACATCAATCTGTATATTCAAAAAAATACAGAGATATCATCCTGGACTTAAGCGGGTAAATCAGTAGGACTGTAACAATAACTAAACGTCATTAAAAGTCACATAATGATCAGGGCGTGTCACAATATATGGAGTCACAAGCCTCTGTGCTTAAAGGTTTTGTTTGTTCAGCAGCTAAAAAACAGGAAATAGACCATGATCCTTTGCTCTGTTTCAATGCAGAGAGCACAAAGAACAAACTGTTCTTTGGATTATGACAGTAATGACTCACACCAAACCTTTTTGAAGGCATTTTAAAAGGAATAGAAGCATTTCTCCAAAATCTCCAAAATCTTGCAATCAATGTCGTACTGTTAGATGCATATTGTGATACTACAGGCCAATAAATGAGAAAGGAACAACTATAACTTATATAAACTTATAAATTACACGTTATATTACACAAATATGAATTATTGTGAGCTTTAAGTCATGTTATAATGCTGTTACCTCCTCAAAAACACACCTGGAGTTGCGTTTTGTTTCATTCACATATGTTTGAGTAACACTTTAATATTAGTCTGCCTACATCTCCAAAGCTCAAAATGCTCTGTTCCACCTTGTGATGTCATGAAGCTGTAGTTTTCAAGTTAAGTTAACCTATAGTTCAGGAAAGACTGGCAATTTCAGGGCTGAAATCATCCAAATGATTCTAGTGAAGGATGAGACGGAGTTTAAAAACACACCACTTCCTGTATTACCACATGACATCACAAGGGGGAACAGAGTGTTTTCAGTTTGAGAGAAGAACTCAGCCTAAATAAGCTGGGTTTATGTGTTAAACATGTGTGAATGAAACAAAACACAACTCCAGGTCTGTTTTTGATGAGGAAACATTACAGCATAGATCAGGAAATGGCTAATATAGACCCTTTAAAAGTCAATTTTGCGCTATAGTCCTCCTTTAAAGGGGACATACGCAAAATAAACTTTCCTGAGCTGATAAAACAGACATAACAATCCAGCTCCTTATTAGTTTGAATGCGTTCTTGAATAGATTTTTCCACTCACAACACGGCCGCTAGAACTGGATGCTGGGTTACCATAGGTTGCCATGGCGATGATCTCTCTAGCCCTTATTAACACCTCAACGACCGATACTATGTCCCAAAAATACTGCTACTCGTCGATACCGGAGTGACAGATATGGCTCATTTGCAAAGGGAGCGCTTGGAACTTTTATACGCCGGGAGAACAGTTGGCTTCAGCTGTCCAAGTCCTGACCAATTTGCCGGACACCTACTTTTTTACTTTTTTTCCACCGCTCCCCGAGGTCAGCGCGGATGAAACCGTGATGACAGGTAATAAATTCAATAAATTATTCCGAACCTGCACACTAGCGGCTAGCACAGTGGCAGCCCAAAACTACCGGTACTGTAACCCAAATTGCAGTCGATCTCCAAAAAAATGGAAAAAAAAGAAAAAAAGATGAGGGTCCCCAGTACACCTGTTCGTAATTAAGCGTTCCCGGGGGAGGAATTAACAGCTCGCGCACAAGTGTAGCAGGGCAGTGTGGCATTATGGGAAACAAGGTCATTATGTGAGCGCTTCCGAACAGCATGGGAGTCGATGCTGCTAATGTTTTTAGTAAGTAAGGTAGCGCGGTTGTTGCTGTTGCCTCGTGGACACCGCTCTCCAGGTGTGTAATTGGTAGAGGAGGGAATCATTTTAAAAAGAGAGACTTCATGCAGGGAGTAATAATACAAACGGTGCGATTGTTGATTTGCAGGTAATGAATAATGTTAATTTAGTAAGGTAGAAATTTAAACTGGGTTGTGTTGGTTCGTGGAAGCGGTTCTCGGTAGAGCTGATCCAGTAATCCTGTAATACATTTTGCGCTGCCGTTGCTGCTTGTAAAATTCAAAAGCATCCACTGAATAAATACAGGGTGGTCCAAAAGTCACTGACACTTTTAAATCTTCAATAGCTCCGATAATTTTTAAGTTTTACTCACCAAATTTTAGCAGTATTTAAACTGAACCTTCCAAGATTTTTGGCAGTATATACGGTTATAATAGTTCATTTACACTTGAACTTATCACTACTTAAACTAAGGGAAGTAAATCATGTTTTTTTTTAAGTGTCCACCATTTTCAATTTTGTACTGAATAGCCCGATCCAACACACTCTGCATAACATTTAAAAGCATTTCCGGGCTTATGGCTCTTATTTGATCCTCAGTATTACATTTTAAGTCGTTTATTGTCTGAGGTTTATTCACAAACACCTTTTCTTTAAGATAGACCCACAGGAGGAAGAAATCGGGACTAGTCAGATCTGTGGAGATCACATACTGCCCCGTCTTTGAAAACCGCTTATTATTCCCTTAACGGTATTTTACATTTGGGGCATCTCTGGTATTAAAATGTCAACGGTAAACACCGCTGGGTTTCTGAATTTGACCCATGTGACTCAAAGTACCACTGCACAATGAGGGTCGTTCCTCGGTGCTATATTTGCTCATATTAATGTCGGAAGAGTCGTTCTAAATGCTCTAAAAAAATACAAGAAAATATTTAGAGTTATGATTGTTCTTTCAACTGTCAGTGAAAAAGTATCTATTTTTTTTTTTTTTTTTTTTTTTTGCTGCCAAATGTCCTTCATAATTTTTTTCCCCATGTATCTGAGCAAAATGTGTCTTGCCCCAGTACGGATCATATAAGCAGATCTCAGGGTCAAAAAAGTCCACCGTGTACTGTCTTCATCTAATTACAAACCATTTTCTTGTCAGAGAATCGGGAAGTGCGTGGTTAGCATGCTAGCTGTCATCATTATTGTGATGGCAAAACTGGCTCTGGCCTCTGAGAGTTTGAAACGTGGCTATAAACCCCTCACTTTGCATAAGGATGCTCGAAATGCATAAGGTAAGTGAGGAATAACTTTGAGAGCTAAAATATTTTGAATTCAATATTTGACATTCCATCTTTTACCTTTTTGGTGATCAAAGATTGTGCTAATTTTAACGTCAAATTTGTAACCAGGTTTTAAAACATCTAGCTTTAACCTCAGCTAAAGTCTTCGCTCCACTCTCTCCAAAAATAAATAAGTTAAAAAAAGAAGGATTTGTCAACTTGATTTAAAACACTACAAATGCAATTCAATTTATTTTTGCAAACCCCCAAATCACAGCAGCCTCTCCTCACAGGGCTTCACTAAACTGAAGATTTAACCAACAGAAAGTTAGAAAATCAAACAGTGAAGCAGACACTGGACAGTATCAGACAAGCAGATGAACTGACATTCACTGGAAACAAGCAAATGGAGAACTGTCTCTGTCCTTAGATCTGGCACAAGAACTGAACCAGGACTAAACCAGAACTAAACCAGGACTAAACCAGGACTAAACCAGGACTAAACCAGGACTAAACCAGGACTGAACCAGGGCTGAACCAGGACTAAACCAGGACTAAACCAGGACTAAACCAGGACTAAACCGGGACTGAACCAGGACTGAACCAGGGCTGAACCAGGACTAAACCAGGACTGAACCAGGACTGAACAAGGACCGAACCGGGACTAAACCAGGACTGAATAAGGACCGAACCGGAACTAAACCAGGACTGAATAAGGACCGAACCGGGACTAAACCGGGACTGAACCAGGACTGAACCGGGACTGAGCCGGGACTAAACCAGGACTAAACCAGGACTAAACCAGGACTGAACCAGGACTGAACCAGGACTGAACCAGGACTGAACAAGGACCGAACCGGGACTAAACCAGGACTGAATAAGGACCGAACCGGAACTAAACCAGGACTGAATAAGGACCGAACCGGGACTAAACCGGGACTGAACCGGGACTGAACCAGAATTGCCAAACCATCACCAAAACCAGGAGTGAACCACCACTAAACCAAGACAGACATTCATTTGCAATATTCAAAAATGAAATTGGTTTAAAGAGTGTTTTAAAATCTCCAAAGTAGAAACCACTTTTCAATTCATTTCAGTTCTTTGCAAAACAGTATTTCCTCTACCAAAACCACACAATGGAAAAAATATCTTTTGAGAGCAGATTTGGTGTCAAACCTTGCTCTCTTTTCTTTAGGGATAAAAAAAATAAAAAATACATCCACCTGCTCCTCCACCTGCCCCTCCACGCCGGGACACTGGAGCTTCTGGTGCAGGGCTTGGCCAAAGGTGCCCACAAGCCCGGGGCCCCCGATGGGAGAAACAGACCTGTTCTCAGCCCACAGAGAAACGAGACTGAGGTGTGGGTGAGTCCAGACTTGCTACTAAACACGACTGAGTGTAGAACAGCCAGGACCGGGTAATAATCCATATTTGGAGATCCGACCACCAGTATCATAGCAACCAAAGAGCCAATCCGGAGCGAGGCTGTGGAAGGTAATGCCCCTTTCCACCTGCACCGCTGGTTTGGCAGGGAGCAGACACCTAGCAACACTGTCAATCAAACTTGTTGCTAACGCCTTCTTTCTTTTTTGTGGAAAGAAGGTGCCTGATTTGTCCGTGTCTCCTGTACAGTAAGTACAGTTCAGCCAAATTTACATAAATGTTCGATCGCAGTGTGACTCTTAAGTGCTGTATGTTTGAAAGTTTTCTCCCCGACAAAACCCACAGTGTCGATGAAACGTTCGGTACCAACAAAGGCACCTACGAAAGTTTGAACTTTGAGAGTGTTTCAACAAGAGAGAAATGTGAGAAAATGTTAATGCCTGTCTGAGAAAAGTGTATAAAGTGTGTGGTGAGGGGTTTTACAGCCGCAAAACATATAATCTATTGTATTGTAATAATAAATGTAAAAAGTAAAGCTGACTACTTCATGGATTTCACCTATTGCGGGTTATTTTTAGAACGTGACCCCCACGATAAACGAGGGACCACTGTATACTGTCTATGGTAATGATGAATTAGATATGAAGAGTTCAATAGCAAAGACAGATCTCCGTTTTGAAAAATTGGCCAAAAAAAAGTTTTGTTTACATCTTCTACAGATTAGCAATGACAGTAATGCACAGTGGAGTTTATCAAGAAGTGATGGAATTATATTTTGATAGCAGTAAAATAGATTTGGCTTTTGAAAATATAACGATACAAAGAGTAAGCCATAAGCCTCTGATGACTTTTTCAAATGGCATTCATCTGTTTTTGCAAATGAACTCTTCATATATTTTTGAGATTTTACTGTAACTCGAGTAGCTCTTTGAATAAATGACACAGATTGCATCATACGTTGCTAAAAGAAAATAAAGAAATTGACTGACTTCAGAATATCTTGAGCCCAAAAAAGCACCAGGACCAAACCAGGACCGAACCAGGACTAAACCAGGACTGAATCCGGACTGAACCGGGACTAAAATAGGACTGAACCAGGACTAAACCAGGACTAAACCAGGACCGAACCAGGACTAAACCAGGACTAAACCAGGACTAAACCAGCATTAAACCAGGACAGAGTCCAGACTAAACCAGGACTGAATCTGGACTGATCCAGGACTAAAATAGGACTAAACCAGGATTAAACCAGGACTAAACCAGGACTGAACCAGGATTAAACCAGGACCGAACCAGGATTAAACCAGGACCGAACCAGGTCTGAACCAGGACCGAACCAGGATTAAACCAGGATTAAACCAGGACCAAACCAGGACCAAACCAGGACTAAACCAGGACTAAACCAGGACTAAACCAGGACTAAACCAGCATTAAACCAGGGCAGAGTCCAGACTAAACCAGGACTGAATCCGGACTGATCCAGGACTAAAATAGGACTAAACCAGGGGTGAACCAGGACTGAACCAGGACTGAATTCAGACTAAACCAGGACTGAATCCGGACTGAACCGGAACTAAAATAGGACTGAACCAGGACTGAACCAGAATTGAACCAGGACAGGTTCAATCTATTTAAGGTTATTACCATTTATCCATTAATCTTCTAGCCAGTCCCGGGGGCAGCAGTCTGAGCAGGCACTCCCAGACTTCCCTCACCCCAGACACTTCCTCCAGCTCCTTCGAGACCCCAAGACATTCCCAGGCATCTGAGAGACATAGTCCCTGCAGCGTGTTACATGTCATTAAAAAAAACATAAAATACAAAATCTGCCAGTGGAGTCAAGTCTATGTTGTAAAAGATGAAATATAAAATAGCTGTTCGCTGAGGTTACCGCTATATGCTAGCGAAGTTTTCAACGTTATAAAAATGAGTACCGATAAATGAAAGGAAAAAGGGAGTGAGTTCACAGGTTTGTTCTATCTCTATATTTGTTTTTTTGTTTATACTTTTTATTGTTTTAGTTGTATTTAAGTGCTATATAAATAAATTGAATTGAACTGAATTTGGTCACATGTTCGTCGATGCAGCAAGAGGATGGCTCACTCTGCGACCGAGACTCCAAAATATCAGATTTTGAGTTTTTATCTCAGTTGTAGCTCATTTTTGGTCATTCTAAATTTCATCTTTCTGACCCAGGACTCAGGACACCCAGCTTTAGACTCTTTTGAACGTGCAGATATCTTAAAAGTACATAATACACACACTGATCAATGGCCTCATCTGAAACCATCTGCCGTTTAAACTAATGTAAGCCATCTATACTAATCTCTTGTTTATGAGACATCTGAATGGTGTAATGGATTGTCCAGGCATTATGGGTAATATACCAACACTATCTACATAATGCTTTCCATTTGTTATCCATTATAGTCATGGAGAAACCAAACTGGAATTGTTAATGTGTTTTCTTAGTATACTATTTATACAGAGCTTGCATTAAGTGCCTTGTACAAGATTTTTCCCATTTCAGCAAAATGTGTCTTTCCCCAATAGAGATTTATTATATAAGCAGCTCTTGAGGTCAAAATAAGGTGGCTTATTGTTTGATAATCAGAAAGTGCACATGAGGATGCTAGTTGTTAGTGTGTGTTTAGTGTAAATGCTCTGTTCCACCTTGTGATGTCATGAAGCTGTAGTTTTCAAGTTAGCAGCTACATTTACCTTTTGTTCAGTAGAGATTGGCAATTCTGGGTCTGAAATTATTCAAACAGTTGTAGTGAAGGTGTATGGAGTTTAAAAACACAGTGGAGCACTTCCTGTATTACAACATTATAACATAGATCAGAAAATAGAGTAATATGGGCCCTTTAAGGTGAAACTCCGCTCTGGTCTGAAAGATGTGAAAAGTACATACAGTATAAACTTATCACAGTGAATAATTAGGAGTTTCAGAATGCATGAGGTAAGTGAGGAAACACTTTGGACCAATGCAAACTGTTTAAAATGAGCACATTTTTAAGACAGTAAATATCAGGTACAGCGCCTTTAAATGGAGACAAGCAGGTGACGGCACCAGGACACGTTACTGGTCAGATGTGTGGAGAGGGGAGCATTGTCATGGTATGAAATCATGTTTTTCAAGGTATTTCTGAGCAATAAAAACACACATAATTAAATCAAATAGTAATGCCATACTGTGAAACATTCTAGGCAATAACATCTCAAATGAGACAAAATCATATGTAATGTAATAGCAAGTACAGTGGCAGAGTGGTTAGCGGAAATGTTGTGGGTTTACCTTGGGTCTGGCTATCCAAAAGAATGTACTGGCAAAAGTTTAACTGACAAAAGCAATAGTGTAGAATGTATTTTAGTCATCTGCACGAGTACAGATAGACCAACCTTAACCCTAACACTGACCCTAATGAGGTGCGTGTGTAGGATCGGCAGGTATTCGATGCATGTGCAAATAAATATTGTCCAAAAGTGTTAAACTTGAAACACGCTGGATTGTATCATGTGGTCTGCTTACCATAAAGGTTACATCTGCAAATAAAATGACTGCACATACTTAGATAATAGTATTAGTGGTAGTAGTATTAGTAGTAGTAGCAGTAATAGTAGAGTGTGTAATATCAGAAGAATTAAGAATAAGATGCACGTGCCCTAGAATTCATTCACAAAAAGAAGAATTCAGTATTGCGTGAAAAAAGAAATAGATTCGCAGATTCCAAAAGTCGTACTTGACTCAAAACCAAAAAGGAAGAAACAGGATTCAGGGCAACAAAAGCACTGAGCCTGCTCCTCCACCGAGTCGCTCCCATCCTTCTGCGCACCTGCCCAGAGACTCGCACCTGTCCACCTGGCAC
The DNA here is from genome assembly GCA_019594935.1 of Periophthalmus modestus. Classification (NCBI taxonomy): domain Eukaryota; kingdom Metazoa; phylum Chordata; class Actinopteri; order Gobiiformes; family Gobiidae; genus Periophthalmus; species Periophthalmus modestus. The sequence continues at coordinate 12,719,733 of JAIEZT010001243.1, forward strand.
AGGTGAGTGATGTGGGATTCTCTGGCAAAGCAGCAGCAGCCTGGAGTCAAACGTGACTTAGTACTAATGGTAGTTGTAGTATAGTAGTAGTAGTAGTAGTAGTGTTGCCACCATACTACATTTTTAACTTGATTTCAATACTAAGGAAGAGACTCAATACTTGGTACCGATTTGGAAACCATGATGTCTTTTTTTAGACAACAGAAAGTAGTTTACAACATTAAAGCTCCCATATAACGCTGTTTTCTGATTTACGTTATAATGTTGTTTCCTCATCAAAAACATATTAGAAGTTATGTTTTGTTTCATTCACACATGTTTTTAACACACAAACCCTGTATATTTAGGCTGAGTTTTTCTCTCAAACTGAAAACACTGCTCCACTTTGTGATGTCATGTAGTAACACAGGAAGCGCTCCACTGTGTTTTTAAACTCCATAAACCTTCACTAGAATCATTTGGATGATTTCAGCCCTGGAATTGCCCATATCTACTCAACAAAAGGTAAAAAGGAGCTTGAAAACTACCACTTCATGACATCACAAAGTGGAACAGAGCATTTTGAGCTTTGGAGATGTTGACAGACTAATAATAAAAGATGTGTGAATGAAACAAAACACATCTCCAGGTCTGTTTTAAGGAGGGAACAACACTGTAACATGGCTTAAAGCTCACAAGAGTAAATTTTGTGTAATATATGACATTTAAATCATAGTACTTTCTTTTATATTACCATGCGGCCTTATGTCTGTGTAATCAGTCAGTCGTCCAGGTAGGTTCCACAGTGGTCCATGGCTGTACACTAGTCTCCGTGTCTCATACTGTGTCTCAAAGGTTTAGTTCTGCCGCATGAATGTTACTTTTTTACTAGCTTTCATATGACTTTGGATACTTCTGACAACCCTAAGTAGTAATATTAGTAGTAGTAACATATTTCATTGTAAAAGCATAGTTCAAAAACCTTCCTGACACAACCAAATTAAAGTTTACACAACCAAATTAAAGTTTTCCTCCTCTCTGTAGACTTTTTTTCTATTTACATCAATAGCGTGCCGTGGGCGGAGGATCTTTACAGGCTGTATTCAACGCCACAGTGTATTCCATAATGAAGCGTGCTCATGCTGGTACACTGGAGCTGTTCAAGAGTGAGCGCGTTCATGTCAAACATTCAGGCCCATCTTTATTCATATGCTTGTAAATACATTTGAAAAAGAAATTAGAGTTGGGTGTTAAAATGTATGTTTCAACAGATGCTCATTTGAAAGAGATGTTCGCTGCACTGAAGTGGTGAGATGTAAATACAGCTACATAAAGAGGCGTGCCACGAAGCGTCGCTGAGCAGATAGGGTTAGTTTTTGTCGATCATTAGATATTGGGAGTAAAAGAGCGGGTTGCGGTTATGTGCGCACCAAATTTCTGATCCTCATCTTATTTCTGGAGTTATCAGATTATTGAGCTGGATTTGTTTAGCGGGGCTGGTATTACGCCACTTTCAAATCTATGTTACTATAATGTGGTTTCCTCATCGCAAACACACCTGAAGTTGTGTTCTGTTTCGTTCACACATGTTTAACACACACAAACCTGCATGTTTAGGCTGAGTTCTTCTCTCAAACACTTTGTTCCACCTTGTGATGTCATGCCGTAATACAGGAAGTGCTCCGCTGTGTCCATACACCTTCACTAGAATTATTTGGATGATTTCAGACCTGGAATTGCTTCTCTTTACTGAACTACAGGTAAAATGTAGCAGTTAACTTGAAAACTACCACTACATGACATCACAAGGTGGAACAGAGCATTTTGAGCTTTGAAGATGTAGACAGACTAATAATGCAGGATTACTCAAACATGTGCCAATGAAACAAAATACAGCTCTGGGTATGTTCCTCAACTACAACAGGTAACAACATTAGAATAGCTTAACCTCTTACAATTCTGGGTCATTTTGGTGAAATTGCCTTTGTTCTGACCTCTCCAAATTAAAATGATAACCATTATTGAACCCTCAGTAGTATATAAGCAATTTTGGAGTCTTTGTAAAGGTAACACCCAATAGTTTTACCCATAAGTGTCAGAATCACTGTGAGAATGTCTGGTATGCATCTATACACTGTGGAACACACACACAAAAAAATGATTTTTTTTGTTAAATGTTTTTGTTAAAATGAAGGTGTACAAAGTTGCAGTAGATAGCTGGGGACATAAATACATTGTATCTCAAGTGAAAATACTGTTGATCTCTCACATTTCAAATTTAGGGACAATATCTATAAAAATAAGATTTATTCTGCCAGATATCAACAATAAACTAAGTCTCCCAGAGGAACGTGCCAGAGCGCCTCGCCCGTGCGCACAGATGAGATGCTAATGTGTGCACATCTTATATTTTTACCTACAATAATGTAAACTGCAGAATAAAAAAAACACCTTTCAACGAATAGACAAATGAAGTCATACAGCTGAACACAAACGTGCCAGAGCGCACTATGTGCACAGAAGCAAGGCCAACGATTACACACGATATATTTTACCCGCAATTATGTAAAAAGCAGCATAAACCACGCTCACCGATCGAGAACAGCATCCAAGCCATCAAAAAATAAGATCCTCTCCTCCTGAGTCCACCGTGGAATTTTCACTCTGTGCCACGAACTACTCCGGGTCCGAGATGCCTCTAGTATAACTTGTACAAACATCCACAGTGTCCTCGAACTTCTTTTGTTTAGTCCGTTTTGTCATGTTTATTACGCAAAACTGTTGCAAACAACAGTGCGTAAAATTACGCACACTTTACGCACGAAAGGCCGTCGATGTCTTTACTGCTGCGTCTGTTCACAGAAAACCAGGGCCTGTCATATCGTCGGGCTCCGCTGCTCATTGGCTGTAAGGAGAACACGTCACGTGACTCTACGCGGGGGAGAGTGGGGCGTACACTTCAGTCACCTGTTGCACTGATTCGCTGTCTGAGGCTCCAGTGACACACAACCCCACCGTATTGGCCAATATCGGTGTCAATCACAAGCTAACAAGTTTGTTAAGCACCGAGGAACAAAGTTTGCGCAGTTTTAAATTTCATTATGCCTGAAATCGACAAAAGAAATGCAACAAAGTGACGGAGCAGATTTCACGTTTGGAATAATTTCCTGCAGCAGATTGGACATGGAGGATATAATTTATTTTGTGGACTTAATTTCTTGACTGGATTATATTCTCTGGACCTGTAGGAACGAATGAGACCAACCTCCTGGGATATGTGATGTTTGACAGAACCAGAGCCTCAAAGGTGAGTTAAGTCCAAATGTTTGCCTTTTCTGTAAAAAAACGGCTTTCCTGTCAGCTCTGTGGTGATTGCAGGTGAAAATTGTTTGCATATTCAGAAAGACGAGCGCGATATCTTTCATTTGGCGTGTAGATTGTTTGCGTGGGTGACACAGAAGTACATGTACATTCCTGTAGAGTTGTGAAGTAGGCCCGGGCCGTCGGAACGTTAACAGTTTAAATCTCAGAAGAATCCATTTTGTGTAACATTTGACCTTTTAAACATACATTGTAAATCTCAACTGCAATACTTCTGATTATTGTAGTTACTGGTCATGTAAATGCACCTAATGTGGGGAGCAGTGGTGCAGCATATGCCCCCCACCCTTCACCCATCAAAGGGACAAAAGATGAAGTGTCCTGAGAGTTACTAATGCAGCAAAGTTTATTTCCCATTAGTACAGGACCCAGGACACTTGAATACTTAACAGGCTATGCTATTATCCATTCAGGTCTATACTTCTATTCGAGGCAGTATTATATATATTACGTACAATGGATGGAATGTGCAACTATGGAAACTGCATTTTTTATTTTGACCCTTTTGTGACCCCAGCAACAGATGGAAATTAGCCTTTGACTTTAATGTAGTAGGTTTACATTCATGTCGATTCATGTCTGTTCATTAACGTGCATTGTCCCAGTCAACTAAATAAATACTTAGGACAAGATTTTAAGGGCTACAGCCGCCAAATCTTGACAAGTAAAAGCAGCATTCTCATTAAAAGTCTTGTACCTGCAACTCTCTAAGTCAAAATGAGTCTGCTTTGTGCTCTTGTGCTATCATCCTAAAAAAAGAATTATTTTAGTTTTTTAGTTTAATAAACAGGAAGTGCGTATTAGCATGTTAGTTGTTGCTTTTACTATCATAACATCTGGCGTCTGAAATTTGTGAAAAGCTTATTAATGCGTTAAGTCTTTACCTTTTAGTTCAGTAGCGATTGTCATTTCCAGGTCATAAAGCATCCAAATTATTTTAGTGAAGGTGCATGGAGTTTTAAAAACACAGTGGAGCACTTCCTGTATTACCACATGACATCACAAGAAGAACTATAGCCTATACATGCAGGGTTTGCGAGTTCAAGATGCGTCAGTGAAACAAAACACAACTCCGAGTCAGTTTTTGATGATAAAACAACATTATAACACAGATCAGAAAATAGCGTAATATGGGCCATTTAAAGTATATACTGTACCTCTCACAGTAATTTAGCTGTGTTTTGTCTTTTCGCTTTCTACGCATGGAGCAAAATCTTTACGGCCTACTTTTGTATTCCTGCAGCCTCACTGACTTTCCCCCCGAAGCCCGTTAGCACAAGTTTATTGACTGCAGCTTTTATTTAAGTGTACCTCCCAGTGTATTAGGAGCTGTATTGTGCTAGCTTGATGCAACATCTTTATCAAATCCAGCCCAGATACCTGTTCGGATCTTTGAGGGTCCTTTTTTTTTTTTTTTTTTTTTTTTTTTTTTTTGTCATGGATGTCGTGATTTGATTTTCCCGTCACAGCAACAATTTGCAGTCACCTCTAGTTCCTGACAAACAACTCACTTGAGCGTCCCATTGTTCATCCGCCATAGCACAATCAGCGGCGACTTCCTCTCTTCCCCTCTTCCCCTCTTCCTCTCATCGCTCACCTCAAGCTGTTTGGAGAATTGCTGCTTTTATCTTTAAAGTAAAAAGAAAAAAAAAAAGAAGTGTACACGTTCGACTGACGATTTACGGTAAGGTAATGTCATATTGTTACAGGAAGTAAGCTGGTAAAAATTAGGTGGTGCTTAATGGAGAAAAAGATCGGTCATATATTTAGAACATGCCACACACGGGTAATTACTGTAACAACTGTTTTCATCATATTTTGCCCTGGTTATTTTCTTGTATGTATCTAATTAGAAAGCGTTTTATTGTCCCGTTATCAGGAAGTGCACGATTAGCATGCTAGTCGCCATCAGCATTACCGGCAAAAACGTGAAAACTGTTTGTAGCGGCCCGAAGTTATTCCTCATTTACCTTTTTATGCATTCCGAACATTCTAATCATTCGCCGCAATGAGTTTTCATTCAACTGTTCAGAGTTGGGGTAATGCTAACATGAACTAGCATGCTAACCACGCAATTCCTGAATTGACGGGCAAGAAAGCGCTTTATAATTAGATGCAGACGGTACACAGTTGACTTATTTTTTACCAAAAGCTGCTTATACAATATGTCTACTTTGGGGAAAGACAAATTTTGCTCAAATTCATGGAAAAAAAATCGGGTACCGTGCTTTTTAAATTAAAACGCTATAAGGCCAGCTCTCAATCAAAACCTTGACGGACCAAAAGTGAAATGGGAATTGAGTTACTTTGCCTGCCTCTACCAAATACAGTAACACACCGCAAATAATCCACCAATTCCCTACCATCATTCTGCACCCTACCAACGTTTTTTTCTTTTTTTCGTTTTTCTTGACAATACCCAATTACACCTCCCTCCCGCCAGTTTATCGGCTCCATTAACCTGTCCCCCCGCATCCTATCCGCTGTTCAACCCGCTCTGATTCACTGCACCTCTCAGTACGCGCTAACAGTATATGGCGCTAGCTGCAGGCGCGTGTAAAAGGTTAGTGGGAGCATTCGCGGTCAGGTTTTCTGGGTTTCATCTTAAGACCCCCCCACGCCCCCCGAGGAGAGCAGCGGTAGCTTAAGCACCGGCCCCGAGACGGCACTTGGGAGAAATGCCAGGCAGATATGGCTGTATGAATATAAAGGGAATGGTGCAAAGGACTCCAGCCGTAGAGCGCACACTGTTCCGGGAATGGAGAGATTAGGAGTGGCATTTGGTTCAATGGGCTGTAGTGAAAGTACAGAAATAAGCAATACCTGCCTCTAGTATCGCTGTGAGAATGGAATAAAGTACTTTGGGCAACATAAAGGTGTGCTATATCACTTTTTTGGCAGGGGATTTGTCCCTCGCTTGTCTCCATGGGGATGCATTTGCTTTGCTTGGAATGTTCCTCAGTACAGCATTGACGTTCTATTGAATTTGCTGTTTTTGTACCTTGACAAAATAGGAGTCTACCTATGTTGCCACTTTATTCCCCTGTTTTCTCAAATTAAATAGACATTTTTTGAAAATAAACCTATAACTCTTCACTCTTACCCTGGCCCTAACCTTAAATATCGTATTCTAAACAAAAACATACCTGGAGTTTTGTGTTTTGTTTCATTCACACATGTTTGAGTCTCTTTTATTATTAGTCTGTACATCTCCAAAGCTCAAAACGCTCTGTTCCACCTTGTGATGTCATGTAGTGGTAGTTTAAGTTAAATGGCTACTTTTTACCTTTTGTTCAGTATAGAGATGGGCAATTCCACGGTTAAAATGATCCAAATGATGATTGAACATGATTGAACACAGTCAAGCACTTCCTGTATTAGCACATGACATCACAAGGTGGAACAGAGTGTTTTCTGTTTGGGAGAAGAGACTGAAAAATGAACCTTAGACACACCCCAGACGTAGATCAGAAAACAGTGTAATATGGGACCTTTAACCGTAATCTCAAATAGGAATGGTCCGACATTTTAGAGGACGATAACGATATCTGACCTGCTGCTGTGGCTGATAACCGATATTTGCGATTACCAATATTTAGACTTTAAAATCCAACAACTATAATACTCTACTAGGTCTGTAATCAAAGCTGAAGGCGGTCCAACGAAATATTAGTGTGTGACCTTTATTTATTTATTTATTTTTTTTGGCGGCGACTTTTTTTTGGCCAGGCAGCGTATAAATTGACATGGCTAACCTGCTAGCCGCCACGTTACAAATAAGAAGTGATTATGGGATGCGCTTCCGGCTCCATTGACTCTCATTCCAAGTCACTTCACATTAGAAAAGTGTCGCGCCTCTCTCTGTAAATGCTGTATTAACGCTGTAAGTGATCCTGGTATTTTTATTTCGCTATTGCATCCATAACTCAAGATATGAACATGTCTTCTTTCCCCGAGGTCACGCAACAGGTTTGATTGACAGCGTTGCTAAGCACCCACCCCTTGCTAAACCAGCGGTGTGGGCGGGAAGGGGCGTTACCTTCAACAGTCTCCCCTCTTTATTGGCTCTTTGCTTTGATGTGATTTAGATTATGAGTAAACACTGTCCCACTTTTAGGCTAAATCATTTTAAACAAATCTTAACCTTGGTCGATTCGCTCTGTCATTAGTCTGATGATAAAATAAGTTCTCACATTTGCTTCATTCATATAAAAAATGGTAAAAGAGCCAGGCTTTTGAACAACTCTTTGAAGTGAATGGATTCGAAAGATTCAGATCCTTTAAAAAAACCCAAATCACATCACCCAACCCTAATCTTAAACGTTTTTAAGACAGAAAAAATGGAAGTACAGCGTCTTTTCAGCCCAAGTGCCTAGTCTGGGTCTTATCTTGACTTAATCCCAGTTTAGCCTTCACATTCAGCAAACATGTTCGAAAAATCATTCCGGACCTTAAAGACCTCTTTTGGTGCACACGGCCATGCTTCCACGCCTGTGTGAGCCAATGAATAATCAGCAAAGCCAATTCTCCTCAGCACAAGGAGAACAGAGCACACTGAGGGGAAAACAGGGGATCATCATAAATCATAACAGTGCCATAAATCATATCTGGGCCCACAGGGAGCGCCGCGTCCCCCTGCTTGAGAAGCGCTCAAGTATAACAACAAACACATTAGAACGCTCCTACTTCGCAGTAAAGGGCAGATGGCTGGCAATTAGTTAATCATCTCATCACAGCCAGACTGAGTGACAAGCTTCTGTGCTACTCGGAAAATTGTGTTTTGTTCCTTTTTTTTAATGAAATACGGATAAAATGCTTTGGAAGAATTAGAAAACGGCGTACCCTTCATGAACTGCTGTTATACAACATGTGACATTGAGAAGAATTTAATCAATGTGGTGTTGATGGAACTTTTCTGGTGGAGAGTCCGGCACGTGCTTGTCTCCATGAGGATATAGCTTTGGCTTGAATGTTCCACAGAATAGTCTTAAACCATACACTGTATTTACAAATGGACATGGCTAATGCACTAGCTGCTCATGGGTGCACTTCCGGCTCCATCAACTCTGGCTCCAGTTCACATTACATTGAAAAATCGTCACCCGTCTCTCTGTAACCGCTGCAGTGAGCCTCGTCATTTTGGTATAAAAATGTTGTTTTAACCCTCTCTATGTGATCCTGTTTTCTTTTTTTTTTTTTTTTTTTTTTACTTCGCTATCGTGCCCGTAAATCAAGATATGAACATTAATAACAGACCAATCAGGTGCCTTCTTCCCTGAGGTCACTCCCGTTAGCATTAGCAACAGGTTTGACTGGAGCCAAATGGGTGACGGCACACACACTTAGTCCAATTTTTTAAACAGTCTTATGCCATAAACTTATCCATTTCCATGACGACAAGTAGATGGTGCCACTAAGCCAAGTTACAGGTCAGATCTATAGAGGATCTATAAAAGGTATTTAGGAGCAATTAAATGTCTTTACTTGATCAAATGAACAGCATTTGCCTGGTTTGTATAAACTTTGGCAAATGCGTCCCTCAGTTCTTCAGCTGAATTCGCCCACGAGTGACCGAGAAATGTGTTTGTCTTTCTTGAGAGATGCTAATCTATTTATAATGTAATGACTTGCTGTTTTACTATATTGTATTGCTTTTGTTCGCTGCTGCCTTGGCCAGGTCTCTGGTAAAAGAGACTCTGACTCTCAGTGGGCCTTCCTAGTTAAATAAAGGTAAAAAAAACAACCTGAATAGTACATTTTATCGCAGATTAAAAGCTCTGAAAAGTCGATTTTGATAACCGGTCTGCTTTAAATGTTAGAATTGTTTCCCCTTTTCATTTGCCCTTTGAAAGCTGGATTTGGAGCATGATTAATACTCCAGGAGTATAATTTAGACTCCAAATACATTGAAATTAAAGATTACGCTTTAATTACTTATTTTCAAGACGCCAAATTGCCAATCAACCCCCATTTTTACCTCCACCAGATCTGCCCACTAATTGGTTCTTACTATTTTCAATTTTATTTTCTTAATTGGTCATACAGATAGGAGTCGGCCGCGTTGCTTCGTCAATTTGGCACAAATGAAAAAAAAAATCTGCTACTTGCTAGTGTAAGTCGCAGCTATCGATACATGGTGATGTCAGCTCCCATTGGGCACCGCAATTTTCTAGCACAGAAGTTAGCGGATTTCTTTCTTTTTATTAAGTCGTTTTTAGATGAATATTGCGATTTAAAATGTGCAAATTCAAACATAATGATCGACGGGTGTTGTAGATTATAACTATATAGCAGGCTCAAGCAAAACATGTGTTCTTTAAGTCACTCTACCACTATAATCTTTGTGATACAGACTTAAAATAAATGTTCCAAACCTTATTAAGGATGTGGAGGCTCTGTTAAATGCATCTATCTGCAGGATCCAATGTTCTGTGGGGCCAGCTTTGACATGTTTTTCCATTGTATATAAGTGTGATTTATTGGCCAATCAGAGAAACACATTCACACGTCCATTTGTGTGTGCAGAATCAACAAGCAAAAGCATTAAAGCAGAGGTAAAAGAAGTTGTACATTCTGTTTTTGGACACTCTGACATTGAGACTTTACTCCTGATTCTGTATACCAGTTACTAAACACAAGGGTGACATTTGGGCATGAAGCAAAGGCCAGCAGTATGTGCACCTTCTCTTACACATTTGCCTCGAGAGAAATATGTACCAAGTAACACCCTTTCACTTATAGGCATTTAAACTTCTAGTCTTGGTTCTGGAGCAGCAGTTTAATGTCACAGAATTTAAAAAATACAAAGACGCTGATCAGGTTGAGAATTATGATAGGACCAGTGAAATCGCAGCTCCGTGTTTTAGAAACTCTAAGCTTAGACTGTATATATAAATGGACATAGCTAACCTGCTAGCCGCCGCTTTCCAAATAAGAAGTGAACATGGGCGCACTTCCGGCTCCATCGATCACTTTCTATTGAAAAACTGTTACCCCTCTCTCCGTAACTTCTGCTGTCAGACTTCAACAACCTCGCTTCGGATTGGCTCTTTGGTTGCTCTGATACTCGTGGTCAGAATTCCAAACAATCTAACTCGCCGCTGTAACTGCTAGCCTCGATGAGCTTCATTTCACTGGAGCAAAGCGCTATGGGTGTTTCTTTCTTTATACGGTCTATGGTTGGCGAATAGCAGCATGTACCAATATGTTTTCGTTCGTATTCCGTGCATGTTTTTCTGATTGATTACATCATCTTGCAGTTGGGTAGAGGTTTAGAGGTTGGGGTTAGTGCATACATATAGTGCTGCTACCTGACTTGCATCCAATCATATTGTATTCAGAAGCATTAGTTTGGCTGGCCAGGCTTGGATTACATACATACAACATGCATACAGTGTTGAAGAAAGGTCATTTGGGTGAGGGTGGGTTTTTAAAATGTGCACTATGGAACATTTCTGATGGAGGATGGAGATGTTTTTCCTTTGCCCAGAAATCTCCACAGTATGGCATTAACTATGGCACTGTCTTGCATGTTTTTCAACTACAAGTGTTTTAACTGCTCAAAAATACCTTGAAAAATGTGTTGAGCGTGGTCACCTCCACAGATCTGACCTGTAATATGCCCTAGTTGCATTACTCACTTGTCTTCATGAAATAAACTGATTGAAAGAGTCTATCCACGTCAGCAAAGAGGATTTTAATATGATAAAATGATATCTGGTTGTCATACAGAATTAACCTAGCAGCAAACACCTTTTCTTTTTATGCAATTGCTAAAGGCTAAAAGAATTAGCACAAAAATCAGTCATTCCTTGCATTATCTGTGCAAAGACGGAACGTGTGCTGCCGTAGACATTTTAAACCAGAAGTGAAAAATAACAGTTAGTTTTGACATTTTAATTACCTGCCAGTTCATATCAGGCGTGCTCTCCTTTGTGGATTGCATTCCTCAAAGAACACAATGGGAAACGTAAGGGTTTGGAGTCAGCAGTACCAACACCCAGGTACCCTAATAATCTAATAATAATGCAATTATAATGGTAAACACAGCCCCTGTTAAAAAAATAAAAAATACTAATGGAGCGTCTTCTCAAGAGCTAAAACGACTGTTGCACCAGATGATGTCATGAGGTGGTGCTATTTTTAAAAGTAAAGTGTCTAATATTGTGGAGGTGGCATGTCACCTGTATGATTATTTTGGAAATAGAATGTTAAAACAATACTTTGGCTATATTAGTGTTTGGAACATTTGTTTTAAGTCAAAGGATGAACATTTCCTTGGAGATAAGCAGGAGAAGACCCTCTTCCAGACAAATAAGAGTCAGGTTTGTGGAGATGCAAGCCCACTCAATTGCACAGTAACGTAATGTCTTTAAAGTCCATACACATTTGCCAGGTAATATCTAAGCTGTTATGAGTATCGAACATCAGATGCTAATCAGTAATAAAGCTAGTATCGAAACTAGATACCGATTTACACAAGTATCGATACTGGGGAAAAAAAAAAATCACAACTTGACTTTTCCTCAGTTTCATCTTGCATTTTATCAGAACCAATGAAAGACCGCTTACTATTTTGTACTAAAAAATCTAAAGAGCTTTTAAAATGATGATTTGGGTATCAAAATTGGTATTAAGTATCGAGTCTCTTCTGTAGTATCAAAATTGAGTTTGAAACTTTAGTATCATGACAACACTATACATGCGCAGTAGGTCAAATCCTCCATCTGAACTGATCAAGTCTAGCTCACGCTCTGGAGATGTGTCTGCCCACTGGAGTTTAATTAAAGTCATATTGTGAAATTTACTTAGCAAAGTCAACATCAGCAGGAAAAGTTACATAGTCGTTTGATAGTATGAAAAGGTTAAAGGCCCTGTATATATTGCACAAGCAGCTCTTGAGGTAAAAATAAGTCTACCGTGTACTGTCTGCATCGACTTTTAAAACCTTTTATGATTTTCAGGAAGTGCGTGGTAGCATGCTTTAACGTGACGGCAAAACTCTGCTCTAGGCTCTATAAACTGCATAATATAACACTGCGTAATTAGGATACTCTGAATGCGTTAGGTAAATGAGGAATAATTTTGGACCACTGCAAAGAGTTTAAAATGAACTAGTTGGACTAGTTACAGTAAAAAATCTGGTACAGCGCCTTTAACTAATTACAGGACCTTTACTTTTTTATGGAAAAGTTCTCTTGCATATGTGGATTTATGTCAGAAGCAAACTTCACAGCTATGATAATAAGGACACGCTATTTAAAATTCGAACTCGCTCCATTCTGTCCGGTTTGATCAAGTGCGGTGGAAAGTTCATTAACGGCACTTAAGAGCAGTTGGCGTACGTTTCCAAAAGTATTAACAACTTTATGGCGAGTGTCCAACCGTCACATCTATGCCAGTGTAGCCTATCCATCATTGTACGTGTGAAGTTAAGCGATGGTGCTAAAATTAAACTCTTGAATAGGGAGTAAATAATTATGGTGTGTAGTGGCTCCTTCCTTTGCCAGCTGTCTGGGTTGGAAAAGCCTATGGTCAGCCGCCTGTCAATCAGCTCTCGGTGTATAAGCCTGGAATCATGTCAAGGCGTTGCCAGGCGTTTTTGCTGTTAGGTGGCCAGATCTCCACCATAGGCTCAGCAGCAGATTTGACACTGTTGGAAATAAAAAATTTAATATGTTTTAAAAATATTTTAGTGTATGTGTAAAGTGATTGAGTTGCTTCTGCCTTGTCATTAAATCATAAGCAGTACTTTTAACAGTACTTTTAACAGTTCTGCTTGTGATCAATTGGGCCGTACTTTTCTACCACTAGAACCTCAAACGCATTGTATTGTGATACAGACCTAAAATGAATGTGTTTCAAATCTTATTAGTAAAGAGCGGCTCTGTCAAAGCTGTGTCTAAAGCACTGCGCACTTAGCATGCTAGTTGGGGTTAGTATTACTGCACTGGAAAAGCTCTAATAAACTCATTGCGGTGAATTGTGGTGCTTATAATGCAAAGGCTAAGTAAAGAATAGCCTTGGACTACTGCAAATTGTTTAAAATGAACTTCTTCTGTTTTTCTACTTTTTCAGGTACAGCGCCTTTAACAATAAACTTTAAAGTCAACAAAATATATTATAGATTTACTTGACTACATTAGCGTAGCATTTCATTAACTAAAAAATGTATTTGACTAACTCTTGGCCAAAAATTCCCAAGACTAAAAAGCATAAAAATTGTATTCAACTTTCCTCTTGTTTCCACTGCAAACCATCAACTCATCAGACATGTCCACTGCGCTCTGGGCCATAGAACATGCTGTGATTGGCGTTGGCATCGATTGAACCTCCACATAGCCAAGCACGAAGGTCAGAAAGGCCAAAAGAAAAATGGAAAGATGGAAGTAAATAAGTTTGTTGCCAATGGAGTGTCGAAATACATAGTAGTACTTCATAGCAGAGGAGAAGGAGAGCACGCTTGGCAGGCGGTTGAGGGATTGAAGCCCGCTCGAGCTGCCAATAGTCATTCTGTGTAGAGTCCGGGTGTCCTTCCCGTGCTCCTAAGGGTGCTCTTCCAACTTCCTCACTGTCCAATGACATTAGCATATTGGCCGTGTTATACTGTCCAATTTAAGTTGCCCAAAGAGAATGAACTTGAGAGACTTCAGTTTAATAGACATAGAAGGAGGCATGCCACCAAGTTGTGCGGCAGTAATCATTGCAGCCTCGCAGAACAGGAAGCGTTAGTAATTAGAAGTTGGCACTAACCGTTTCCTCAGTTTTGATTTCCCTGAATACAAAGGTTTGCTTTTGAAAAGATTAAGCTTTTGTCTGTTTTTTAGATATCATTCTTGAGCTCTGACTTAAAGAAAGATGGGTAGTACTCATGGAGCTATTATAATAACTGGGTATCGCTGGCTTAGACCTGTTTTGAGTTGGACTAGTGGCCACTCATTGGTACTGCAGTGAATATATTCCTCCTTGCCGAGAAAGCATTGTAATTACAAACTGCTCCTGTTCAGCTGACAGGGACCTACAGCTTTCGCAAAGGTCAGATTTTGAGTCAATGACCTATTTTCAGATCATAAACTTTTTCCCAGCTCAAAATCCTTAAGTTGTCTTAAAAACTGCTCCTGTCTAGCTCTGCTCTAGCTACTCTCACCTGGTGACTGCTCGCATGCGTGGGAGAAGGGCACAACTGTGCATGGTCGGTGGGCCTAACAGCCACCGGACATACTTAACCGCTAAAGGCTAAACTAGAGACATGCACCATTGAGCTCGGGCCATTCTCTTGAGTGCCAGGTTTAAGTCCCGGGGGAGTAACAGTAGTCTTACTTCAGTAAAACTTAGTAAAAGCCAAAGCTAAATCTGTCAACTGGACAAAAAGTTGTAGGAGTAAACATGTTTTGCTGCTCATCCAAGCCGCTTCTTCAGCTCTGATTACTGGTGGACACTGCCTTTTATCTATCTGAAGGGAGGAGCTCACTACACTGAAACTGTAAACAGCTATTTACAGTTTCAGCCTGAATGAGCCTCCGTTCAATCTTAATGACCCTCACTGGTTCTGTTGTTCTTTGTTCCTTTGTTGGCTTTGGGTCTGAAGATGGGGTTGTATATAGGTGACAGGTGATGTCTGAGTAAAACTTGGTCATTCTTCCCACTGTGAGTAATTCTATGAGTGGCTAAAGCTTTATGTTACAATCTCTCTCAGATACACAGCAAATTCAACAGTGGCTCTTGAGGTAAAAGGTTTCTACAGTGTTAACGTTTCACAATCAGCAGGACTGCCTCTAATGTTGTTTGCGAGCATTGTTGTTTATACAATCGAGTCTTGTTTTTAAATTCATCCAGGCACATTTAGAAATGCTCCTCTCATTTTTGGAGATGAGCATGCATGAACTAGTGATGTGACGCACTGAACTAACACAAGAATCAGTACGAAAGCAGAGGAGGAAATACGAGTGTGAGGTTTGTGCCAAAAAACATCATAGTAACAGTTAGTTAAAAAAAAAAAAAAAAAATTATATATATAAAATTAGATTAGATTTTTTCATAATTTCGAAGGGTAAACACATTCCCACTCACAGTTTGAACCATCCATCCATCCATCCATCCATTTTCTTCCGCTTATCCGGTGCCGGGTCGCGGGGGGCAGCAGTCTAAGGAGGGACTCCCAGACTTCCCTCACCCCAGACACGTCCTCCAGCTCCTCCGGTGGGACCCCAAGGCGTTCCCAGGGCCAGCCGAGAGACATAGTCCCTCCAGCGTGTCCTGGGTCTTCCTCGGGGCCTCCTCCCGTGGGACATGCCCAGAACACCTCCCTAGGGAGGCGTCCAGGAGGCATCCTGAGCAGATGCCCGAGCCACCTCAGCTGGTTCCTCTCAACGTGAAGGAGCAGCGGCTCTACTCCGAGCTCCTCCCGTGTGACTGAGCTCCTCACCCTATCTCTAAGGGTGCGCCCAGCCACTCTGCGGAGGAAACTCATTTCGGCCGCTTGTATCCGCGATCTTGTCCTTTCGGTCATGACCCAGAGCTCATGACCATAGGTGAGGGTAGGAACGTAGATTGACCGGTAAATCGAGAGCTTTGCCTTTCGACTCAGCTCCTTCTTTACCACAACGGACCGATACAGCGACCGCATCACTGCGGACGCTGCACCGATCCGCCTGTCAATCTCGCGTTCCATCCTTCCCTCACTCGTGAACAAGACCCCGAGATACTTGAAAGCTCCTCCACTTGAGGCAAAGGCTCACCACCCACCCGGAGAGGGCAAACCACCTTTTTTTTCCGGTCGAGAACCATGACCTCAGATTTAGAAGAGCTGATTCTCATTCCCAGCCGCTTCAGTTTGAACCATTTTAAACAAATCTTGATAATTTCTGTGGTTAGTTTCTAGCTAAAATGCGTTCTCACATTGGCTTCTGTCATTTTAATAAATAGTAAAAGAGCCAGTCTTTTGAACGGCTCTTTGAAGAGAACGGATCCAAAAGATCCGGATCCCACAAAGGAGCTGAAAGTCCTTTCACGACCCTGAATCCCAAGTGAAGGTGTGAAATGAAATTCACCTTCCTTTCACAAATGTCAAATAATAATAAAAAATGGATTGTGAACTAGAACGGCGTCAATATTGACACTACGTAGAATTAATATTGAATAGTGTGAAATAAAGAACATTCTGCACAATTTTTACTTCATAAAGTGTTAAAACATTTCATTATAGTCTTATTAGTTTTATAGTGAGCACTAATGTAAACAAATCAACTATTAATGATGATTATTAATGAGTGTTAAGTTCAACTATGGGGAGTGGTGTTATCTCACTCCAGTCACCGTGACAGCGTAAAAAAAACAATATAAGAGTTGAACTGACACTCTTGAATTTGTATGTATAATTTGTTTTTTCTTTTCTTTTTTTTCCATTTTTTTTAATCCTACCTAGCCTGCCAGATGGACTTTCGCAATTTGTGGGCAGCATTGTGGTTTGGGCAGAAGCCAAAGGTGAAGCGCCCAAACGATCCAAAAACAAAACATAGTAACACAGATGGACCTACTTCAGCCTATTTTTGCAGAAAGAATTTGTTTTTTGTAAAGGTTCCAAACTGTTCTGGTGGAGGGTCAGCCACCTGCTTGTCTCCATGGGGATATTATTGCTTTTCCTGCAATGCATCAACGCTGTAATGGTGAAAAGTCAGTTCAGCACCACATAGGGGCTTTAAATGTTTTTTTTTAATGCCACTTTAACATTACACGTCTCTTAGTGAATGAGCCATTAGCATGTTGAGCTAATTCCCCCGGTCCACTTTGCATGCTAATATATTCCAGAGTGTGACAGGCGGAGAAAAGTGGTACGCCTTAACCAAACTTGTCCTGACTGTCAGCACTGGCATATGTCAACATCTTATTTGCACTGGCGTTAAGAACCAGGCAGTTGACCGAAATGGCACGTGAACTATTACCTCGAGATTGGAGAGGACATCCAAGGTCGTTCGCATGTACTCAAAACACAAAAAAAATACCCACAATTGTCAATAGGTTGTGTTTGCGCGACATCACATCTCGAACCCCTGTTGGTTAAAACTGAGCTGGAGGGCAGGAATCTACGGTGGAATTTGCTATTTAACTGTCAGATTGCAACTATTTGACCTGGTTTATGGTTAAAGCCTAGACTGTATGAAGACGTGGACTTTGGGAGTGTGACGTCACCCATAGCGTTCATATGAATCTCATCGAAACTAGTGGTTACAGGGGTGAATTCAGAGTCAAGCTTCATATTTGGAATTCCGACTGCGACAACGCTGGCAATCAAACCTTTTACTAACGCTAACGGGAGCGACCTCGGGGAAACAAAGAGCCTGGTTTGTCTGTTTATCAATGTTCATATCTTGATTTATGGACACAATAGCGAAATGAAAATAACAGGATCATGTAGAGCGGGTTAATATAAATATTTTAAACCCAAAATGACAAGCCTGACAAAAGCAGTCACAGAGAGAGGGGCGACAGTTTTTCAATGCAAAGTGAATTGGAGCCAAACCAGAAGCGCGCCCATGCTCACTTCCTATTTGGAACACAGCAGTTAAACGCAGGTTAGCTATGTCCATTTATAGGTAGAGTATATGGGTTTAAGGGCCCGTATTACGCTATTTTCGAATCTATATCGTAATGATGTTTCCTCATTTAAAACATACCTGAAGTTTTTTACAAACTAATGTGATCAAAACATGGTCACATTTTCATATAGTGTCATATTTACGTCAAGGGACTGCTAACCCACCTTGTCTATTTGAATGAGCGTGTCAATGGGTGAAGTGTCTTGCCCAAGGACACAACGACAGCATTCATCTGTGAGGGCTGAACAAAACTTACTCTTGACTGTGTTAACGTGCGCCTTGAGACCGGAGAGGGCATCCAAGGTTGTTCACATGTAAAAACACACACAAAACACGACAGTCAATTACGCTAGACTTCCAAAATAGATTCCGCAGGTGAGGCCCGAGTGCGACACATTTTGACAGTTGGTTGCCGCGGCGATTTCAAGTCTACTGTGCAAGATGGGGTGAGTTGGCGCATAAAATATTTGTCGGAGATGTTGTTTTATTCATGCGAGCCGACCGCGGGGTTTAATGGCTCTTTAGATCGCATGAAATTGGGCAGAACAGTAGTTTTGAAACGCGCTGTCAGGGCATGTACCAGGCGTGTGGGGATGACAACGACAGACACGAGCTGGGCTTAAACAAGGGCGGTGTGGACTACTACTGCACAAAATAAACATGCATCCATTTTTACGCTTATCTGGGGCTCGGGGGCAGAAGTCTAAGCAGGGACTCCCAGACTTTCCTCAAACCAGACACGTCCTCCAGCTTCTCTGGTGGAACCTCAAGGTGTTCTCAGGGCCAGATACAAGGAGTCAAAATGACTCCATCTCGACTGGCCTTTCAGTCATTACCCAAAGTTCATGACCATAAGTGAGGGTAGGAACGCAGATTGACCAGAGCTTTACCTTTCGATTCACCTCCTTCTTTACCTCAACAGTCCCATACACCAATCTACCTAGTAATCTCACTCCCATTCTTCAATCACTCGTGAACAACATAATAAAAAAAGTGGTTAACCCTATTGCGTCAGATGCTATCGCCGCCGTCAGAGCACATTTGCGGACTTTCCATTGCCATAACTCCGCAGCCAATTGTGCTCTCATGTAAATTCAAACGGCGTCTCAAAGCAGAGGCGTGGGGCTCTTTAAATATGTTACTGTCATTACAGTAATGTGCTCACGTTGTCCCTCGAAGACGACCAATCAGAGCGCAGGTGCCGCCGAGATTCACCCAGTCAATTATTTGATGTGTCAAAGGAAAAATAAGGATGGATTTGTAAAGTAGAGGAAATTGTGTGAAAAAAGGCATAAGTACATGCTGATACTTCCTTTAACATGATTTTTAAGGTCAAAAAAAGAAAAAAAACGTCTAGCTATAATGGTCTATAATGTGTTCAGTCCTTAAAGGGTTAAAGGAAGAGCGTTTTGTAAGTTTTTTTTTTTAAGTTAATTAAGTTTCTTTTTTTCTTTCTTTTTTCATAGTAGCTGCTGATTCAGCATAACATCTTTGAAAAGCTGCTAATGGATTACTGAACGAAAGGTTCTGATGAAGTGTGGTTAAAAATATGAGCAGTGCAATTATTTTGGAAATAATTTGTGTATTTTTTTTTTTTTTTTGTTAATGCCAGATGCCCTTTCTATTAAAACATAGACAAAGACTTAGCCTGTTACGACACTGTCGGCCTTCTTGTGAGGTGTTAGTTCTATCAATTCATAGATGACAGATGATGAATTGAATTTAGTTTAGATGATTACTAAAATGATGAGTAGAATTTTTCAGGTAAAATTGCGAAATATGAAGCATTGACACTACATAAGAGTATTACATTTTTTGCTAACGCATAACATTTAGATCACCGTGTTACCTTTTATTGTTTTGAAAATGCTATATTCACTGATAACATAATAAAATGTTTAATTCCATTCAGTTTGTAATTAAACTACTGCACATCTCATCAGTTTGGTGAAGTTGTAGTGTATTGCTTTGTATCATGTTTTTTATACTTATGGAAAATTGGCATGTGGGAGTATAGGGGACATAGATTTGCGCCGGTTTGTAGTGCTAGCCATAAGGAGGGTTCAAACAGTGCTGAGGAGAGATTGTAAGATTACTGAAACATGTATGTGGCTCAGAGATTAGACTTTAAAGCAGCTCTGCTTGTGCAAGTCTCCATGGCCTAGCACCAAAGTACATCTCTGACATGTTAGTGCCATATGAACCATCTCACACTCTGAGGACTTCAGGGACCGGCCTCCTGCTGGTGCCCAGAGTCAGGACTAAACATGGGGAATCAGTGTTTCAGTTTTATGCAGCTAAAACCTGGAACAATCTTCCTGAAGATGTGAGACAGGCCTCTACTTTGACAATGTTTAAATCCAGGCTCAAAACAGTTCTGTTCTGTGCATATGACTGAAAGGTTTTTCTTCTGCACTGTTTATTTATTTTTTTTTTTTTTTTTTTGTGATAAAATTTTTATTCAAGTATTGATCTCAACTGCAGCTATACAGGTTACAGTCTGATTAAATTTTTTCCCCCTTTTCAACCCCCCCCCCCCCCCCCCCCCATGGGCAGTTACACAGAATAGAAGAATTAGTTGTAATAATAATAATAATAATAATTATTATTATTATTATTATTTATTAATTATTATTATATTATTATAATTATTATTATTATTATTATTATTAATATTATTATATTATAATAATAATAAATAATAATAATAATAACACAATAAAGACAAAATAAACATATAATAATACAATGTAATGATAATATATATTTTTTTTATTCTGCACTATGTTTATTTTATGATGATTATTTACATTCTGATTTGTTTGTCTTTCTTATTCTGTAAAGCACTTTGAACTACTTTGTGTATGAATTGTGCTACAGTAATGTCTTGCCTTGGATGACGTATAAAACATTTTCATGCACGCTTTTGATTGGGGAACATTATATAACATGGTAGAAAGCTCCCAAGTTGATTTTGCATAACCCCCTCTTTAAATTAATTGTGTTCATTTATTTGCGTGTTTATTTTGTAATTGCTGTGGTTGGACCTCACACACACACACTCCTTCATTTACTACACTCACATTAGTCACAAGAGTCTTTGGCAGAGCCCGGCCTCGTGAGCGACATACATATTTGATGATGCTGTGTACGCTTGCTTACCTCCCACATCCATTTGTGAATATCGCTCATTTATAATTGTCCTGCGCTTTTAGTTATCCCCAGTTGACAGTTTTGTAAAGAATCACGCTCCAACCACATATATTTGGTGCCTGTTATGAAACATGTCATTTTCTCAGTACAATAGTATTCTTCCATTTAGGCCAGAATAATGAGACAAAACAATAGATTCTGTGACATTTTTGCAGCTTATGTAAATTCTACATGAAAGGTTTTGTTTTTAAAAGTGGCATTTTTATCTTTGTTTTTCCTAAGTAATTTCATGACATTTAAATTCAATGTGAAATGAAAGTGTTTTTTTTTATCTTGACCGGCCAACAAAATAAAAGGTTCTCTACAATGAATAAAATGCGTTGATTAGTTGCTTACCTATTTTGTCTCATAAAAACAATTTGTTATGGCCAAGTTTAAAGGGCCCCTATTACGCTATTTTCTGATGAGGCTGTTTTGTCGCCACAAACATACCCGGAGTTGTGTTTTGTTCCATTCAACCATGTTTAACACAAATCCTGCATATTTTCTCAGACTGAAAACACTCTGTTCCACCTTGTGATGTCATTACGTGGCAATACAGAAAGTCCTCCAATACAGGAAGTCTTTTTAAACTCCATACACCTTCATTAGAATCATTGAGGTGATTTCTCCACTGAACTGAAAGTAAAAAAGTTGCTGTTAACTTGAAAACTACCACTTCATGACGTCACAAGGTGGAGCAGAGCATTTTGAGCTTTGGAGATGCAGACAGACTAATAATAAAGGATGAAACAAAGCACAACTGCAGGTATGTTTTTGAGGAGGTAACATTATAACATGGCTCAAAGCTCACAAGAATCCATTTCATATATTATGGGACCTTTAAGAATGATTCAGGCAAAGTCATTGTAGTGCATTTAAGTAGTTCTACCTTTCTAACCTTAATAATGAACATTGCCTTATGATACAGAAATGACTGTTCTTATTGTTCCTTATTATAGGTAGCATGGCTCTTTAACCATTCATTTTACATTGTATAGTGTAGGTATATACATGTAATCTACTTCAACATACTCTTTTTTTTTTTTTTGTCCCCCCCTAAGTCTATTTGTTGATTACAAGGCTCATGGTACTCTATAGGCCAATCAGCGACAGTTTGCTTGTAAATACTGGCTTTATAAGATGCTTTTAAACCACCTTGGGCACTTAGAGCACTTAGGTCGCTATAGTAACACTTGCATATTAATCAGTGTTCCATAATATGCACAGACTGGGAATGGGTGCGAAAATTTCTGGTTGCGATTGGAAAAAAAAATAAATAAAAAAATGTGCCCATCTCTCTGTAACTGCTGCTGTCAGACTTGTCATTCTTACCTTAAAATAAAAGATTTACCCACTCTACATGATCCTGGGGGTTTTATTGCAGAATTTGTTCGTGATTCAGTTGCCGTCTTTCCCCGAGGTCATCGCCGCTTGCATTATCAAAAGCTAATTTGCAAATAAAACTGTATTGAGATAATAATGTCAATAATGCAGCCATTGTTTTTGTTTATTTATTAATTTTTTTGTTCTATATAAAAAAAAAATAAAATCACATTTTTAAAATATACAAAAAAATGTTTACTATTGATTCTGTTTTTTTTTATTTGTTTTTTTTTTTATTAATTATTTAAGTAGCTAAAAAGCATGCCTTGACGTCAAAATAAGTCTACATTTATTGTCAGATAATCAGGAAGTGCACGGTAGCATGCAAGTTGTTTTTTAGCTTTACCGCAGCAGCAAATATCCGCTCTGAAATCTGTGAAAAGTGCTTAGGAGCTCATCATGGTGAATCATTAGTTAAGTGAGGAATAACTTTGGACCAGTTCAGACCTTTTTCACTGAACTCAGAACAGCAGAACTCCACTCTGGCCTCTGAGAGTTGTGCTTATAAACTCATCACTGTGACTCATTAGGATATTCAGAATGCATTAGTGAGGAATGACTTTGTACCACTGCAAACTGTTTAAAATGCACTAGTTCTGTTTTTCACGTTTATAAGACAGTAGAAATCGGCTACAGTACCTTTAATGTGTCCAATTACTGCGCAGTACTTCTCCAGATACTCGCTCAGATACTAACCAACAAACTATAGTGTCCTGATCTGTCTCCCCTCTCCTGATCCCTGCAAATGCATGTTACATAAATCCTATTCATTTCACATCACTTGTCAGGAGAGCTGCATTTGTCCATTCTCCTCTCTCTCCTCTCTGTCTCTCTCCACTCTTTCTCTCCCGTCTAATTCTCTCATCTCTCTCCCTCTATCATTCTCACCCCCCCTCCCTCTTTTCTGCTGTTCCTCTCTTCAGCTTCTCTGCCTCTCTCCTTTCTCTCCTCCCCTCTCTCCTGTTCTCACTCTCTCCTCTTTCTGTTCCTCTCTCCTTCATCCAGCCTGTATCTGGCTCTCTCTCTCCCCCCCTACTCCTTGTCTCATCTCCATCTCCTTCTCTCTCCCTCCCTCTGTCCCTGCCCTTCTCCTTTGTCCAGCCTGTCTGTCTCTCTCTCCCTTTCATTGTTTCTCCCCCTTCTCTTTCTCCTGTGTCCCCTCTCTTTCTCTTTCTGTCCATTTCTCCTCTCACATCTGTCTCTGCTCCTCTTCTTTTCTCGCTTTGTTTCTCTTCCCTTTCTCTCTGTGTCCCCTTCTCTCTCTCTCTCTCTCTCTCTCTCTCTCTCTCTCTCTCTCTCTCTCTCTCTCTCTCTCTCTCTCCCTCTCTCTCTCTCTCTCTCTCTCTCTCTCTCTCTCTCCTCTCTCTCTCTCTCTCTCTCTGTCCCTCACTCTCCTCTCTCTCTCTCCCTCCCCTATCTTTGTCTCCCTTCCCTCTCTCTCTGGATCCCCCTCTCTTTCTCTCTGCCCCGTATCCTCCTCTCATTCTCTCTCTGTCACTCTTATTCTGTCTCTCTCCTCTCTCCCTGTCCTTCACTGTACCCCCTCTCCTCCTCTCTGTCCCTCCCTCTTTTTGCCACTCTCTCCTCCTCTCTCCCTTTGTCTTTTTCTGTGTTCTCCTCCCTCTTTTTGTCTCTCTCTCCTCTCCTCTCTCTCTCACCTCTCCTTCCATCTCTCACTGCCCCGTGTCCCCCCTCTCCTTCTCTCTTTCCTTCTCTCTTTTTGTGCCTCTGTCCTCCTCTCTATCTTTTTCTGTGTTCCCCTCTCCCTCTCTCTTTTTGCCCCTCTCTCTCCTCTCTCTCTTTCCCCTCTCCTTCCATCTCTCACTGTCCCCTGTATCCCCTCTCCTCTCACTTCTCCTTCTCTCTCCCTCCCTGTTTTTTTCCCCTCGCTCCTCTCTCTTTTCACCTCTCCTTCCATCTCTCACTGCCCCCTGTATCCCCCTCTCATTGTCTCTCTCTCTCTTTTTGTCCCCTCTCGCTCCTCTGTCTCTTCCCCCTCTCCTTCCATCTCTCACTGCCCCCTGTGTACTCCCCTCTCCCTCTCTCTCTCCTCCCTCTTTTTTGCCCCTCTCTCGCTTCCATCTCTCCTTCCATCTCTCACTGCCTCCTGTATCCCCCTCACCTCCTCTCTCTTCCTCCCTCTGTTTTGTCCCTCTCTCTCCTCTCTCTCTCTCTTTCCCCCCTCTCCGTCCATCTCACTTCCCCCACTGCACCCCCTCTCATTGTCTCTCTCCCTCCCTCCCTCTTTTTCCCCCTCTCTCTCCTCTCTCTCCATTCCATCTCTCACTGCCCCCTGTACCCCTCTTTCCTCCTCTCCCTCCCTCTTTTTCCCCCCTCTCTCCTCTCCCTCTCTCTCCTCTCTCTCCTTCCATCTCTCACTGCCCCCTGTACCCCCTCTCTCCTCCTCTCCCTCCCTCTTTCCCCCCCTCTCTCTCTCTCTCTCTCTGTTTTGCTCACACACATATAGCGTGGCGTGTCGGCCCGTCGCTCTCCTCCGCTCACAGATCCATCGGGCACATTGACTCTGACACAGCTCATAAAGCGTGTCACAATCTATTTGGAGACTTCCCTGATCACCTCCGAGCCAAAGGAGAGAGAGAGACTATTCTGCGGTATATTTATGAGGATTAAACCAGGACTAAACCCCACGACCAAAGTAAAAAACAAGACCTAAACCAGAGAAAAAGCTTTAAAGACGGGGCACGGGGGGCTAACTGCTAACACGTAACATATTTAGACCACCATGTTACCCTTTATTGTTGCTTTATTCGCTTCAACGCCATAGTAACATGATTTATTAGTTTCACTTTCATTTTTGGCTGAGTGTGTCCCCTTCTTTTGCTCTTCACGCTAAGTCCCTCCCCCTTCAGAACACAATCACAACACAGCGTGCATGAAACTACCAGGTTTGTGAAGTTTCGTATCTTGTTTTTGTATATTTATGGAGAATTGTCGTGTGGGAACATAGTCGATGTAGGTTTGTGGGCGGAGCATTGCACAGACCTTTAGTGCTGACTGTAAGGAGGGTTCGAATAGGGCCTCGGATCTGACATCTAAAACATCTTCAGGCATGTCTTTGGTGACGGAACAACTTTATAACATGGTAGAAAGCTCCAAAAATCTACTTTGCATGATACACTCTCTTTAACGGGACTGAATGTGGCCTGTGCCCTTACTGTTTTAAAAGGTACTAACAGAGTAGGGTTGTCAAAAGTATCAAAAATCCAATACTAAAACTACTAGACACATAGACTAGTATACACCCATGAGCCACTATGAACCTACTGGACGACTGAGGGATTACACAGATATAAGGCCACATGGGAATATAAAAGAAAGTACTACAATTTAATGCTGAAAATCACACGTTTTTATCATCATTGTAGTATCAGAATCAATAGTGAGTATCGACTCTGTTCCGTAGAATCAAGTTTGAAATTTCAGGGTTAAACCAGTTGGATTTCAGCATTGAACCTGGCAACCCAAATGAGGATCCCGTGTGAGGCTCATTCTGCTTTCTGATTGAATAATCTTCTTTAGAAATAAAAGACCAAATTATAACATAACTTGGCCATTGTGTCTAATTTTGTTGTAATTAAGAATAAATCGGCATCAGAGTTAGTAAAATCTATATTTGACATGTTTACCTCACCTGGGGACACAGATAGGTCATGTATATTTTTTATTTATTCCTTTTTATTTATACAGGGGGCTCTCTTTTTCATGGGCGCCCTTTTTAAAATACAATATAAACAGAAAAACAAGTCCATATATAAAAACAGGTGCAGGTGTGTGTATAAAAGTTTGTTACAGATTATTAAATCACGATTGTGTCACCAACGTATCTAGTTTTCCTTTTCCTTGGAGTGTTTTCCATTTTTGTGAAGCAAAAAAAAAACTCCCAAAACTATTCCCTTATAATTTTCATGGATTTTTGCTTAAAGCTGTATTATGTAACCTTTCTTATGGAGTATAAGTCACTGTCTTGTCTCCATGGAGATGTTTTTGCTCTGGTTGGAATATTTCATGGTTTGACTTAAAGGTCAAATCATGGGAGAAATGAGTCTGCACACAAAATCTTCAGCACCTGGTATTTAAATATATACAAAAAAAAATAATAATAATACATACACAATATATGTTTAATGAAATACTGTGGAACATTTTTGGTAAAGCAATAACATCTCCATGGTGACAAGCAGCAGACCAGAACAGATACATAGTGCACCTATAAATGTGACTAAATCAAGTCTCCAATAAGTATGACCAAACCAGTACTACACTTTTACTTCACAATTCACAGTGAAGTGTCTTGCCCGATGACATAGTGGCAATATGGGATGAAACCACCACCCTCTGGCTTTGTGGTCACTCAACAATTACAGTGTGGTCCCTCGTTTATCGCGGGGGTTATGTTCTAAAAATAACCTGCAATAGGCAAATCCGCAAAGTAGTCATCTTTATATTTGACAATTTTTAAGGCTGTAAAACCCCTCACCACACACTTTATATACTTTTCTCAAACAGGCATTAACATTTTCTCACATTTCTCTCTTCGTAGGCGCCTTTGTCGGTGCAGAATGTTTCATCGACATTGTGGGTTTTGTCGGGGTGAAAACTTGCAAATATACAGCACTTAAGAGTCACACTGCGATCGAACATTTATGTAAATTTGTCTGAACACATTCTGGACTGTACAGGAGACACGGAGGAGACTGATGGACAATGGTCTACAGTCCCTCGGCCAATCAGGACGCAGAACACGATGCACGTTCATACGCTGTAAAAAAAAACATGCAAAATTAAATGGAAAAAATCTGCGAAACAGCGAGGCCGCGAAAGGTGAACTGCGTTATAGCGAATAATAGTAATACACTGCTGCCCTGCATTAAAAAAAACTAAACCAGGTCTAAACGGGACTAACATGAGTAAAATGGACCTAGGTATTTGTGTGTACATATGACGCGCTGTCTCAACCAATAAATATTTAATGTTTGCATGAGGTAATTTGTTTAGTCCCCCTAAAAACCAACACAATTTGCTATTCATACTTGATGCTTTAAAGGGCCTATATAATTTTTATTTCATACGCTGATATTAGACCTCACCTTCCACTCGAATCTCAATGTCAACAAACATAGTAAATATTTTATAGTCCATTTGTACAAAGTGCTCAACATGATGATACTGTCCTATTAAAAGATAATGCACGAGCAGCAAAGGGCTAACTATAGGCTCTGCGGAGAAGGCCCCTGAGCACAACACGCAGGAATAGCACGCAACGCACTAGCTACAACGTTTGGGAAAGACTGGACTTGATCAACAATAACTTAAAAAAAATCATTATTTTAGTTTAGTTTAGTGGTTCCTTGATGTAAAGAGCTTTGAGTGTCTTGAAGGTGGAAAAGCGCTATACAAAAATCTGACCATTTACCATTATTATATATTAAAACCAAGTCTTCAACAAGATTTAGTTAACTTCACACGCCGGGACAAATCCAGAATGATATCTTTGTGTATTTTTTTTCCCTGTTTCATCTCAAGCAAATAAAATCAAATTTATCTTATTTTTCTGCAGACGTCCGCGATGTTTTTCAGCCCCCTGTGATATTTTTTTTTACACCTGTCAGTCATGGAAAACGGGGGGAGATTCGCCGGTGACTAGACTCACATCGTCATAAAGTATTGAAGAAGTGTGTGTTCTGGATCCCAAGCAACAACTGCACAATTGTAAGAAGAAAAATAAGATTCATACAAAAATGGCACTTTTTTTTGTTTGGTTGTTTGTTTTTTTTTCACAGAGGGAGATATCAGTGTAGTCACTGCTCCCTCCCTCTGCCAGGCTCAGTTGTAATCGTGCAATCAGATCTGTTTATTTCAGTGACACGTTTTAAATGAAGGAGCTCATTGGGCACCTATCATTTGCAAACAAAATCAAATTTCGCCCACCTCAAATTAACAGTTTAGTGCCTCGCTCATTGATTCTGCAGAAATTCACGATTTTTTTCAGTCCCTTGTGATATTTTTGCTTTCTTTTTTTCTTATAAGCCGTTATGTTTCTTTTGATGTGGACCAATCCTACTTGTCCCTCAGAGTTCAGATGAGAGTTTCAATTTAAAAAATTCAAAAAGCCCAGAGTGCCACTTCTGGCCCCTGCATAGAGACACCTAGTGGATGAATATTGAACTAAAATGAGCCTGAGTGGTAGTGACAAGATGGCTGACCTGTTGAGCTGGAAAACTACCCAAACAAAATCGTCTTCTCAGCAAACCAGCGGTTGGTAAAATTGTGGGGTTTTTTGTTCATCTTTTTAGTAATAGCTTGCAGAATATCTAGAAGTACGTTTTATATTCTTTTTGGATAAATTAACAAGCCCAATGAGTCAAATTTGGCCCTGATCCTAAATTAGGGAATAAAGGGTTAACATTGAAAAAGTGGATATTTCAGTGTTCAGTGAACTTATAACAGTAATTTAATGCAAGGTTCATAATCTTCCAAAGAAGAAAAGGGTTCTTGGGTTCTCCAGGGCTAAAATAAAAATGGTTAAAAAAACCCAAAACAAAACACAAAAACACGCCAAAAATTCACTTTAATGCACTACAACAATAAAACCATTGTTGAAAATTTAAAACCCCATATCACATTTTTCTGATGTTGTTTCCTCATCACAAACATACTTGAAATTGTGTTTTGTTTCATTCACACATGTTAAACACACAAACCTGCATATTTAGGCTGAATTCTTCTCTCAAACAAAAAACACTTTGTTCCACCTTGTGATCTCATGTGGCAGTACAGGAAATGCTCCATTATGTTTTTTTAAAGTCCATAAACCTTCACTAAAATCATTTGGATAATCTCTGCCCTGGAACTGCCAATCTCTACTGCACAAAAGGTACCACTACATGACATCACAAGGTGGAATGGGGCATTTTGAACTTGGGAGATGTAGACTGACAGCAGTGTTACTCAAACATGTGTGAATGAAACAAACACAACTCCAGATATGTTACAACATGGCTTAAAGCTCCCAAGAATCAATTTTCGTGCGACATAGGAAAGTGTAAATCAAATGAATTGTGCTTTTCCAAGGTGACAGGACGAGTTAAATGGTCATTATTATCCTACAATACAGCCTACTAGTAAACGACAACAAAAAAGTGGCTAGAAAAAAACACATAAACGAGTATTTATGTATTTATTTGCACTTTAGGGAGGATGAAAAACACCTGTGCGCATTAATAAAACCAGTCTACGCACTTCATACTTTCCACTACGCCTAATTAGAATTACCTCGCTCCGCTGCGCGCTAGGATCATTCACTAATCTTTTCTTTCCCCCCCCTCCTCTTTCTCCTGTTCTTCTCTCCAGTCCAGTCTAGACCGCGTAAAACAGATGAGCAGGCGGAGGAGGGGAGGGGACGGGGAGGTGGAGCCAGCCCTCTTAAGCGCTCTACGAGAGGAAGAGAGAGAGTAGCGGAGAGAGAAAGGGAGGGAGGGAGGACGAGAGAAGCCATCGGCACACACAGGCAACGATTCAGAGCGAGCCCGGAGCAGGCATGGGCAGCCAGCGTAGTAGCGGCATCCTTACGAGCGCTCACTGAACACTCCAGCGATCGGGAGAGACGCAACCGCCACGCACCCCAAGCAACGAACCAAAACCCGGGACCGAAGAGCGATTCTCCAAGGGACTCCTGAGGAAACCTACCCAACTACTAAACTGTCTAGTGTCCACTCTTCTTCTTCTTCTTCTTCTTCTTCTTCTTCCTTCACTCTACTTGGCATCCCAACACCGCAGCCTCTTCGCGAGAATGGCTCTCCGGATGCTGCAGCTGATGATGATGATGGTTCTATGCTGCTTTGTCAACAATGGTAAGTGGGGAAAGTCGTGGATTTTTGGCTGTTTGACTCTCACTGGACTAATTCGTGGATGTTTCGCGTCTTTAAAGTGTTGAGGTGCTTGGACTTGGGGGTTTGCGTGTTGAATTGAGTTGTGCCGGTAGTGGAAGCCTTGCTGGATGGATGAATGAAAGGTTTTGACACATGTTTGAACTGTTTCTGAAGCCAATAGAGAAGACAAGGGGCAGTTGCAATCAGTCGTTTTTTTCCATAAGACACCTTTCGAAGAGATAGAACTGCAGAATTTGGATGTCGGTCTTATTTGTTGATCTGAAAACTGACGTTGGAAGTTTTGGCACTAGATTTTGTTGGTAGTCAATCTGATTTTCTAAAAGCTTTTATAGTCTGCGAACTAAAATTGTACAGAGAAATTCTTACATGGCAACTCGCTTTTGTTACCAGCAATCAAGTCTGAATGAGAAGAAATTTGAGCTTAAATGATCTGATAATATTTAGGGATTACATCAAAATGCGATATTTCTAATACCTGAACACTGTCTATTGTGATATTGACAGGAAAGTTATGTATTTGTTACGACTAAATCGAGACTTTTGATTCACAAAATTTCAAGATTACTAATTATTTTTCTATATAAATACCTTGCATCTATTTTGGACATTTTTGGAGTTGGCAGATAGAGAGATTTCTTTGCGAACTACACTTTTGTGAGTCATCGTCATCTCCAAATCTGCAAAATTGAGCTTTGAGTTTGTACCTTTAAATTCTTTGGCAACCCTGTCTCCGTGCCTTCCTAAACTCAACGCACTTCACGTTGTTTGTATTTGTTCTATTTTCATGAAGTGAAATGTTGAAGAGATAAAAAGTTACACATTTTTGCTTGTTAAAAGAAGTCGGTTTGAGCGATTTGGCAAAAATATGTAATTTAGATTTTTCTGACAGGCGCTGCAATTGTGAATAGATTGGCGATTTATGTTTCAATGATAAGATTTTGATCAAACTTATGAATTTCAAACCATGTTCAGAAGAGCTGGCAAAAAAGTCACATTTCAGAATATGTTTGTACAGATCTAAACTACAGGGCTTGCAGCTTTTATGCAGAAGACTGACGTTTTGTTGTTTGTGAAGGAAATTATGATAGTTCAAAAACGATTCGCTAATTCCGTCCATTCAAATTCAGATTTTAATTATATCGCGATGAATCTTGAACCCAATTTTTTTGAATCACGAGAATCTGCACATTTTTCCAGATTTTCAGCATTGCTTGATTCACAATACATCTTCGCGGAAAGCCCAAAGTAATTTCCATGAATAACGACCTGTTTAACATGCATAGTCGTAGACCGGACACCACCACGCTCCTGTAGCTATTTAAATCACCCCATGCACAATATTTATCCTGTTATGCCTTCTGTGTACATGAGCTCTGGGCATGTGCCGTGACTGCTGATGCAATGGGCAGCGTGGAACAAAGAGGGGAGTAAATTAAATGAGTTACAAACTGCTGATTGGAGGGGTTTTAAAAGCTCCGACTGGGCGTATTGATTTCGGTTGCCCCCGTCCCGAGGCTAGTGATGACTTCACATTCAAGCCTCAAGTCCGCTCCATGAATTTGAAATGAGATGCTGCAGGTTGGCGACTGCCCGGTTTGTCTGAGGATATGCGCGTGTGTGCCACGAAAGAGTGTGCTCGGGGGGATTCGTGGTTGGTTTCTTAGCGTTTAAGGACTGTGAAGTAGAACTAGATAATAGGGCTGCACTATTTGCGGAAAATGTATGTTATGTGATATACAGTTTTTTGGACATGCATTGTGGTTAGATTAGCCATTTGTTTTGATAATAGGAATAGGATGTGCAAAGTTCAAAGGTCATATTTTACGCAAAGTTGACTCTTGTGAGCTTTAAGCCATGTTAAACATGTTTTTCCCTCATCAAAAACGCATCTAGAGTTGTGTTTTGTTTCATTCACATGTTTGAGTAACCCTTTGTTATTAGTCTGTCTATATCTCCAAAGCTCAAAATGCTCCGTTCCACCTTATGATGTCATGAAGTGGTAGTTTTCAAGTTAACAGCTACCTTTTTAGCTTTTGTTTTGTGTAGAGATTGACAATTCTAGGGCAGAAATCATTCAAATGATTCTAGTGAAGGTGTATGGGGTTTAAAAACGCAGTGGAGCACTTTCTGTACTACCACATGACATCACAAGGTGGAACAGAGTGTTTTCTGTTTGAGAAGAGAAGAAATATGCAGGATATGTGTGTTAAACATGTGTGAATGAAACAGAACACAACTCCGGGTATGTTTTTGATGAGGAAACAATATTATAACACAGATCAGAAAATAGCGTAATATGGGCCATTTAAATTAATTCAGAAGAATTGACAAAAAACCTGAACTAAACTACAGGGTTAACACTTTCTATGTAAAATATGACTGGATATTTTGTGAGTTGCTAATTGCGTCCATTCAAACTGCGCTTTTGATTTGATTGCTATTAATCTTGCAGCCCTATCAAGGAGTATGGGTAATTTGGGTACCTCGGCACTGTTTTGGCTAATTGTTTTGTGGTTAGTTACTTGGCGATTGTGAGTTGTACGATCTAGATTTGAAACCAATTTGAAACCATGCCAAGTTGTGGAATAACAAATAAAAGTAAACCGTTTTGGAGATGTTACTAATTTGCGTGGAATGTTCTGCAGTATGGCATTAAACATGTTCAGAAGAATTGACAAAAAGACTAAAACAAGAATCGCATTTCAGAACATGTTTGTGCAGATCTAAACTACAGGGTTGGCAGCTTTTATGCAGAATATGATCTTGTAAATAATACTTTGTTTGTGGAAGAAACAGTAGTACCAAAAAACTGCAGCCGTCCATTGAAATTGCAATTCGTTTTGCAGCTTTGTCAAGGAGTACGGGTAATTTGGAGGTTGGAGGCACTGTTTTTAGAGAGTGTAAAAAGTTCAAAAAAGACCTATTGTGCTTGTGTCTGCCATATAGTTATAATCTATGACACTCGTGGATCATTATGTTATACTTTGCATAATTTAAATCAGAATGTTAATCTAAAACGATTTAGAAAACGACGGTGCCCAATGGGAGCATCACTGTAAATGTCATCACAAAACAAAGAGCTTTGTGGTTGTCGGGCACTTCTATGGATAGCTGCACATCACACTAGCGATTTAAAAAAAAAAAAAAATGGTACCAAAATGACAACGCGACGCTGCCGAATCCTACACATATCATCGATTAAGAAAATAAAATTGAAGAACGAAGCAAGGATGGCGCCTTGAAAATAAGCGATTAAAGATTGCTCAAACACGCACGAATCGCTCCAAATACAACTTCGAGAGAGTAAACGAGAAAGGGAAACCATTATGACATGGTTCAAAGCTCTGAAAAGTCAATTTTGCAGAATAGGTCTGCTTTAAATCATGGCAAGTAGCGGAATAATGAAAATATATTAACTTTGGCAGTCTTTTCCTCAGCGATGGGTTTGTAGTTTGTTCCGTGGTTGGTTTCTTAGAGATTGTGGGGTATGAGAACTCGATTTTAACACAAATATTTAAACCATGCCAGGCTGTGGAATGAAAACACATATTTATGCCTAAAATTTGTAGTATTTAGTATATTTTCTAAGGTTGGTACTTTCTTCCATGGTTGGCGAATGTGCGTTTTGAAAGTTTGATTTTTACCACACATTTTTAAAACCATCTCTAAACCATATGAAGTTGTGTATTTATGAAATCGTAAGCAGTATTTAGGTTAAAACTTTGAGCAAATTTTAGATTGATGCTTTTATATTTGTTTAAGGGTCGGTAGTTTGTTCTGAGGTTGACGTCTTAGCGATTGAGGGTTGTTGAGAACTTGATAACGAGTGTTTAAGCCATGACTAGTTGCGGAAATTAAAAAGAAATAAATAAAAATCTACTTTCTTTCAGTGTCATGGTCGATATACTGAGAATCTGGCATGGATCCACTCAGCTCTAGTAAAAACCTGATTCAATAATTATCAGTTAAGGATACCCATAATAAAATAGCGTAAAACCATTATCGCCCATTGCTAATCTCTGTTGAATGAAACGGCCGCTGTATTTTTTAAAAGCCTGTCTGAACCATGCCGAGTCATTTGCCTAACTCTCCACAGCAGCTCATTGTGAAAAGCTGCAAAACAAACACGACACAGGATATGAACTCCGAGTGGCAAAGTCCAGAATTTGAATATCAGCCACCCGTTACAAACCACCTCCTGCGTGGAACAACACGGATTTTAATACAAAAGTGCAAGGAAAAAACAAGGAGAGACATGTGTATACAGACTAGACTTAAGGAATGTTTTAGCCAACGGTTGGTAGTATGATCCCCCGCTACTGGAAATGCATAAACTGCTGTTGTGCCATTAAGCAAGACACTCGCTTTTCCTCCAGTGTTGGCCTTCAGTGTTTGATGGATGTGTAAGTGATTCATTTTACATCTTACATAGCTGGAAACATGCTCTTATCTACAGCTAAAGGAGCGCTGCGTAACTTTTCTGATAAAGCCTCGCCCACCTGCTTGTTTCCATGGAGATGTTATTGCTTTGCTTGGAATGTTCCACAGTATAGGTGTTATTTTTCAGCAATAAAAACAGCTGTAGTTCAGTAAATGCAACACTGATAAGTTGAATGCCGACTGTGGATAGCATTAACATCTCCATGGAGACAAGTAGGAGGTCCATTCTTT
The DNA here is from genome assembly GCA_019594935.1 of Periophthalmus modestus. NCBI lineage: Eukaryota > Metazoa > Chordata > Actinopteri > Gobiiformes > Gobiidae > Periophthalmus > Periophthalmus modestus. The sequence goes on from JAIEZT010001243.1 coordinate 12,754,846, forward strand.
ACCAGAAAAGTTACCTAGCACAGCTTTAAATAATGTACGAGTATCGAGAGATTGTGCAAAACTGACTTGACTTGAAGCAATTTGATGATTTAAGCGTTAAAATCAAGGCTAACCTCAACAACCTACATGTTCACAAGAGAAAGGGCATTGACGTAAATGCCGATCCGATGAGCTAATATGGTAAAACCTGCGTCCAAACTCCATTGTAAGTGCAGCTGTGTCGAAAAGCGCAGGTACTTTTAAAGGTGTCTAAACAACCCGATCTCCAGTTACGCCATGTTCCTGTCTCCTATTGTGTGCACTTCTTATGAGTAGGAGGAAGATTAAGAAGAAGAATAGTTGTTTTGGAGCTGAAAAAGTTGGAGATTTAAGTTTCTCTTAAGCAAAAATGTCTGTAGGATTTAGGATGTGCAAAGGGATATTTTATACGTCTAAATAGCTAGGTTTAAGATGACATATCAGTATATAATAAGGCTGAACGATCTGGGTAAAAAATGTCCAACTGAGATTTTTCTGGCAAGCATTGTCATTAGATTTGCAGTTTCTGTGTTAATAATAGGATCCTGCTCAAAGATCACATTTTAAAAAACATGTCCAAACGGATTGACAAAAAGACTGAAATATGAACTGACAATCTAATACAAGAATCATATTTCAGGACAGGGTTAGCAATTTTTATGCAGAATAAAACACGATATTTTTTTGTTTGTGGAGGAAATGATGGTACTTAAAAAACTGCAGCCTTTCTGAATTCGGTTATCCAGGCATGAATGGAAGGGCGTTTGGTGTAAAACTTTAAACTTCAATGTCAGAACTACCCTGAACCATGGAATTTTAAAGGGAGTAGAGTGAAGAGTTTATGCATTAAAGCTACACCAAGTAACTTTTCTGGTGAAGGGTCTGGCACCTGCTTTTCTCCATGGAGATGCTATTATTTTTGATTCCACATTATCTAAAACATATCTATCTCCAAGTAGGTGACAATATGGACATTTTTAAAGGAGCACTATGTAAGTTTTGTGGTGAGGGGGGCCACGCCTGATTCTTTCTATGGAGATGTTACTGCTTTGCATGGAAAGTTCCACAGTATGGCATTGACCTTGTATTTATTAAATTAAAGGTGTTTTTATTGCTAACGCTAGAGCAGGGTTGTCTTACCGCAGATCTGACCTGTAGTTTGGGCCTGAGGTGTCAATAACATCTCCAAGCAGATGCTAGAAAGGTCACATAGTGCACCTTTAATGCAATTCCTTACAAACTTACTTTTTTAAAGACTCTGTAACTTATTTTTCCCCGTGTATTTGAGCAAACTTTGTCATCAGATATTGTTTAACGAGTTCTTGAGGTCAAAACATGTCTACTGCGCGTCGTTTGCATCTATGAAGAGTTTTATTGTAAGTGCACATTAGCATGCTAGTTGTTTTTAGCTTTACCGTGGCGGCAAAACTCTGCTCTGGTCTCTGAAAGTTATGAAAAGCGCTTATAAACTCATTGCGGTGAATAATTAGGATGCTCAGAATGCATAAGGTAAGTGAGGAATGACTTTGGACCACTGCAAACGGTGACAGTAAAAAAGACAGTAAAAATCAGGCACAGCGCCTTTAAGTAACTCAATGGAAACGCTGCCTAGTGGAGTTGAGCACAGAACAGATTATAAGCTACGGCGTATTCATCACTAATTTGAATCTGACACTGGTAATAAAGGCTTTAATATGGCTCTCAGTTGCACTACTATATCAACTCTCCGAGGGGCACCGCGCTTTATTGCCTGCTTTTATGAGCAGCGAGGAGGGGGGCATTTTAGCCACAGTGTTCACAGGACTACCACTACGCATGGATCTCCCGGTTGTGGCATAGACATCTTCATCCTAATTACTCCATTATATACTAGAGTTAGTGTTGTCACGATACAGAAATTTCAAACTCGATGGAAGGAATAGACTTGCCCCTATGAACATTATTTCTTTCTTTAAACTAGAGAATGTGATTTTCAACATTAAATCATAGTAGTTTTGTTTAATATTTCGGTCTTATATCTGTGTAGGCCCTTAGTCATCCCAGTACGTTCCATAGTGGTCCATGGGCATATACTAGTCTACCAACCAAACATGCTCTGATTTATAGTGACAATGTGATTTTAACTTTTCTATAGAGACATATTTTGCATGTATGGGCACAATGTAAATAATGGGGTTTGTGCAATTAATGTAATGTGCAATTATGGGAACTGTGGAGTGAGTGGAATGTGTAATATTTGAATGGTGCAATGAGTGGAATGTGCAATGAGTGGGATGTGTGCAATATGTGGGTTGTGCAATGAGTGGGATGTGTGCAATATGTGGCAATGTGGAATGCAATGAGTGTGGGATGTGTGCAATATGTGGGTTGTGCAATGAGTGGGATGTGTGCAATATGTGGGATGTGTGCAATATGTGGGCATGTGGGATGCAATGGGATGTGTGCAATGGATGTGCAACGAGTGGATTGTGCAACGAGTGGGATGTGCAACGAGTGGGATGTGCAACGAGTGGGATGTGCAACGAGTGGGATGTGCAACGAGTGGGATGTGCAATGAGTGGAATGTGCAATATGTTGGATGTACCATATGTGATGGGAATTATGCAATTTTTATTTTGACCCTTCTGTGATCCCAGCCCTTGGGAAAACGGAAGGAAATTAGCCTTTGACTATAATCCGGCGTGTTTATGTTCATGTCTGTCATGTCATGTCTGTTCATTAACATGTTTTGTCCCAACCAAATAAATAAATCAACAAATAAATGTGGTCTTACACTTCTGATACAGCTCAAGATCATTCTAAAGCTATTCAGGAAGGGTTCCTTTCTGTCCTGTGAACGTGACTTTTTAGTATCGATACCTGCTCAAAGGAGTATACTGTTTCGATACTAATTTTAGTATCGTATAGTATCAGATTTTTTGTACATTTGACCACCATATTCTTCATTAGTAGAGGTGAAAAATGGACAATATCACAACTGATGTTCTGGAGATGTGCAAAATTAGAACATCATATAAAACTTTAAGAAATGACAGAAATATTTAAAGATTTTAGCACATTCCTGTTACATATATCTTGATTTCAATTTACATCTGCTACATGCTGTCTGCATCTTAGTAAAAAGCCTTTTTTTGTCCAAGAATCAGGAAGTGCACGGTTTCCAGTCAGCAGAGCAATCCTCCAGCAACCAGTCCACAAAACCATCCTGTACAAATCTTACAAGTCAAGTGTCTTCCCCAATACTTTAGAGAACCTACCTGACTTCTTGCATTGGTAGCATTTCTATTTAGTGCTAGCGTGTTACGTACAGGCACTTTCTGATAGTGTAATACAGGAGGGCCTGAAGTGGCTGGTTAGCATGCTAGTTGTAAACTCATTGCAGTGAATTACTCAGATTCTCGGAATGCATGAGAAAAGTGAGGAATAACTTTGGACCAATGCAAACTGTTAAAAATGTACTAGCTCTGTTCTTCATGTTTTTAAGACGGTAAAAATCGGCAACGGCACTTTTAATCATGCTCCTCCAAGTACAGTCAACTTTCTCTACACTTTTGAAATCATCGCTTCATTTCCAGCCAGCGGACCAATCCCCATGGCGACCAGCCCACAAAAACATCCCGTCGAAAGCTTATAAGAAGTCAAGCGTCTCGCCCAATACTTTATCCACCCTTGGGACTAGCCAGGTGAGCGCTACCCGCCTTGTTGCATCGGTAGCATCTCTAATTAGCGCTAGCGTGCTGCGTACGGGCACATCTCCAAGGCTAGTCGAGAGCCGGGGGGGAATTAGGCTAGGGTCAGAGTAGAGTAGCATGTTTAGATGTGCAGCTGTCAGGACTTGGACAACCTCCTAGCTTTGCCGCTAACCCCCCATGCGCTTGTGCCAAGTCCCCCGTGAACACAGAAGAGGGGTTATGATCGCCGGGATGAAGGATGGAGGGCTTGGAGAATTACTGGTGCGATACGAAAAAGAGAAAGAGAGGATGGAAGGGAGGAGAGAGAGAAAGATTATGGGAGAAATCTCAAATGCTGCAAGTGACAATCGAAATGGGCCAATGGCAAAATCTCTTGATGGTTGACTTTTGATTGACAAGCGTGACTGACAGTTCATATGGAAGCTTCTACACATGTGTATACTTTTACAGAGCAGGTATATATCCATGTGTCTACGCTCAACTTAAGAGTATTTGTGAGTAACTGACAGATTAAAGAGGCGGTATTACACTTCAGTGGGGTATGAATTGCAAACACATAATATATTTAGATCACTTTTAATGTTTTGAAAATGCTATATTTGCCAAAAAAATAACATATTAACATGTTTAATACGTTTCATTTTGGTTTTGATGCTCTGAGTCCACCTCCTCTTTGCTCTCCATGCTAACTCACTCCCCCTTCAGAGCGCATTCACAACACAATCAGCAGCATCATTTATGAAAAATTTAGCACATAGGATTAGGTTGGGAAGTTGTATAGTATTGTTTTCTATCTTTTTTTTGTATATTTATGAAAAAAGCATAGGAGCATGAAATTTGGATAGAATCTTACAGCTAACTCTAAGGCTAATGGGCTGAAATTTGGATAGAATCTTACAGCTAAAGAGGTTGATGAATAGGGCCTGAAATAGATTGCTAAATTACTCAGGATGACATCTAAAACCTTTTTCATGCATGTTTTTGATGAGGGATAACATTATAAGCTGGTAGAAACCTCCAAAAAGTAAATTTTGCCTAATACCTACTCTTTAAAGGTAGGTTATAGGTCTTTATGGGTCATGAACACATACTGGTTTGGCAATGGCAAAACACTAAACGTACACCAAGGACACTTCATATTATAGAGAGCTCTTTTAGGTTTATTGCTGGTTTTGGTAGAATATGGCAACCCAAAGTAAGAAGCTCATTCTGCTATTTGGACCTCTAGAGCTGCAAGAGAAATTAGCATTGACAAAAAGACTGATTTATGAACTGACAAACTAACACAATAATCACTTTTCAGAACATGTTTGTACAGATTTAAACTACAAGGTTAGCACTTTTTATGCAGAATAAGACTGAAGGTTTTGTTGTTTGTAGAAGAAATCATTGTACTTAAAAATGTGCAGCCTTTGCAATTTGCTAACTAAATAAAAGCTCAATTTTGACACTAAGGAACAGACACGATACTCAATGCTAATTTCGATACCACGGTGATAATAAAAAGCACTCTTTCTTTAAATATTGGTACTTTCTTTTATATTACCAGGAGGCCCTTGTATCTGTGTAATCCCTCAGTTGTCCAGTAGGTTTTGTAGTGGTCCATGAGTGTATCCGAGTCCATGTGTCTTATACTTGTTCTGATACAGCTCAAGATCATTCTAAAGTTATTCAAGAAAGTTTCATTTCTGTCCTGTGAATGTGACTTTTGTAGTATCGATATTCGCGCAAATGAGTGTCTAGTTTTCGATACGAGTTTCAGTATCGATTAGTATCTGATTTTACAATACTTTTGACACCCCTTTAATCTTGCAGCACCAGTTCAGAGCACGCAACCCGCTCCACCCCTCCCCTAGCCGCTTCCCCGGGTGGTAGACATGTCTCTTTGCGATTTGCATTTGTCGCATGTGGAATGAGAGAGAGAGAAAGGGAAAGAGATAGAGAGAAAGAGAGAGCGAGAGAGAGGACATGACCAAAGCAGGAGGAGATGAGAGAAAGCACAGAACACAAAGAATCCCCACTGCCATCTGACTCCCCTTCTGGAGGTAGAGACTAACCCCCCAAGCCCACCCCTCACCAGCCCTCCCTCCGGGCGTCTCATTGTGCCATCCTCGGCTTCGGACTTGGCACCGTCGCGGCACGGATCGGCACGCCAAGTGGGAGATTGGAAGAGTGTGGGACAGACACTGACTGGCTCATTGGCTGACTTTCGCACAAGGAATATTCATCGTGGACTGTCGGAGAAGGCGGAGGGGGGGTAAAGGATGTGGAAATGTTCGTGTGTGTTTGTTGTGAAAGCGAAAGTGAAAATGGTGCAAAATAGTATGAAATGAGTGGATTCTTTATAGAAAAGCATGTACTGTGCAACTGCAAAAGATAATGGGTAATGTTGTATCAATCTTTACTTTGTTCTAAAAAAAAATGCTTCAGCTACTACTATTACTACCACTATTACTACTATTACTTCTATTACTCCTATTACTATCATTACAATTCTCAACTACTACTATGTTTAATCACTGTCATTAAAACAACTACTACAACTTTTTTGGCAAAAAAATCTGATTTTAAAAACATTTACATTGGCATTGACATCTCCCTGGATATAAATGCGTTTTATGTCATACTATGGAATATTATAGCCAAAAGAACAAGATTTCCATGGAAACAAGCAGGTGGAGACCCTTTTTCAGGCCAAGTTAAGTTAGGTTTGTGGAGATGCAAGCCCGCTCATAGTAAGGACGCATGTTTTTCCATGTTTTTCTAGTAAGGAAACATACAAAATGAAAAAAAAAAAAAAAAAATTTTTTACTCAAGTCTATTTTTTAGCCAAAAAGTTCTTAGTTCCTTCAGTAAAACTATGCCTTCACTTTGACTGGTTGTCTGGCCAAAAGTTGGACTAAATCATAAGTTCCAGCTTTTTGAACGAGCAATACTAATTAAAATGCCGAAATACTGAAAAAAAATTAATACAAAAATGAAATAACCTTCCCCTAATTTGAAATCAGGTGCGTTCTCCTAATTTAAGGGCTGAGATCCAACCTCCATCTTTTTTCAGTTCACTTTTTTTTGGCTAGTTGCTATGTACAGATGGAACGGCGGCTCTGAGTTCAGTTTTAATTACATTCTGTGCAGGAAGACTCTCTCCAAGCTGCTTCTTTAAATGACAGCCACCTTGACTTGGAAAAGATGCTGGTATTCTGACTAGAACTTATCTCCTCTCTCACACAAGGCCCGCTGAATGAGACTGAATCCGGACCATTCGAGGATTTCTTGAATTCTTGGTCTGCCAAGGTCTTGCATTTGCGACAGTGGTTTTTCAGACTCCACCAGCCCTGCTGGTCCCTTTTTATTATATTCTTTTTGTTAATTTGTCTTTTTGTGTATTCAGCCTTGCCTATTAGCCCAAACAAAAAGAAAAAAAGTTTTTAAAAAGTTGCAATTTTAACCAATTCTTTATTATCACTGCTTCAATTTTGTCGTTGTGTTAAAGGTCCAAGTTGTAACTTTCTGGAGGTGGCGTGTCTCCCACATAACTGCATGGAAATAGAAAGTTAAAGCCATACTCGGGAACATTCTCCATGAAGATAGATTACTACTACTACTACTACTACTACTACTACTACTACTACTACTACTACTACTACTACTACTACTACTACTACTACAACATACTATGGAATATTATAGCCAAAGTTTGCCAAAGTGGAAATGCAAGCCCACTCAGAGTAAAGATGCATGTTTTTCAATGCAATAAACATAACTACAATGAAAAGAAAACTTTTGTTACATTGTTTTTCTAACATTTTAGAAAAAAGTCTCTAATTAATTAATTTATTTTTTTAATGTTAGACACTGTGACTTTAAAGTAATGTTCGACATTCGCACATGCTTGGTCACACACCGTTGTCACCCAGTGGTAATTCAGGATGTTCGCCTCATTCACCTTTACCAGACTCATTCTGATCAAACTGCCTTCACCAAGCAGAAAACCACTTGTGAGCAGTTCTGGGTTTTAGCCTCATTTAATCTGCCTCACTGCTCAGTGTGTAGGCAGCCTTGGCGCCTATGTATGTGATTGTAAGGTTGATAGGAGGTATCAGAGCACCAATACAAACTCCATACTGGACCTTTTTTCAGTTTCAATACTGATACGATACACTTGATATGTCAACTTTTTAGCTAAAAATACACCAAAATAAAAGCCTTTTTTTCATTTTGGTTGTGTTCAGTGCATTGATAGCAAAAGGCAAAGTTAAAATCTGTCAAATGGACAAATCGTTGTACGAGTGAAGACGTTTCGCTGCTCATCCAAGCCGCTTCTTCAATTCTGCTCAAGAACTACGGGCCCAGGACTGAAGAAGCGGCTTGGATGAGCAGCGAGATGTCTTCACTCCTACAACGATTTGTTCAGTTGACAGACTTTTAACTTTTGTCTTTTGCTGTGGATTAGACCTGGACGACTGAGGGTTTACACAGATATCTTCATTATCCTTACTGTGAACAGGCTTGCAACTCCACAAACATGATGAATCTTTCACATTATGGCATAAAACGCATTTATCTCCATGGAGAATGTTCTGAAGTACATTCTGTTGCTTCAAGTAAGAATCTCTCAACATCAGAGCAGAGACTGATCCTTAAAACACAATAAACATACAACGAAACCAATTAATTTTTTCAGTGTATTTATTTAATGGAAGACATAATAAAAATTAAATAACTAAATAATTAAAGAAGACATATTGTGCTTACGTCTGCTCTATAGTTATAATCTATGACACCTGTGGATCATTATGTTATAATTTACACATTTTAAATTCACAATATTCATCTAAATAGGCTTAATAAAAGAAACAAGTCCGCTCACTTCTGTGTTAAAAAACTGCGGTGCCCAGTGGGAGCTGACGTCACTGTAAATGTCATCACAAAAAGAGCCACAACACAGAATTTTACGTGTATCACTAAGAAAAAAAAATGGAAATGAAGTAAGTAAAGGGCAGTGGTGAACACGGGTTGATCGGCAGTATGGCATCTCGAAAATAAGCGATTAAAGATTGCTCAAACATGCATGAATCTCTCCAAAAACTCAAAAAATGAGAAGAGAAAACAACAGTCACAGTTGTTTTTTACCGAAACCAGTTCAGTGTTACTCCATTTTATTGTTACCATGACAGCGCTAACCACTCTGCAACTGCGCTTTCACCCCTCTGCAAAAACGCTTGATTCAAACTCTAAAAGGCTGTATACATCTTGATTGACAAAGCCCTTCACGAGCCGCGCAGCATTCTCAAACATTATCAGTCGCATTATGATTTGAATCCGTATCAGCTATTTACATCAAACTTGCCCGTTGCCATTATCCGGCGCGCTTTCAAGGACTCCTAAAATCTCGTCCATCAGAGTAATCCCTCATTAAAGATTAACGTGTTTGGATTTGTAGTGCCGCTATTATAAACGCCACTCGTTGGGTTTTCCATGCGCTATAAAACACTCGTCAGCCTCTTATAGTTGATTACATGATGTGCAATCAGCGCTGAGCTGGCTACCAGGAGACAGGAACTTTCTCTTCACAAGTTTAGCCAAGCTTTTGTTGTTGTTGTTGGCCAGCCCCAGACTTTGTGATGGGATTGATTGGAAGCTTGGGCGTTTTCCATTGGAGATGATTTGATACCCGTTCTGAAAGGTCCTATATTAAACAAAATGGACTCCGTGTGAGCTTTGAGCCACGTTATAATGTTCCCTCCTCAAAAACAGACCTGGAGTTGTGTTTTGTTTCATTCACACATGTTTGAGTAACCCTTTATTTTTAGTACTTGTAGTTTTCAAGTTAACAGCTTCCTTTTACCTTTAGTTCAGTAGAAATTGGCAATTTCCGGGGTTGAACTGATCCAAGTGATTCTAGTGGAAGTGTATGAAGTTTGGAGCACTTCCTGTATTATCACATGACAAATGCGGCCCTCAGACCAGTTTTTATTGGCCCTCAGGCCTCCTGCTGAACCGGCCCAATTGAACATAAGCAGTACTTTTAACAGCAAATTAAACTATTTCTACCACTATATCCTCAAACATCACATTGCAGTGTGATACAGACCTAAAATCAATGTGTTTCAAGCCTTATTAATACACAGCGGCTCTGTCAAAGCTGTGTATAAAGCACTGCACTGTATTCATCACCGGTCTGTCGCCCTCCACTTCGAATGAGATGTGGCCCTCGATAAAAAAAATTTGGGCACCTCTGATCTAAAATATTACCCAATATTCCCTAGTTTAAAGCAAGTTACTATGCAAAATCAACTCTTCAGAGCTTTTAACCATGTTATAGTTGTCTCCCCCACCATTTACTCACCCAAAGTTGTTCTTAGAGTGATTTGTTCATGTTTGAGGAATCTTTAATCCTGTTTTCGCCGCCTCTGCCATACGCCCTCTGCTCTGTACTTACAATTTTGTTTTCTTAATCGATGATACATGTAGGATTCAACAGCGTCACGTAGCCATTTTGGTGCAAATTAAAACAAAAATCTGCAACTCGATGTGATGTGCAACTGTCCATAGGAGGGACCGACATCTCCACGGGTCTTTGTCGTGATGACGTTTATTGCGACATCAGCTCCCATTGGGCACCGCAGTTTTCTATCATGAAATTCAGCTGATCTGTTTCTTTTATTAAGTCATTTTAGATTTTTTTAAACGTTGCAAATTATAGCACGGTGATCCTCGGGTGTCATAGATCATAGCTATAGAGCACATACAAGCCCAATACGTCTTCTTCAACAAAAGTGTATCTAAGATTTAGCTAAAAATCTCTGTTACCTAGCAACCATACCCTAAACAGGGACCAGAGCTTGTCTAATTTACCCAATTAGTAATTATTGAATGAATAAACAAATATGGACATGCTTTTACCTTCTTAAATCAATGTTTTAACTGTCAGAATAATGTGAAAACCTGGCATACAATTTGGCTGACAACCTTTGGCAAAAATCCATCAACTAAACTATTCCTTTAAATGCTCTCTCGCCACTCGTTTCAGCCTTTCTCCGTCCTGTCTCTGCACCAGCCGTAGAACCTTCAGCCTCCCCACCCTCTCGGCCTCCTCCTCTTCCCCACCGGCAGTATACAAACCCCGGGCGAGACATGTTCCCTGACAAATTGATCACCTTGTCTTCACTTCTCTCTCCTCTTTGATTGTTAAGTCGTAATTTCTTCTTCCAAAGTGCCAGTAAAACGACTTTCTAAGCAAAGGTCAAAGATGACAAAATCAAATCAGTTTATAAAGTGGCAAGTCGGAAAAGTTGTCTCGAGGCATTATGGGTAAAGTGTCAGAGGCAAGAAAAACGGCATTTATCAAGAAGAAAAGAGAATCCGAGGCCTTTAAGTCGGGTTGGCTAAATATGGATGCAGTATAGGTGAATGTTCCGCAATGTGGCATTACAAACGTGTCGATCACCATGGAAACAAGCAATATATATATAATTATACAATATATCTGTCCTGGGGCACGGCACATTTTGCTCAAATATATGGGAAAAAAAATCAGGTTCAGACCATGTTTCTCCTCTCTTCCTCCCCCTTTCTTTCTGCCCCTTCTCCTCTTCCTCTCTTCTCCCCTCTCTTCTCTCCCCCCTCCTCCCTCTCTCCACCCCCTCTCTTCTCTCCCTCACCCCTCCCTCCTCTACTCCCTTCCTTCTCTCTCCTCCCTCCCTGTCTCTCCCTCCTCTTCTCCTCCTCCTTCTCTCCCTCATCTCCCTTTTTCCTCTCCCCATCTTCTTCCCCCGCCCCCTCTTTTCCCCCTTCTCACCCTCTCTCTTACTTTTTCCCCTCCTTCTTCTCCACCTTCTTCTCTCCCTCTTTTTCTCCATCTCTCTCTCCTCCTTTCTACTCCTTCTCTCCCTCTCCTCCCCCTCTCATCTCTTCCTCGCCCTCCTTTCCTCCTCCCCTCCTCCTCTCCCCATCCTCTCCTCCTCCTTTTCCACCCCCTCCCTTCTTCTCCCTCTCCCTCCCTCCCACCTCTCCCTGTCTCTCTACCTTTTCCCCCTCCACCTTCTCCACCTTTCTTCTCTCCCTCTCCTCTCTCTTTTTCTCCCCATCTCTCTCTCCTCCTTTCAGCTCCTTCTCTCCCTTTCCTCCCCCTCTCTTGTCTCCCTCACCCTCCTTTCCTCCTCCTCTTCTCCTCCTCCTCTCCCCCATCTCCCTCTCTCTCCCTCTCTTTTCCCCCCATCCTCTTCCCCCTCCTTTTTTTCTCCCCCTCTCCCGTCTCTCCTTTTCCCCCCTCCTCCTTCTCCCCTTTCTTGTCTCTCTTCCTCTCTCTTTTTTCCCCTCCTCCTTCTCCACCTTTCTTGTCTCCCTTTCCCCCCTCTCCACCCTATTCTTCCTCTCCCTCCTCTCCTCCTCCTCTTCCCCCTTATTTTCTTTTAACATTACTCTTCTTCCCACAACTCGAATGTCCAGCTACAGTCTCTTGCCTCTTCTTCTCCTCTTCGTGAGTTGATGCTAACGTTCATTGACCATATCGGAGCGAGGTTGACCCCAAAGACGACCCTCGCTCCCGTCAGCTGAGCGAGCGCCCCCTTCCGAGCTCCGTCCACGGGCTGGAGGTTTGGAGGAGACGGGCGTAGCACCACCGGCCTGACCCAAACCTAACCCCAGCTCCTGCACACACCCCGGCCGTATTGACTTTCCCAGTGGAGCGTGATTGTGCTTGTTTATGCCTCATCCGTCTTTGGCCATCTTTCACTAAGTTGTGGTTAACCTTGGAGTGAGGTTTTTGTTTTTTGGGTTTTTTTTAGTGGCATATTCTCTCACTGGAGGATAAAGGTGCACTGAAAACTGTGGGGCAAACCGTGGCGAGTTCTTTTCGCAAACTGAAAACCCTCTGTTCCACCTTGTGATGTCATGTGGTAATACAGGAAGTGCTCCACTGTGTTTGTAAACTCCATACTCCTTCACTAGAATCATTTGGATCATTTCAGCCCTGGAAATGCCAATCTCTACTGAAGGTAAAAGGAGCTGTTAACGTGAAAACTACCACTTCATGACATCACAAGGTGGAACAGAGCATTTTGAGCTTTGAAGATGTAGACAGACTCATAATGCAGGATTACTCAAACATGTGTGAATGAAACAAAACACAACTCCGGGTATGTTTTTGATTAGGTAACAGCGTTATAATGTGATTTAAATCTCACAAAAATCCATTTTGTGTAATATAGGACTTTTAAGAGTGTGTGGAGGGTCTGCCACTTGTCTCCATGTAGATAAAATATTCCACGGTAGACATAAAACCTATCAATCTCCATGGAAACAAGCAAATCATGAATGAGTATGGAGTTTAAAAACACAATCTAGCACTTCCTGTATTACCACATGACATCACAAGGTGGAACAGAGGGTTTTTAGTTAGAGAGATGAACTCGTGCGTGAATGAAACAACAGCGTAATACAGGCCGTTTAAATAAACTGCTAAATCTGATGTGAGTAATCAAAGGGACTATGATCAGATCAAAAATGAGATGATTTGGGTTTTACATGTCATTTAAATAATATTATAACTCCAAATCTCAATCTGATTACAAAAAACCTGCCCTTTTCTGACCGAGATTCGTTCCAGATTCGCCAAGTGAGTCCATTGCAACTCTCGAAGCTCAAAGGTTAAAACGGACTGGAAATACACTAGGTAAGAGTTTTAATATGCAAAGCAGTCAAACCTTTCTTTGTCTGTGAACAGTTGGAGCTTCTCCAGTTTGCCAAATGCCTTTATTTACCTCGGTGAAGTGAGCATACAACAGCTTATGCATTAGCGACAAGGAGTGAAGATAGAGTTTGTCTTCCAAGTTTACCTAAGAAACAGCCGATATTAGAGTTAATATTTGTGGCAATTATCACAGACAAAATAATGCATTAGAGAGAAATAACATCTGTCAACTGGACAAATCGTTGTAGGAGTGAAGACGTTTCGCTGTTCATCCAAGCCGCTTCTTCAGTTCTGGTCAGATTACTCGTGGACACTGCCTTATATCTATCTGAAGGGCGGAGCTAACTACACTGAACCTAAAACCATATTGTCAATGGTTTCTGTTTGTAGGCTAGGTCTATTGTGCTACCCTAAGTGTGCACTGTGCTTGTGTCCTACTTAACATAGTCATTCAAGCCCCTAGCGAGTGGTTTCACACCGATTACCATCCTGGCTAGCCCTTTTTGGTTTTTTTTGGTCTGTCTTAGCCTTATGTTGCACTTTTCCAGGCGTTCAAACTTGCTTTACGGCCCCCCTGACCACCACCAACACTCATGCACACACCACATTCATACTAGGCAATTTAGGTAAAGTGTCTTGTTAAAGGACATAACAACAATTTTGCCACTAGCTCCCCACAGTGGCACCTGGTACTCCCTGCGGTTTCCCATCCACGTACTAACCAGATCCAGCCCTGCTTAGCTTTGAGATCAGGCTTTGACGAGGAAGTTTGGCCTATGTACAAGTTTAAATGCATTTCTTTCATTAGCATCATGGGACACCAGCTGCAGCTTCTTGGGATGCTGTATTTGGAGTAATAGTAGAAGTATTAATAGTATATTTACTTTTAAACGCTTTACCAAAAGACTATATAACGTGAGAATAAGTTGTTTAAGTCTACAAGTTTCCAAAGGTTGGTCAGTCTGAAGCGTACTTTCAGTACAAAGGTCAAGGATTGTATTTTTAGCAACCGGTGCATTAAAATTACATTCAGAATAGAGACTTATGAAATACACTTTAGTATTTAAACTTATGCATACTTATGTCGCAAGAAAATATTGTGTTATGCAACTGAAAACTTGTAGATAATATTGTTATTGAAAGATATATTTGTCAGGCAGAGGTGGGTGTAAAAGCTAGAAAGAGTACTTGAGTAGGATTAAAGTAACAAAATGAAGAAAAAAAAAAAAATAAAAAGACTCCAAAAATGACAAATATTACTATTAGTATTAGTAGAAGTACAAAGTAGTGTCCAAGAAATTACTCAAGTAAGAGTAAAAAAATATATATATTTGGGGAGACTATTATTAGAAGAGGAAGAGGATGTAATATCTGTCTGGATGTAATATCGATTTAAAATTTAAAGTCAATGTCATTTGACTTCTTAATTAATCAATGAATCAATTAATTAAATAATTTAAAGCCCCAGTATGTAACCTTTTGGCGCAAAATAGACTAAAATTAAAAATTAAAAAAAACATGATTTTTATTTTCATTTTGGTTGTTTTTATTGCACAAAAAACATGCATCTTTACTCTGTGAGCTTACATCTCCACAAACCCGACTCTTACTTGACCTGCTTGTTCCTATGATAATGTCGTTTTTGGCTTTAATCTTCCACAGTACAGCATATCTAGAACGAGAATGTTCCGAAATATAGTTTTAACTTTGTATTTCCATTAAATCATCTCAATGATGTGCCACCTCCAGAAAGTTACATACTCTCTTATTTAATGGAGTCAACATAAAGCTTTTGTCAGCTCTAGACTTGTTCACAGTGGGAAGAGTAACCAAAGTTTGACTCAAGTAGAAGCAAAAGTAGTGTCTAAAAAGGACTCAGAAAAGTATTTATTTGATCTTTATTTATACAGGGAGAGCCCCATGAGAGCACTCAGACTCTCCTTTTCACGGGCACCCTGTTCAATTACAGAAAAATACAAACAAAGACAAACAAAAATAAGTCCATAAGTCCATTTAAAACATTAAAACAGGAGCAGGTGGGAGAGTAAAAGTGCATCACCAGATTATTAAAGTGCATTTGTGGCACCAAAGTATCCAATTTTGCTTGTCCTTGAAACATATTCCATTTTTGGGAAGCAAAACGGCCAAAAACCCTTTTTGTCACACCTTAGACTTATAGAATCATGTGACTGAGATCGACCGATATGGGTTTTTTCATGGTCGATGGCGATACCGATTCTATAGAATACTTAGCAACCGATGGCAGATAAGCTCCGTCGATATTTTTGGTCTGATACATATATAGGGCCAATTTTGATAATTTTATTCAAATTGTGATTTAAATTGACGACAAACTCACCCACAAACCAATAAAAGAGCAGTGCATCACATTTACTGCAGTTGTCTCTTTTTATTTAAGTGTTAATATAAAGCTTTGTGTGTATGTTCGAGGAAGCACATCGACCGAAATGAAATACCAGCAAACCGATGTAACAGCCAACTGATCGTGTTTTCAATGTTCTTGTATCAAAGTACAACAAACAAGTGAGATACTCAGACAGTGTATCAAGTACTCCCTTATGAATACGTTTCATACTGTGTTGTTCTCTTCTAACAAACAGCGATGGCCAACCTACTTTTTCATAGAGTGTACAGTGATGGGTTTTAGGTTCACCGTATGATCTCATGGAAAGGTTATTGAGTAAATGTAACTTTTGCTCCCACCTCTGGGCATCTATAAATTCTACTTATCAAACTGACTATAAATCACCATCTAATCACATCTCACTTTAAACGCTGACATATTTCCTTAGGGTATGTTTTAATATTCAGCTATTTTCCATCCATGTTCCTAATAGTTTGCCATTGAATCGCAGCGTAGTCTACTTTTTGTCAATTATTTCTTGCCTCGGGCCATTTTAATACTTGTCAGTTTCATCATCACTAATGAATGCGAATCAAAGTGACTCATTCCAATCCACAACAGATTAATTATGTAATTTCATTTCAATTCACAAAGAACTGTCACATTGTGAGGCTATCTGTGAAGCTCCAAAGTTGTCTCCGTGTTACAATTTTGTTACTTCAAGTGCATTCAACAAACTTTGAAGCGAGATATACTGTCTTGCTTAAGAAAATATAGACAATGTAAACGATAATATTGAAACTATGTAATGTTACAGACTCCGTAACCCTAAAGCAGGATCCCAAAAACTATAAATGTACAAAATTGTTAACATTTTAGTCGTACAGTGGCCCCTCGTTTATTGTGGGAGTTACGTTCCAACAATAACCCGCAATAAGCGAATTCCGTGTTTTAAGGCTGTAAAACCCCTCACCACACACTTTATACACTTTTCTCAAACAGGCATTAACATTTTCTCGCATTTCTCTCTTGACAAACACTCACAGAGTTCAAACCTTCAGAGATTTTAAAAAAATAAGCACAGTACTATAGAACAAAACCAAATACTATACTGTACTGTAAATAAAAATTTTTTGAAATACTGTAACAAATTTAATTTTCATGAGAAACCTACGAGGTTGGACACATAAGAAATGATTAATAGTGATGCGTATTTCATAGTTCCTCACAGTGACCACACCTCTTCCGTTGCTGTAATGTCTCGTGATGTTCTTTTTGCTGCAGTCACTGATCCACAAAGCTAAAGCAGACTCTGTCCTTACGATGGTCTTGTTGAAGTTACAACTCTTTTTGCATCCTTGTTCAAACTTATTGCTGCTGTCGTCCGTATGTTATTTTCCTACTTCTTTATGTGACGAACCCAAGATTCATTTATTCCGTAATGGCGCCCCCTACGGCAGCGGAACTTCAACCTTCCCTCAGCATGTCCAGAAGTCAAACTTTTTCTGTAATGGTTAGCATCTTCCTCAGTACAGGAGACGCTGCACATCCCTTAGCCAACCAGGACGCAGACCACGATGCCAAAATAAAAATAAAAAAAAAAGCGGTAGCACTTGCATGTATAGCGGTAGCACTTGCATGTATAGCGGTAGCACTTGCATGTACAGTGAACCCTCGTTTATCGCGGGGGTTACGTTCCAAAATGAACCCGCGATAGGTGAAATCCGTGAAGTAGTCAGCTTGATATTTTACAATTATTATATATTTTTTAATGTTGCAAAACACCTCATTACATACTTTATACTTTATACACTTTTCTCGGGCAGGCATTAACGTTTCCCTCACATTTCTCTTCTCTAATAGCAGCTGCACATCGCAGCACAGGCAGGATTTTTTTCTGTTTCCTCCCGCGCTGCTGCACTGAGAGAACGGGGAGCAGGAGACTCTCGCGGGACCCGCATCAAAACTCTCGGGATCGGGCAGGATTCACAAGTGCTCGGGCGGGAGTGGGCAGTCAGACCGGGTCCCGACTACATGATCTGTCCTGAGTGACACAGGCCACATAGCACCAGACTCCACGGCAGATCCGCTTGCAGTTCGCCAAATCCGCCCCGGAGTCAGACGCGCTTTGCAGAGGCGCGGCGCCCTTGCTTTGGATCCGCGCTCCGGATGCCCGCTATGGGGCCCCCCGCCGCGCGGGGAAGAACGGCAATTAGGCATCGGGATCGGGCGGGAACGGGATTGAAATCCCCATCCCGTGCAGGTCTGTACTCTACAAAGCTAAAGCTACGGAAGAGAAGAGTCTGCGCACTACGCTACCGATCCAAAACAGTCCGCGTTCATAAACTGCAAAAAAACAACATGTAAAATTGCACCCAAAAAATCCGTGAAGTAGTGAAGCCGCGAAAGATGAAGCGCGATATAGCGAGGGTTCACTGTATAGCGGTAGCACTTGCATGTATAGCGGTAGCACTTGCATGTATAGCGGTAGCACTTGCATGTATAGCGGTAGCACTTGTATATATAGCGGTAGCACTTGCATGTATAGCAAGTCATTTGCCTGGGGTCCAGAATACACGCTTCTTCTAGTACAAAAAATGTACTTGGCCACAGTACTTTCACGTTTATTTTTGTTACTTCCCACCTCTGCCAACCAGACAAAGTGCGCTTTTTAGTTTTTCAGTAGCACTTTAAGGACCCTGGCCATTCCAAGCTAATCCAAAAATCATGAGCTTTGTCGAAACTGTGACAGCCTGTTTTTTTTAATAAAATCCACTACATGGGTGATGTATCGGCCTGGCCCTCCAGCGGAACCCGCGCCTCCATCGAGATATTATTGGAAATCAGTGCTAGGAGGTACGTCGGCGAGAGATTCATTAGCCCTTTCGCTAAGCCTTAAAAATGACAAAGTAAGAAGATATAGTCCGTATTGTCAGACTGAAGACGGATTTTTCAACCTCCTAGACGCTTCGCAGTCCGATGCTATCCATTATTTTCCCCGAGCAGGAATTATGTGCATACAGTTTAAAGCCTAGTACATAAAAATCATGAGAAAAGTGATATTGGCGGCAGTGTTTTATGCTGAAATTCCCAATGGTACTTCCTGGAAAACTGCATTATTTAAAAATAAGGAAGAAGACCTGTTTTATGTGGAGAAAATTGTGCTGTGGTTAGGAGGATATTTTAGGTGATGTGCTTGGGAATTTGACAATGTATGAATGTATTTAAAAGGCCCCGTGTCTGATTTTTTCACATGTATTTGAGCACTTTTTCTCGTCCCAGTACAGATATATTTATAAACACCTCTTGAGGTAGAAATATGTGTGCTGCATGCTGTCTTCAATTAATCAGAAAGTGTTTTATTATCAGACAATCAGAAAGTGTGTGTTAGCATGCTATTTTTACAGTGAAAAATTCATTTTAAACAGTTTGGGGCAGCGGAGTTATTCCTCACTTCTCCAACACACTGCTCGCATCCTTAGTATTTAATGCGATTTTATTTTTTTTTCACATCTTTTAGAATGTTAACAACAACTAGCATGCTAACAGTGCACTTCCTGGTACCAATACTTCTTGGTTCACACACGGCGGTCTCTTTTTAAACCTATTGTGCTTATGTCTGAATTATAGCTGTTATAATTTGGACATTTTAAATCACAACGAATAAGAAAATAAAGTTGGAGAATGAGGTAAGTAAAGAGCAGTGGGTTTATACCAGCGCCAGTGAAAATGAGGATTGATCGGCAATATGGCGTCTTGAAAATAAGTGATTAAAGATTGCTCAAACATGGACAAATCACTCTAAAAACAAGTTAAGGTGAGTAAATGGTGAACGGAAACAACTATAATGGTTAATGGCTCTAAAAATCAATTTTGCATCATAGCTGCTTTTACAATATACGTGCACTGGGACAAAACAAAATTTTACTTTATTGCATGAAAAAAATCTGCTACAACCCCTTAGACAAATAGCGACTGGTTTTCAAAAACAAGCTGACAGTCTCGTACCTTATCTTTCCTATTGAAATCTTGTTAACCCTAACTAAGTGCATCCCTAAGTCAGCTCCTGTGTCATTAGCTGCCACTCTCTTTTGATGGATTAACGTTCCCCAGAAAGAGTTAACGCCTCCCGACCGCAACCCGACCATTAACCCCACCCCCACCCCGTCACGCCACTCCGGGAGTCCATAACGAGAAGACGAAGGGCAGGTTGTTACCTCAAATCACCCCAATCAACTGGAAATCGAAAGGCATTGATTGCCATTAGGGGCACTGGTGGTCGGGCAGATTGACCGGAAGGGAAGGTTACAGTAACTATGTAGCCGTGTTTAGCTTTCCCCGACTGTGGCTAATGAGAAGAGGTAAGTGATTGATGCTAGCAGAGGTGCTAACCACAAATGGAATGGAGAAGCAGGGAAAGAGTTGTTAGGGAATGGCTTGTTGAGCGTTCGAAATTGGGAGTGAATTTACGGTATTCGGAATTGCGTTTTTGGTTATTTTATGGAGCAGTAGTATTGGTATCTTATGCTAATACCCATAACAACAGCTCAAAAAGGTTGCAAGTTTGATTTCCAACGTTTCAGTGGTTGCTCTGCTGTCCTATCAACCTAAAACATGCATAGTTGGCAAGTCCTCCAGTTAGCTATTGTTGTCTGGAAAAAGATAATGTTGTCACAATACTAAAACTTCAAATTCAATTTTGATACTAAGGAATAGACTCGATACTCAATATGGATTCAGATACCACAATGATAATTGACAAACAATAACAAAAAACACTTTTAGACAATAGAATGTGATTTTCAACATCAAATAATAGTACCTTCTTTCATATTCCCGTGTGGCCTTATATCTGCGTTATCCTTCGTCCATGGGTGTATACTAGTCTGTGTGGTCTTATACTTGTTCTTTTTTGTGACCTTTTAGTATTGATACTTGCTCAAATGAGTATCTAGCACAGGGGTGCCCACACTTTTTCAACATCGGATCTACTTATAAAGTGACCAAGTCAAAAAGAACTACCACCTTCTATAAAAAATGTTAAACATATTTAATTGTATTTTTTATACTGAACAATGAAACTTACATTTTTGTCACTCTGATGACTGGCACTGAATGGAATCAGCCAGGGATCCATAGTCCGGAGAATAGCTGCTCATAGCCATCCTCAGCCATCTTCATGTTAGAAAAGGCTGACTCGCACAAATAAGTGGAGCCGAATAATGCAGTCAAGGAGGATGCGCACTTCCTCATGTTGGGGTACTTTTCCTCTGTGAGTAAGTTCCAGAACTGTCCATGAGCCCTGGACTTAAGCTGAATGTCGGCTTGTAGTGTCAGAATCTCCTCCTCCACTCCAGAAGAGTTCAGGTGAAAAAGTGATGCAATTTTTGTTGACAGTGACTAAACATCAGCATCTTCCCGAAAAGAGTAACACATAAATGTAGCGATTGGCTCCAATAAAACAAAGTCTTGAAAGCGTTTGTCAAACTCCGACAGACAGTTCTCAGTCTGCTCTGTGTAGCGTGCACTGTCAAGTAGCACGTACGCCCTGCGTCTCTAACTCTGACGCGAGGTTCTGGAAGTTTCCCAAATCATGGCGCTTCATCTTTGACAATAGATGCTGCATTTTCCATTTGAAAGCAGTAACTGAGCTGATCATATTTATCACAGTTTTGTCTTTTCCTTGTAACTCGACATTAAGGTCATTCAACAAGTTGGTCAGATCTGTTAAAAATGCTAAGTCTAGCAGCCACTGGTCGTCATTTAGTTGCGTGTATTCCGCATGTTTAGCGACACGGAAAAACTCCTTAATCTCTGGACAGAGCTCTCGAAATCTTTGCAGGAACTTCCCTCGACTAAGCCATCTCACGTTAGTGTGTAGCAACAACTCCGAGTGATTGCAGTCAGCCTTGTCCAGATGTGCGCAGAATAGCCGTCTTTGACGAGATCTAGTGCGAATAGAACAGGCAATCTTTGTTGTTACATCCATTATCTCTTTCATGTTGAGCATTTTTGCGCATAACGCTTGTTGGTGTATTATGCAGTGGTAATTGAGGAAGTCCAGGAAAATATCATTGTCCCTGCACCTGGCAATAAATCCATTTGAACGACCAACCATCGTGGGCGCTCCATCCGTGGTGACGGACACCAGTTTGCACACTGGGAGTTGGGTTTTCTCAATAAAATTTTTGAAAGACTGAAAAATGTCCTCTCCTCGTGTATGTTCAGTCATGGACAGTAATGTTAACAGCTTCTCTTTTGCAGTCATATCGGGTAATACCCTCCGAATAAAAACACACAACTGGGCTGTGTCGCTCACATCTGTAAACTCGTCCAATTGCAGTGAGAAACACTCGCAGGCCGCGATATCCTTCCAAAGTTGCTGGGTCAAATCCTCGGCCATAGCTTCACTGCACCGTGTAACTGTACTTCTTGATAGTTGGAGAGCTTTAATTGAAGATAATATTTCTGGTTTGTTTTTAAAGTCTCGAAACAACGTGTTAGCTGCTTCAACGAATGCCTCTTTTATCATCTCTCCGTCTTGTTAGGACTTCTTGTGCTTAACAATTAAGTGGCTCACCTGAAATGATGCCTCGGTGGCTGCCTTTGCTTTCGGGGTCAGATGTGTAAACAATAACTGCTGTCCGAACAACTGGGATTTTAGATCCTTCACCTTTCTCTTTCTCAGCTCACTTTTTGGAGGAAAGGTAGTGTCATAGCTTTTGTGAACAGTCTGAAAATGCCGCTCCACATTTCCTTTCTTCGGAATAGCAACAGTACACTGGCAAATGAGGCAAACATTTGACATTGTGAAAAAATTGGTCCTCCTCCCATTCCGTATGAAAGTGGTAGATTTTTGGCTTCTTACTTGGTCCAGCTCCTGCACTCATTTTATATAATTAAGTTTAGATAGAAAAAATAAATTGGAGCTAACTAGATAATGCGATGGCTTGATTTTGTGTGGCCACATTTGGCGTGCGTGTACAAACGC
This sequence comes from Periophthalmus modestus, assembly GCA_019594935.1. Lineage (NCBI taxonomy): Eukaryota > Metazoa > Chordata > Actinopteri > Gobiiformes > Gobiidae > Periophthalmus > Periophthalmus modestus. Next base: position 12,777,606 of record JAIEZT010001243.1, read on the forward strand.
CTGGTGTCTACTTTTGGGGGAATGTCTCGCGATCTACTCGTACTACCTTTGCGGTCAACCGGTAGATCACGATCGACGTATTGGGCACCAATAATCTTAATGAGCAGGTGGTGTATCCCCCCAACCAGAAAAGTTACACAGTGCAACTTTAAAATTTGGTCCAAGATCTAAAGAAATGCAAACCAAATTACACAACAAACTTTCTTGCCCCATTTCCCCCAGTTCCTGCTCCTTACATCTTCTGTAGCAACCATAACTTCTTTTAACCAATTAGGAAACACTTCAAGAAAATCCCGGCTCGTCTACCTTCACCGCAACTCCAAAAAACGACTTTGTGCCTACATTTTAATTACTCCCCCAAAGTATTTGCCGTAAACAAAATCGTATTCCACTGCTTCTAATGAGCAACCCCGTGTGATTGATGCATGCACAGCTCAGTGGAATTGGAGATCACATCTGACTTCTTGAGCATGGGGGGAGTTACATTTTAGAGTAGCTGTCTTGGATGGAATCGAGCCAAACTCGGGACATCTGTAAGCAGCGCAGTTCTAGCTAGCATCACTATAGAGTATGTGCGGTCGCTCATTTGATCGGGCCCAAAAATAAATTATTCAAAAAGAGAAAAACATGCTTCAATTGGCTCCATGCACAACATCGCCTGGCAGCCTCACCGTTAGTGTCACTACTTCCTGTGGACGGGGAGCCGCGGGTAGATGTCACTGACAAAATATTAAATACTCCACAGATAAAGTGAATACTTCACCGCAGGACGGAAAGAGAGATGACTGTGTCTCAGTGCTAACACTAATGCAGATATCGAGGCATAATAAATATTAAAACGAAGTCACAAACTGAAGTATTTTACATATAAAAAATAACTGGGAAGTCTTTATTTCAATGCAGGGATGGGCAAACTTTTTAACGCATGGGACACAATGGGTTTTATGTAAATATTTGAATATATATATATATATATAATATGTATATATATATATATATGTATATATATATGTATATTATATATGTATATATATATATATGTATATATATGTGTATATATTATATATATTATATATGTGTGTGTATGTATATATATATATATATATATATATATATATATATATATATATATAGTGTGTGTATGTATATATATATATATATGTGTATATATACACACATATGTGTGTATATATATATATACACACACATATGCATATATATATATATATATATATATGTGTATATATATATATGTGTGTATGTATATATATATATATACACACACATATATGCATATATATGTGTATGTGTGTGTGTGTGTATGTATATATATATATACATGTATATACACATATGCATATATATGTGTGTGTGTGTGTGTGTATATATATATATATATGTGTACACACACACACATATATATATATATTATATGTGTGTATATGTATATATATATATATATATATATATATATATATATATATATATATATACATACAGCTGTTCCTAAAGATATAGGCTTGTATGTGTGAATCATATATACATTTACAATGTGTAATCAAAATGTATACATTGAAATTTGTATATTCAGGGTGGGAAAAAAATGTGTTTAGAAATGTAGTTTCTCAAATACAGTTCTCAAAACAGATTTTTTCATATGTATTTGAGCCAAAGCTGTCTTTCCTCAGTACAGACACATTATATAAATGTCCCTTGAGGTCAAATTTATTAGTCAACTGTGTACTGTCTTTATCTAAGGAATAAGCGTTTCAAAATTGCCCAAGAATCAAGAAATGTGCCCTGTAGCATGCTAGTTTCATAACAGATTGTGTCCTATGAAAGTTAAGAAAAGTGCTCATAAACTCATAATAATTAGCTCCGAGTTGAATTGTGTGGTAAGTGAGGAATAATGTTGGACCACTTCAAACTGTTTAAAATGAACCAGTTCTGTTTTTCACATTTTTAAAATCCAGCACAGAACCTTGAAATGTGTGAGCTGATTCTTGATTTGAAATTATACATCACAGATCTAATAGAAAACCCAATGAGATAAAATTAAATTGGGCAAAGCTCAGAGCTTATTGTCCATATGAGAGGTAGTCTACTACCACTGCTACTACTACTGCTACCACTACTGCTACCACTACTACCACCACTATCTACTACTACTACCTCTACTACTACTACTAATACCATCACTGCTACCACTACCACTACTCACTGCTACTACCACCACTACTACTACTGCTACTATTTCTACTACTACTACCACTACCACTACCTCTACCTCTGCTACTACTACTACTGTCACTACCTCTACTACTACTACTATTACTACTACCACAACCTCTACCACTACTACTGCTGCTACTACTACTAATACCACTACCACCATTACTATTACTACTACCACTATCAGTACCTCTACTACTACTACTACTACTACTACTGCTACTACTCCAATACCCCCAACCAATGCACACAAATAAGCAAAAAAACAACCCAGCAAACAAAAAGTACTTCATCTTGATTTGAATTTACAAATCACTAATGGAAAGCCCAATGAGATAAAGCGATATTTTGCAGCCCTCGTTGCTCGTTGTGCATATGAGAGGTAGAGTCATTTTTTGGCGAAGGCGTGATTTGATCTCGCGAGGCAGTGTCGGGGTGGTGGTTTTGTTGTGTGCTATCAGACTGAACAGAGCATTGTCCATTCACATGTCTCTGTGGCTTTCATCTCCGCCTGCCTCTGCCTGTACTCAGCCCAGCGCCGGCTCTATGGACACAACAAGAAACTATTTGATGTTACGAAATGGTAACATGTGTCGACTTTCACATCTCACTTTTTATTTTGGATACAGGATTGTACTTGCTCATAAAATGTCTATAAAAAGCAATATTCAGGCTGCTAAAAATGTGTTTGACTATCTTAAAAACACAAAGTCCAGAACTAGTTTATTTTAAACAGTTTGCAGTTATTCCTCACTTCTAATTATTCACCGCAGAGAGTTTATAAGCGGAATTTTGTGGTCGAGATAGAGCTAACAACAACTAGCATGCTAACAATGAACTTCCTGATGGGACAATAAAACGTAGTAGTAGTAGTAGTGGCAGTGGTATTAGTGGTGTGGTGTGGGTAGTAGAAGTAGTAGTGTAGTAGAGTCGTAGTAGTAGTAATAGTAGTAGGAGTAGTGGTAGAGGTAGTGGTAGTAATAGAAGCAGTAGAAGTATTAGTAGGAGTAGTAGTAGTAGTAGTGAATAGTAGTAGTGTATTGTAGTGGTAGTGTAATGATAGTAGTGACAGAGGTGGTGGAAGTAATAGTAGTAGTTGTAGTAATAGTGATAGTAGTCGTTCTAGTAGTAGTAATGCAATGGTAGTAGTAGTCGTAGTAGTCGTAGCAGTAGTAGTACTGGTTAGTAATAGTAGCAGTACTGACAGAGGTGGTAGTAATAGGAGTAGTGGTAGTAATATTGGTAGTGGTAGTAGTGGCAGTAATCGTGGTAATAGTTGTGGTAGTAGTGCTAGTGTTAGTAATAATAGTAGTAGTGGTAGGAGTAGTAATAGTAGTACTAGTAGTAGTACAGGTTGTTTATCTACTCTGCAAAGTTCCTGGTGCAATTCCCAGTGCTGCCAGTTGGTTTTCCAGGTCTTTCCCTGTGTGAATGTGTCATATCCCACTGGTCAAACCACATCTCCAAATCCCACAGAAATAATAAATAATAAATACTGTTTCTGTAAAACGCATATGGAAATTAATTTGCATCTAGTGAAGGACCGTGTCTCCAACTGCATCTTAAGTACTCACGGGACACTAGAATATAATGATGTTACATATATGAATATTGTGTCATACTCCAGGAGGGTTAAAAAAGTGTGTAGAATATATTCTCATAAGACCCCAGCATGTCATTACAGAATGGTGAATCTGGCAGCGTGCCTTGGGAGAGCCGGAGCATCATTGGAGTAATAGATGAGAAATATTATAATTGTGGGATAGGGCCAGTTTTAATTTATTAAGAAACTAAGTGAAGTGAACTAGCTCTTAAAAGTCCTAAATTATACAAAATTGACTCTTGTGAGTTTTTATCCATATTAGAATGTTGAATGCTGTTTCCTCCTCAAAAACATACCCAAAGTTGTGTTTTGTTTCATTCACACGTTTGAGTAACACTTTATTATTAGTCTGTCTACATCTCAAAAGCTCAAAATGTTCTGTTCTACCTTGCGATGCCATAAAATGATCATTTCAAGTTAACAGTTACTTTTTACAGTAGAGATCGGCAATTAAAGAGCTGAAATTATCCAAATGATTCTAATGGAGATGTATGGAGTTTAAAAACGCAGTGGAGCACTTCCTGGATTACCACATGACATCACAAGGTGAAACAGTGTGTTTTCTGTTTGAGAGAAGAACAAAGCCTAAATATGCGGGATTTGTGTGTTAAACATGTGAATGAAACAAAACTCAACTCCAGGTGTGTTTGTGATAAGGAAACAACATTATAATTTAGATCAGAAAGTAGTGTTATATCGGACCTTTAAGAACAGCTTTTATCAGTGAAATATTTTCAATATTTAAAGTGCAAAGATACACGTTAGGATTAAGATTATATTTAATGCCTTTAGAACAAAAAAACCCAAAACTAAGATAGGCTTTTCCATGGCAGGTTGCGTAAATATTTATGCTCTACTCCCTGGATCGATGGTTTGGTTTGCTTGAAACATCAATTGAAAATAAAAGATCAACTACCTCTACCACAACTACCACTGCCACTACCACTGCTACTACTACCACTACCTCTACCATTACCACTGCTACTACTACCACTACCTCTACCATTACCACTACCTCTACCATTACCACTGCTACTACTACTACTACTACTACCACTACCACAACAACTACTACTACCACAACAACTACTACTACCACAACAACTACTACTACCACAACAACTACTACTACCACAACATACCACTACTACTACAACAACTACTACTACTACCACTACTACTACTACTACTACTACTACTACTACTACTCTACTACTACTAGTTGTATTAGTACTACCACTATTACTGCCTCTACCACTACCTCTACCACTACCTCCACCACTACTACTATACTACCAATACTACTACTACTGCTACTACTACTACTACAATACCCCCGACACCAACCAATCCCCACAAATAACCAAATAAACAACCCAGCATACAAAAAGTACTTCTGTTTACCCCAGCCCGGCTTTAGTATTCATGGGCCCACTCCGGCAGCATGTTGTCTGCGTGCACATCCTGCCGCCACAACGCCAATTACAAGCGCGGTGCCTGGCTCGCCTAATATAAATGTAAATCAGCCTTTTAACTTGTACACAAGAACTCCTGGGCGCGCCGGGGTGGTTCGAGGGTTTTGGCGGAGGGAGGGGGTGCGCGCACACTTCCGAGTCACCTCCAGATAATGATGGGCTTCCGTGCCATCGCCATGCGCCCCCTTCTCATCACAAAGGCTGTTGTAGTGAATACAGCGGTGCAGTTCCCGGTGGACACTTGTTTAGGGGCTTTTGTTGGTGTTTGCAGGTATAGCGGGGCTGGAATGAGCAGCTCCTCGGAATGGTTGTCAGGTGTGGAGTGAACTGGGAAGATAGGCAGGAAAGTAATACAGCTGCAGGGCTTGTACACGACCCCCCCCCATGCACCGGTACAGATATGTTGTATCAGCCGCTCTTGAGGTCAAAATAAGTCGGTTTTGTACTGTCTGCATGGAATTCTAAAGCATTTTGTTGTCTGAGAATCAGTAAGTGTGCAGGTAGCATGCTAGTTGTTAGCTTTACCGAAAGGCAAAACCCCGCTCTGGTCTCTGAGAGTTGTGAAAAGTGCTTATAAACTCATTGAAGGTGAATAATCAATGCTTGGAATGGTTAAGGTCAGTGAGGAATAAATTTGGACCACTGCAAATTTAAAAAAATGAACTAATTCTGTTTTTCACGTTTTAGACAGTAAATATCATGTACAGCACCTTTAAGTTTTTTTTTTATTTTTATTTTTTTATTTTTTTTATTATTATAGGATAGGACCTTCTAAATAAATAAATATAATTATAGCCATATGTATGTTAACACTTGAACAACTACATTTTAAATACCCTTAATAAAGCATGAACAAAGACTTAATTCTTTATGAACAAGAAATTTATTAACAATGATTTAGGCTTAGTAACTACCAAATATCAGCTCCTAACTCTAACCCCCAAGTCTTTGTTCATATTTGATTAAAATGTAGTTATAAAATTGTCGACTACCAAATTTGTCTAACCAGAGTCGCTCTGTTCTGCACGTCTTTACTGCCGCAAGATTAGTCTAAATAAAGTCCATAGCTAATCAGCCCTAAGCAGATCTTTGATGATTTGAAACAAGTGGAGCTATTTAAATTACGCTAAAACAATAGCTTCTAGCATCAAAGTTGATTGGAAACTGAAGAGGTGAGAGCTCTTGACAAAAACAGGCTACATCTGTTTCCATGTAACAAAATGCAACTCCAGTTATACTTTTGATGAGGGAACATTATAACACGATTAAAAAGTCCAAAGAGTTAGCATAGCAGGAGTTGTATTTTGCTTTATTCACGTTTGTTTGATGAATCCCTAAGCCCTGTAAAAATACACGATTTTGAATTTCCCAGTTTTGTGACGTCATAGGTAAAAGTCTGGATATCTCCTTGTGCTATTTTTAAGTCCATAAAACAAAATCTGAGAATTTCTGCCACCACATCACATTCATTGCAACTTCATGCCTCTGTTGCACGTCCGAAAACGATTTTTAACTTTTTTGTGAGTTTTGTAAATGCTGACCTAACCCCAGTTCCCAGTATTGTAGAAATACTGAAGTAATACGCCTATTGTCTGAAAATACACATTATTTTAAGTTCTAAAACACAAAATGCCAAAACAAAGGTACTCAAGAGCATATTTCAAGGCCAATAACCGTACAAATAATGCATAATATTTGTTCTTTAGCATCGTAAAAGGTAAAGCTTTTCTGTCTGCCCACGCAAAAACAGCAGACAGTGTTGAGACTGAGCGGTCACTCCAGTCCTTACCCGACCATTGCCTCAAAAAAGCACTTGGAACAGTCTAGAAATGCTCCTGCCATCACTTCACACTGCTCCCACGATCCCTCTCCCACTATAGGCTGTCCCGTCTGAGCGCGCTCCATTTAATCCTCCCTCATTATTTTTCCATACGATAAACTGGAGGTGCAGCAAGGGTCTGTGATACCAACGCCATCCTGTTTTAATGGCTTCCAGTAACATACAATACATTTTCTTGCACTCAGCTATACCTGAATATATTATCAGTTACATGTATTTGAGTAAAATCTTCAGTACTGTTATCACATCATACGTTTTACTTTGAGCAAAAGGGCAGTTGTTGTTTTTTTACTGTATGAAAAACCAGGAAAAGTTCTTTTTAAATGGTCCATATGTATTTCTCACTTACCTTATGCATCTTAACTATTCACCTTGATGAGTTCATAAGAGGCAAGAGCAGATTTTGCGGCAGAAATGCAGCTAACATGTCAAGTGTGCACATCCTGATTCTCAGACAACAAAATGCTTTATAATCCAATACGATACTATAATATATCTGTACTGGAGCAAGATACAGTTTGATCAGATACATGGGAAAAATTGCGTACAGGCCCTTTAAGTGTCTACAAACTAATAATAATGTTGATAGATTTTTATTTTATTCCAATCTGAATAAGGATAAAAAAAAAGTTGTATTTTTCAATATTTAAAAAAATTATAATTTTTACTTTTGGTAGAAAGGTTTTCAAAGACAGTCATTTGGACATGTTTTTGAAACCAAGACGTTTCAGCTACCATCCGAAAGCCATTGTTAATATGAAGAGTGACAATTATTCCTTTTTTACCCACGTCTGACAGTAGCTAAGGCGTTTTACAATATAATATCCCTTTGGAAATGAACTTTTTTTTATTGGTTTAGTTTTATTTTGGTTCCCTCCTCTGGCTATAACAAAGGCACCTTCATATATAACCTCTCTTCTGATCGTACTAGCTTGTGAACTTTCTGTATTTTTCATCAAAGATGTACTGCCTGTAACGGCTAAGTAAGATTGATTGATTAGCTGACATTCACAAGTCCTTTGTATCCTGACATCTGACAATTACCGCTTGATTCAGCAATTTCCAGCCCTGATTAAATGTCATAAGGAACCAATCATGGTATATTCCTGTATCGGCATTTGATTGTAATTTCCATGGTTCATTTTTACTGTAATCACTGATTTGTGGAAGCTACCATAATCATATATGCCAATCACGTTTTTTGTTGTTGGCTTTTTTTTTTCCAAGGTGTTCTTGAAATGTGCATTATGTAACTTTTCTAGTAGAGGGTCTGCCACATGATTGTCTCCAAGCAAGTGGTATATAAATTTGCCAGATAAGTTCCACAGGATGGCGTTATAACCATTATAACCTTATCTCTGTCCTAACACGGGACGGTCCAACCACAGCAGCTAAAATATATCACACGTTTCTCAAAGGCGTAAAACGTCTCCTTTCAAAAATTCTTGTATCATTCAGAGTAAAATATATAACTTCTTTTACCGGAGATAAATAAGAGATGAGATTCTGCAGAAGTCCACACTTTCTCTCAGTCTTCTGTGTTTTTTCTCCCTTTTTTTATGTGAAAGCCGCCATGTTTGTTTTGACACGAACAGCACATGCGTCTCTCTAATTGGTCAATCCGCCTGTCAGTCACACCCTGTGAAATTGGGAATACAGTATACACAGGTCTAGACCCACCATCTTTGGATAAGCTATGTCAAAGCTTATGGATCTGGCTGGCCAAGTACCGTAATCTGTTTCCATAGAGACAAGCAGGTGATGTTACCAAGAGAAATTACTGGTCAGATCTGTGGAGAGGTTGAATAAATGCCAGATAAGTATATTTATCATGGAACATTCCAAGCGAAGCAATAACATCTTCATGGAAACAAGGATGTAGCCATCACAAAAATTACACAGTGCACAAAATGGTTTGAATACCTCCAAAGCTCAAAATGCTCTGTTCCACCTTGTGATGTCATTTAGTGGTAGTTTTTAAGTTAAAAAACAGAAACAGCATTATAATGTAGATCAAAAGTTTAAGTTATCATTTCAAATACCTACGTGGACAGCTGTCATGATGACTTGAAAATACTGGAAGCCAACTGCCCATTGAACTATGTCACTGAACGTCATTAGTCATGTTACATACTATCTGTCTCCTTCAAATCTTTCGTGATAATTAGTTTTAAATGCATGGCAGTTATTGACAAGAAGTAATTTCCATAATGCATTTTAAGCACTGTGTATTGACGTATGATTTCCAAAAGCAAATTTATCTCTCAATTTGACCCCACAATCAATAGAATCCGTTAGCTGCTATATCTTCATCTTTGACAGTTGGAGGGTTTTCTGCCTGTGGAGGTTAAATCGATAACATTTAATTATATGATCCTTTATATGATATTATGGATGTTTCTATCTTCATATGACCATTAACTATTGACAATTTAAAGGTTTTAAAAGTTTGGGGCAGTACAGCTGGTTTCATCCTAGTCTAGACTTCATTTAGTCCATTTATTTTCAAAGCACCACAGAAAGTGTTTAGTTGTTTATAACAAAACTGACATCGCAGAAGTGTTGAACTTGAGCCGAGTTTTCGTCAGTGATAGGACTTTATTAGGCACTTAGCACCTAATTAAAAATGCACATTGCTATTTTGCATAATAAAACTCAGTGGAAAAGTCTATGCTTCACTTAAATTCTCTTTCAGACAGTAAATGCTCACATTTTTATAGCGCTTTTCCACCTTCGAGGCGCTGAAAGCACTTTACATTCAAGGAACCACTCACCCATTCACACACACATTCATACACAAGTGCACACAAACACTAGGGTCAAGGATGGTTCAATGTCTTGCCCATAGACTGTATAGAGAAATTCAAATCATTTTTGTAAAGCCCAAAATCACAACAGCAGTTGCCTTTTACGGTTGAAGAGGATTGATTTAACCAATAGAAAGTTAGAAAATCAACAATGAAACAAACAGACAAGCAAATTAATCAACTGCAAAACGAGCAAATGGATAACCGTCCCAGAACATCCCCTGTCCTTAGACCCTCCTTCTCAGCAAAGAAAAAGAAAAAAAACAAAAAACTGTGTGAAAAAGAGAAACCTGAGGAGAACCACAATGAAGGGGAAATCCACTCCCATGGATAGGCAGGGTGCAGATGTGTCCAGGACTAGAGTCACTCAACTAAGGGACAGAGGGAGGCACACCCACAGCAGGGTGGAAGCCAACCCAGCCAGGCACCGGGTCATCCAGCCAGGCACCGGGTCATCCAGCCAGGCACCGGGTCATCCAGCCAGGCGAGAGAAGGGAGAGTCCGGGTCCACAGAACATGATCAGGACACAGTAGGGGATCTAGGGTCCAGCCCACACTGCACGGTCAGCGGCCAGGTATCTGAAACAGTTGTGTTGGGAGTGGGACAGGTGAATAGCAAGAAGCTCATCACTGTTATAGGGGTGAATTTGAAGCCAAGGTCCATATTAGGAATTCTGACCACGAGTATCATAGCAACCAAAGAGCCAATCCAGAGTGAGGCTGTTGAAGGTAACGCCCCTTCCAGCCCAGACCCGCTGGTTTAGCAACGCTGTCAATCAAATCTGCTGCTAACGCTAGCAGCGTTCACTAGCATTCAGAGCGTATTCGGGGAAAGAAGGTACTTTATTGGTCTGGTATTAATGTTCATATCTTGATTGACAGACACAATAGCAAACATTTTAAGGCTCACTGGAGCAGTTACAGAGAGAGGGACGGCAGTATTCTGAGAGTCAGCGGCGCAGAAGTGCACCCATGTTCACTTCCTATTTGGAAGCAAGCACATCAACCATGTGCACTTATATATACAGTCTATGATCTTGCCCAAGGACACAACGACAGCTGGAATTGCACCACCAACCAGGACCGCAGATGTTTATTCAATTCAAACCCCCAACCTTTCGGCTCTGTGGATCTGCCACACTATCACCTGAGCTACTGTCGCACGATGAGTTGCTTTGACACGGGAGAGCGACTCTTCAAAGTCCAGATTAGGTCCTTTATAAGTAAGCCTACTTCAAAGAAATAAAACAATCCCATAGGCTACGGCACTCAAACTCAAAACCACATGAAGAAGTTTGGTCACCACGCTGCTGTCTCACTAATATTACAATTCCAGTATTAAAAATAAAAACAATTATTAAACAAGAAAAAAAAATAAAAATCAGGTCGTGCAAAGCGGCAAAAAGGATACCAAACATGTGCACGTTAATTACTGCAGTTACTTGGTATTGGATCGAAGCAAAACTCATGGGCATCGGTCATCACAACCAATATTCACCTTTTTTCGGTATTTGCCGCGGGCGCTGCCATTATTATTTGGGTTATATTATTTTTCATGGAGCTGCCGATCTTCACAGCAGGTAAGTTCTATATGGATTACAGAGCGGTTTTAAAGCTTCCCAAAGAGTCGGTGCGCCGTTGACTTGTTGGTGCACATGAACATAGAAAGACAGAAATTTACCTCCTTTATATCATATTTTAGTGGCAAAACTTTTCTCAAATTCTCCATTGAAATGAACGGGATTCCTGCTTGCCACCATGAAGAAAGTCAGGGCCAAATGAGGTCAATAGCCAACCAGAACTGAGCTGAACTGTCTCCGCCATTTCTTCATTACACCATCCAGGGATTTAAACCAATCAAGAACCCCCTCACACCCCAGACCAGCAAGACTGAAGATTGAAGGCCAGGTCCGACCTCCTTGTCACACTATGATAAGCGCAGTCGGGAGCCGCTCGAAATCCCCCAAGCACGTTAGGTTAGCAAGGCTGGAGCTTGATAAACAGCGGAGCCCTCGGAACCCGCGAACGTAGTTTATTGTAGCCTTATCTAAAGCGATAATGGCACCGCTGAGGGTCTGGTAATGAGGGATGAGTGGGAGGTAACCTTATAAGAGGCCTTAATGTCAGATCAGATAGCTGCTTCGAGGAGAGGTAGGGGCCAGGCAGGCTCAATATTTCTCTCCACGGCAGGCCTCGGATCGGGAGACAGGAGCTGAGTGGATTTAGGCGAGGGATACACGGGCTTTGGAGGTGGGTGGGCGAGGGGAATGATGCGCTTGTGTGTGACTGTGGGAAAGAATCAGAATTGAAGTTGATGTTTTGCTATAGATTATGTTCACTGCAAAAACTTGTACTTTAAGAAGCGCGGTTTCCTCCACAAATAAAATATCCTGGATTAAACAAAACTAACTAAACTAACACTGTAGTTTAAGGAAAATCGCTAATAGACCTCTACTGTTGTACCGGGCTTTCAGAGATTAAAAGTTACAAACAAATCATTGACTGGAAGATATTGAGATAACTGAAATGTAAAAAAAAAAAAAAAAAAAGCTGTAGGTTCTCATATTCTGAATGGCTCTGGAGCAGAATACTGAATGAAAACAGTTGTAAGAACTATAAAACGTTTTCTTGTCCCCAATATACGCAGTGCATGGTTAGCATGGTAGTTGTTATTAGCTTTACCATGACGGCAAAATTCGGCTCTGTTCTCAAAAAAAAAAATTGTGGCAAGTGCTTATAAACTCATCTTGGTGAATAATTAGGATGGTAGGAATGCGTAACGTAAGTGAGGAACAACTTTGGACTACAGCAAAGCTTTTAAAACAGAGGTGCCCAAACTTTTTTTTTTATCGAGGGCCACATCTCAAAACATATTCGAAGCAGGGGGCCACAGACCGGTGATCAATACAGTGCGGTGCTTTAAACACAGCTTTGGCAGAGCCGCTGTGTAGTAATAAGACTTGAAACACATTCATTTTAGGTCTGTATCATAATGCAATGTGATGTTTGAGGATATAATGGTAGGAAGTAATTTAATTTGCTGTTAAAAGTACTGCTTATGTTCAATTGGGCCGGTTCAGCAGGAGGCCTGAGGGCCAATAAAAACTGGTCTGAGGGCCGCATTTGGCCCCCGGCCATAGTTTGGACACCCCTGGTTTAAAATGAACTAGTGCTGTTTTTCACATTTTAAGACAGTAATCAGAGTCTTTCATTTTTTTATTTTTTTTTCATTGGAAACTGAAAATACCACTTGGTTTGGTGTGTATTAAAAAAAAAAGTGTCAATTTGAGCAAACTTACAAAAGTGGGCTGTCTATGGGCTCTGGCTGTGTTCTACGAAACACATATTGTTACTGCAAAATAGGATTGCCTGATATGATCTCTTCTTTGTCCTTTTTTGTGGGTGGCCTGTGGAAACGATGCTATCTCAACTGCCGTCTATCTCTGCAGTTCACACATCTTCATCGGCGAGTAAACCGTAAAAGATCTTGGCATCTTCCCCCTCTCGTTTTTGGCTCTGCTCTCATATTTTCTGTGTTTTGTCTAGGGCTGCAGGATTAATCGGAATAGAATTGAAATCACAATTTGAATCGACACAATTATCAAATCGCAAAGGTTGCAGTTTGTGAAGTATCATCATTTCCCCCATGAACAAGAAAATATTTTGCGGTTATTCTGCATAAAAACTGCTCACCCTGTAATTTGGATCTTGTTCTGAAATGTGAATCTTGTACTTGTTTGTCAGCTCATATTTCGTTCTTTTTGTCAGTTCTTCTTTGGACTCGGAAGTGACATCACCACTTAACAAACTGTTCAATCGGCAACTTCACTGCTGGTTTCTAACTGTTTTTCATCAAACGAAAGACTATTGCCTTTCAAAAATGTATTTTTAACTACAAAATGTCTAATCTAGCATAACATGGGATTATATATCGCACTAACACGGGATATGACATTGCTAAAAAATAAATAAATAAATGAGCCTAGGTCTGTGCACGACAGCTCCTGGCAACATGACTGTTAGCGTCATTACTTTCTGTCCAATTTTATCTCTAACAGGTTTTTGCCCAGTCACACTAAAAGGAATACATATTTTAAGATCAGGCAGTGGACAGGGGGTTGCAGCTGAATGTCACATGTTAATACTGTGTTTCTGTGTTTGTTTTATTTTATTTATTGTGTTTTATTTATTTGACTGGGACAATGCATATTGATGAACAGACATGATTCGACATGAAAGTAAATACACCACATTATAGCAAAAGTCTCATTTCCATCTGTTGTCCCAGGGGTGTTTCAATTATAATGCTAATGTTATTTCTGAGGCATAATAAATATTAAAACGGCACCAAAACTGAATTATGCTACATATAAAAATAATTGGGTAGCTTTTATTTTTATTTATTTGAATTTTAATAGGTTGTTTATTTTATGTTTTCTGATCTGAATAAAAGTGACTGTTAGCTTTGAAACACGGTGAGCTCGCTAATCTATTGTCACTTCCAGGTCCAAGGCTGATTGAATGTTTACATCACACGTAACAATCCTATTATTAAAACATAAATCACAAATTTCATCATAACCTCAGTACTCAGATTAGTGCAAAGGTGCCCCAACTTTTTTTATCGAGGGCCACATCTCAAAACATATTCGAAGCAGATGGCCAGACTGTTGATCAATGCAGCGCAGTGTTTTATACACAGCTTTGACAGAGCCGCTGTGTATTAATAAGACTTGAAACACAGTCATTTTAGGTCTGTATCACACTGCAATGTGATGTTTGAGGATATAGTGGTAGAAATAGTTTGATTTGCTGTTAAAAGTTCTGCTTATGAACAATTGGGCCGGTTCAGCAGGAAGCCTGAGGGCCAATAAAAACTGGTCTTAGGGCCGCATTTGGCCCTCGGGCCATAGTTTGGACACGCCTGGATTAATGCTTTAGATTTTAGTGCTTCACTATTGATTGTACCAAAACCCATGTTTTTCAGCCCCCTGTGATATTTTTTCCCCTTATTTTTTTCCAATACAGCAAACCACGCATGCCCCTGACTGGCTAATCCACCTTGTCAAACACGCCCATTTAAAAACAGGGATATTCACCGGTTAAGTGTGTAGTCTTGATCCCAGACAAAGTGCTATTGTGAAGCAGCTGGAGAGACACCGGATGGCACCAGAAGGAAGCCCGACTCGCAGATGTAGCAGAGATAGAGTATCCTTGTAGCTAGCCCTGCGGCTCTGCTTTGTTTTATCTTCGTTTCAAGAGTTTTCAGCAGCCTCTACACCTCCTAACGCCCCCTCTGCACCCCGATGAGAAACACGCAGAGAGCTGCTAATCACTAGTGAAAGGCCCGCAGCAAAGCCAATAAGAGAATCGTGTCTTTTGCAGTGAAGACACATCAGCGATATCGAGTAATGAACATGGCTGCAACGGAGCGCTGTTTATTTCTTTCAAATCAAATCTATATTGATGCTTTTGTATAGAAGTTGCAAAGTACCCTCCTAACTATATATTTATTCGGATATTTAAAATGTGAATATTTGGGCGGAACAATTTTAGGGGCATTTCAATTGCGATTTGATTTGGAATTATGTTTTAACAAGGGATTTTGTCCAAAGTTCACATTTTAAACGCGTCCAGAGGAGCTGACAGAAATCAATACAAGATCATATTTCAGAACATGTTTTGCTCTCAACTACAGGGTTAGCAGTGTTTATGCAAAGTAAGACCAGATATGTTGTTGTTTGTGCAGGAAATTGCAGTAATTCAAAATCTTTGCTAACTGCGTCCCTTCAAATTTTGATTGAAAGGGCCCATATTACGCTATTTTCTGATCTACGTTATGTCGCTTCCTTGTTACAAACAGACCTGGACTTGTGTTTTGTTTCATTCACACGTTTTACACACAAACTCTGCATATTTAGGCTGAGTTCTTCTTTCAAACAGAAAACACTCTGTACCACCTTGTGATGTCATGTGGTAATACAGAAAAATGCTCCACGTCGTTTTTAAAGTCCATACACCTTAACTATAATCATTAAGGTAATTTCTACCCTGGAACTGCCAATCTGTACTGAACAAAAGGTAAAGAGTAGCTGTTAACTTAAACTACCACTACATGACATCATAAGGTGGAGCATTTTGAGCTTTGGCGATGTGGACAGACTAACAATAAAAGGTTACACAAATGAATGAAACAAAACACAACTCCAGGTATGTTTTTGATGAGGTAATAACATTATAACATGGCTTAAAGCTCACAAGAGTCCATTTTGGGTAATACAGGACCTTTAATTTTGCAATCCTAGTGAATACGTGGTTAGCGTTTCAGCTTTACAACAAGTACGTTCTGGGTTTGACTCCCAAAAGGCTTTGGACCTTTCTGTGCAGAGTCGTTTTGTTTGGGTGCGTCAATTTCCCTTATTTTCAAAAAGATATACAACTGAAAAAAGAAAAACTATTAATTATGAATGTTTGGATAGGATTATTGAAACCATACCAAAATTGCTTGTGCTTTGTTTACTAAAGTGAGAATAGGGACCAACATCTTGCAGCATCTTGGGATCCTTCAGGAGTCCTCACCCAGACAGAGGGAGAACATGCAAACTTCTGTATCCCATATCTGTTCCATCCATGGAGACAAGATCTGTTAGATAAACCGTTTTAGTTAGTGCTTTTATTAAGTTTGACTTGCTGGAAAACCCGCATAAATTAATCACAAAACACTCCAATATTGTAGAGTAATAAGGTAGAAAGGGCAAATTGAATTCCTCTAACTTTGAACTAATGAGAGTTTTGCTATACTTCTGTGCTTCTCCAGAGATCACGCATCTTTGGGCCTTTGGTTTTCCCCGCACGCCGCTTCAGGATTAGAAGCAGGAATAACTAAGACACCTTCTTGAAATAATAGCACATATTAAATCTCGCACTTGAGAAACGCGGCAGTCATTAGCGGAGGCAGTCTACAATCCAGATAAAATGAATGGATGCATTATTCATTTGTTGTCATCAAAAAGCGGCTAGCTAGCGAGTGAGCGAGCGGAGAAGCGTGGGGTGTTTCATGTGCTGGAGCTTTCTGAAAGACTGCTCCCAATCAGCTCATATCCACATTGTCAACGGTATTCTCAAGTGAGCCCGCCGTTGGTAGGCTGTAATATTGTGAAAAGGCATAGATATGATGATAGACTGTATATTAAATGGACATAGCTAACCCGCTAGCCTCTGCGTTCCAAATAAGAATAATTGCAGGGTTTCAGACATAGACGGTATATATAAATGGACATTGCTAACCTTCTAGCCGCGACGTTCCAAATAAGAAGTGATCATGGGCGCTCTTCCGGCTCCATCGACTCTGACTCCAATTCACTTTTCATTAAAAAACTGTTGCCCCTCACTTCGTAAATGATTGTCGTGGAAATTATCTGTAAAATAATACCAGAACATACAAGAAGACTGTCTTTTTTATTCATTACGTTTGCACCAGTAAAGAAGCGGTCCCACTTCTGACAGTTTTCCGCTACAGTGGGCCCAGAGCGATGGGTTAAACACACTTAAACACAGTCAGAGGTCCAAGCCCTTCCGCAAATTTACATTTAGGTCAGTCTTGCATTTGGCCACCTCAGATCAGAGAGTTAACACCTTACGTTAGCATTTGAGTCCAGGTAAAGATGATCAAACAACAGAAATGTGAAATAAAACAGCAGACATGTAAATATAGCCTTCCTGTGAGACTAAAGGATTTGACTAGTATGGCTTTTAACACTTCTTGGAGTGCATATTGACTAAAATTTCTGCCACATCATGCTGTTAAGTTCGTCACTTTGGTCTTAAAATGTTAGTAGTAATACACTGTACATGATCCTGGTATTTTATTTTGTGTCGTAAATCAAGATGAACATTAATAAGAGAAAAATCATCTGTCTTTTTTCCACAAGGTCGCTCCCACTAGCGTTAGCAACAGGTTTGATTGACAGCGTTGCTAAGCGGAAAAGGGAAAAAGCGTTACCTTCAACAGTCTCGCTCCCGATTGGCTCTACGACACTCGTGGTCGGAATTCCAAATGTGGATCTTGGCTCCAAATTCGCCCCAATAACCGCTACCCTCGATGAGCTTCGTTTGACTGGAGCCGAACACTATGGGTGACGTCATACTCCCTTAGTCCACTTCTTTATATGGTGCATAAAAGTTTCAGATGACATCCTAACATTCTATAGGTTAATCTTTCATACAGATAGGGGGCATGATAAAAGATAATACTGAAATTACTCCAAGTCACTGACACCATAACAATAAAGCAGCTTAATGCCAGTGAAGCATTTTATATAGACATCATAATCATTAAAAGGCCTGAGCTGCAGCAAATAAATAGCAGAATAAAGCCAAAAAGTTACTTATTCAACCCTGTACTCCTCAAATCTTGATGTATTAAAACAAAAATAACAAAAACTCCCCATTACTATAAAGAAAATGGACACACGATCCCAAAATATATTGTCAAAGCTTTGAAATGCAGATTTTATAATGAATATATTTCACTACTTTGTCCGTAAATCAAGATACATTAATAACAGACTAATCAAGCCCCTTTTAGCTTTAACATCAGGTTGATTGACGGTTATCGTGCCTCGTGTGGTGCGACTGGGATGGGACAAGTGCCTTCAACAACCTCGCTCCTTATTAGCTCTTCGGTTGCGTGCTCAGATGTCCAAATATGGAACTTAGCTCTGAATTACGCCGAACTCTATGGGTGAGGTCACACTCCTTCAGTCCACTTCTGTGTACAGTCCATAGAAATGATGTAGACATATAGACTACTTCAGTGTCGCAGTTTGTAAGTAAAGTAATATAATCACTACAAAATTGTCTGATCTGTTCCACTGGTTCCATAGTGAATAGGGGTGTGCTAAAATATCGATACACCGATATGTATCGATATTATTAAAATCGATACGGTATCGATTCTTTGTTTCCTAGTATCGATATCGATATTTCCCCCAGGCGTTACTCTTTACGGGCGAAGAGAGAAGCGAGAAGCAAGAGAAACAAAAAATGTCAGAAAAAATGTTTCACCGCGTTCCTCCCTCTAGTTAGAAACATGCATTAATCAAAAAGCACTTCATTGTGTTTTAATCTTCAATAAATGGAAAAAAAATATATGGAAGATAAATGCACCATTTAATGTTTGTTTTTTTGTGAAAATTCCATTTAAGTAAGGTTGAAGGCCTTTATTTTTTTCTGAATCATATCGTATTGATTTGAAATATATCGTATCGAATCGTATCGTATCGAAATGGCACTGTATCGAGATACGTATCGTATCGTGGACTGTGTATCGAGGTACGTATCGTATCGGCAGCTTCTTGGTGATACCCAGCCCTAATAGTGAATGTAATGAACTGTATACTAAGTGCTCAATGTCATTTTTACTTAGATGTTTCCTGGAATGTTCCACAGTATTGCATTAAACATGTATATATAATGGGGCGTTATCATGTATCTCGTATTTATTCTGTAGTTATTGTTAAAAGCATGTGTTCTTAGTCCCATCTGGTGTTCTCCAGCTTACAGTGAGATCTGGTAGATTCAAAGATGCATTGTTCAAAATTCAAAAGCATAATTTTAAAGGTGCACTATATAACTTTTTTTGGGGGGTCGGTCTGCCACCTTCTTGATCCCATGGAGATGTCTTGAAAGTTCCACTGTATGAAATTAACCCTATCTACCTCAGTGGAGTAGGGGGCCTAAGACGTCATCTATCTCCTATTTATAACTCAGGCTTTTCAGTTTCAGTGTACTTAGTTCTTCTCTTCAGATAGATGTAAGGCAGTGTCCATCAAAGATCTGACCAGAGCAGAACTGAGACTTGGATGAGCAGCGAAACGTCTTCACTCCTTTTGTCTTTTACTATGGATCAGACCTGGACGACACAAACGTCTTCACTCCTTCAACTTTTTGTCCAGTTGACAGATTTGATTTTTTTTTTTTTTACTGTGGATCATACCTGGACGACTGAGGGATTACACAGATACTTCAATGGAGACAAGCAGGTTACTCAACCTGGCCAAATTACAGGTCAGATCTGAGGTTTGGCCGCTCTCACTGAGCATGTATGTTTTTCAAAGTCCGTTTTTCTACCAATTAAAACACCTGCTATTGAATAAATGTGGGAGGGATATGTTTAAGGCCATACTGTCAAACATTCCTCCAAAATCTCGTATTCTGCCTAAAAACTGCTAACCTTGTAGTTTTAGATCTGTACAAACATATATGATGATACATGATATAAATGCAGTTCTTGTTTTAGTCGTTTTGTCAATTCTTCTGAACGCTTTTAAAATATGAACTCTGAACAGAATCGCAATTCGAGATTTTTCCCAAATCGTCCAGCACTGTCCTCCACTAGAATACAGTGCCTCTTTAAAGACCGGTCCTATGTTCTTAAATGAACTTTCCTTTACTTGTTCTCGGGTCCGTCAATATAAACTTTTTTCCCTCCCTCTGTCGAAGCGGGTCAGATGTATGGCCATGGCCAGCCTACATATCTTCGGACTACATTGATCCAAACGCCTATGTGAAAAGAGTCTAGCTGGCGTCCTCGGGCAAAGTATTCTCAGCCATTTGAAAGTCTTGCAAGCACAGACTCAGGACTATAAAACAGCTCAGAAAACCTTTAGCCCCACGCGCTTTGGAGATCGATACCGGAGTCAGGAGGTAAACCCAGAAGGCACATAAAAGTCTTCGGCGAAAAAATAATAAAAACATAATAAAATTTACAATAGCGGCTAGCTCAGACTTAAACTGGGCTTATGTGGTTATGTGACAAGTAAGCCGGCCTATAGGTGTCATCTACTTGTATCGAATAAAATATATACTTTAAAGGTCCTAATATTACACAAAATTGATTCTGGTGAGCTTTAAGCCAAGTTAGAATATTGTTACCTCCTCAAAAACATACGTGGAGCTGTGCTTTGTTTCATTCACACACGTTTGAGTAATCCTGCATTATTAGTTTGTCGCCAAAGCTTAAAATACTCTGTTCCACCTTGTGATGTAGTGTCTCGCTCTATTGTTCTCTTTATCTTCAGACCCAAAGCAACAAAAGAATCAGAGTTATAGATGGGAAAGATATTATGTCTCAGGCCTCCATTCCTTCTTAACAAGAAGTAGCATGCTAACGCGCACTTCCTCAATACCAAGAACTTGTATATTAAGAGTTGTGGAGGTTAACAAAGCTCACTATAAAAGATTACTCCAAACAATAGATAACTCCAGACACTGAAGTCCGGAGGTAAACCCAGTTGGTAATAAAAAAAAATTCAAAAAACAACGACTGGTGGTAAATCATCCAGTGGGATCATGATTTCCCATTGTCATAAAGATGTTATTGTGATGCATTATAGAGCAGGCTGTTGTCCCTTATGCTCAACTGACCTGTATGTATCTATGGTAGAAAATGACAAAAAGCTGTCAGTGTTCAATATGTAATTCATGTATGGTAAAAAGATAAAATTGGCTATATGTTAAAATGCATTTTTAAACAAATATTGAAATTTCTGTTTTTTTTTCATTTCATTTTTTATTTTTTTAAGGACTACTGGGCTACCGAGATCCAGATAAGAAAGCATTCAGTTACTTTATTACAAACATTATTCATATACATTATACTATTTATTAATTTTAAAGCTGCATTGTGGAACGTGCCTCCATGTAGATGTTGTTGCCTTGCTTTAAATGTTCCACAATATGGGATTTAATTGATCTTTCTTTTATTCACTTACGAGTCTTTTGTTGCTAATAATAAATGAATAAATGAGTCAATAAATAAATAAATAAATAAATAAATAATAGACAAAATAATAATAATACATAAAAAATAAATTAAATATGAATTAATAAAAAAATATAATATAATATAATATAATTAATATGACATGATATGATATGATATGATATGAGCGGGATTTTCTCTCCACTATATTTGACCCCGTGACCTCCCCTGCTTGAATGCGTAGAGGTAGATAGGCTTAATGCCATACTGCGGGACATTCTAGGCAAAGCATTAACATCTCCATGGAGAAGCTGCATATCCACTGAGATTTTTTTTTTTTTTTTTGTGTGCGTCATAAGTGTTATTTATTTTACAGGATCAGTTCCTTCAGGCATTTTCTCATTTTAACAGTTCATTCTGCGGTTTCAATTCCATGCCACATTGCCACATTTATAACCATCAGAAGTCTCTTTCTTCGCTCTCTCTACGTACATAGTTTCAAATTCCAGTCGGGTCACAGTGCCATTCAGAATGTGATATCAGATGAATAAAAAGATCAGTATTTCTTCCGTGGACAAGGCCGATCTATGTGCATGACTAGGGCTGGCTCTTGTGCTGTTTTAACTTAACTCCACGCAGCCACATCTGAACATCTTTATATATTCTCACCGCAGCCTTTTATCATCCCAATCTGAAATAGAAATCTGCCCTTCTTCTATGGAATAATCGCGGCAAACGTGTCATAAATCCATTATCAAACTCGACCTCCAGAGATTTTGACCATGTTGTAGTTGTTTCCCCTTCTCGTAACCTCCCGAAGTTGCATTTAGAGTGATTCATGCACGTTTGACTAATCTTTATTCTCCTGCATACAAGACGTCACCGCTCTGATCTACCCACGTTTTCACCGCCACCACTACACGCCCACTGCTCTGTACTTACTTTGTTCTCAGATTTTATTTTCTTGATCAGTGATATGCGTAGGATTCGACAGTGCTGTGTAGAAATTTGGCACAAATGAAAAAAATCAGCTGGTGGCGAGGGTGATGTGCAAGCTATCCATAGGAGGTTCAGACGGTATGAAAACACAATTTTCCAACTTTTTTCTTGTATTATGTCGTTTTAGATTGTAATTGTGAAGGAAGTGATTGCAGACCAGGTAGAGAGTTGAAAGAGGTTTATCGCATGAGATGAATGAAGGTACAAACAGCAGGTACATGCGTGTGAGGTACTTTACAAAGGAGCCTCCAGTACTTATACTCTGAGAAAGGTACTGTCTGTAGTTTACATACTGCACGTACAAGGTCATAAAGGAGTAGGCTGTTAACTGTTTCCAGAAGGTACAATATGTCACACAAAGAATGCTTACAGAGGTTTCTCGTCACAGAACAAAAGTAACAGGTGTCAGTGAAGACATCTATAAAGACATCTCTCTTTCTCCCTCTCTCTATCTCTCTAGCTATCTCTCTCTCATCTCTCTC
The DNA here is from genome assembly GCA_019594935.1 of Periophthalmus modestus. Classification (NCBI taxonomy): domain Eukaryota; kingdom Metazoa; phylum Chordata; class Actinopteri; order Gobiiformes; family Gobiidae; genus Periophthalmus; species Periophthalmus modestus. Next base: position 12,800,808 of record JAIEZT010001243.1, read on the forward strand.
GATCTATCTCTCGATCTCTATCTATCTCTCTATATATCTATCTCTGTCTCTCTAACTATCTATCTCTATATCTCTATCTCTCTCTCTCTATCTCTCCCCCTCTATCAATCTATCCTCTATCTATCCATCTCTCTATCTATCTCTCGATCTCTATCTCTATATATCTATCTAACGATCTATCTCTATCTATCTCTATCTATCTAGCTCTCCCTCCCTCTCTCTCTCTCTCTCTCTCTCTATGTCTCTATCTCTATCTATGTAGCTCTCTCTCTCTCCCTCTCTCTCTCTCTCTATCTATGTCTCTATCTCTATCTATCTACTAAGGATGTGTAGTTCACCTAAATGTTTAAGACACACAGTATTCAACACAAGGTTTAACAGTAAAGTAATGAAACAAAAAAAAAAAAAAATGTTTTCATAGACGAATATTGCTATTTAAAACACCAAAAATACAACATAGATATGCATATGATTGAATTAAGTAGATTATAACTATTCTTCTTCTCTTGTTTTATAGGAGGAGAATTCATGTGTGTTTGAGCAATCTTTTATTTTCAAAAAAACTTTAACGCCATATTGCAGATCATCAATCCCCGTTTTCACCAACACCATACGGCAGACGCCCACTGTGACGTAATCAGAATCACTTACTTCCTTCTTCAGTTTTACTTTCTTAATCGATGATACGCGTAGGATTCAGTCATTTTGATACAAATAAAAAAAAAGAAATCCGGTCCTCGCCAGCGTGATGAGGTAGCTATCCATAGGAGAGGCCGAACAGCTCCACGGCTTAGTTTGTTGTTGTGATGACGTTTTCGCAGACGTCAGCTCAATGGAATTGGGCACCGCGGTTTTCTAACAGAAGCGCACAAAATCACCAGGGCGACCGTACGGCGCCATCTGGTTTCTTTACGCAAGTGACGTACGTTTCCTAGATGACTATTGTGATACGCGTAAAAAAAAAGAAATGTGCCAAATTGATGTGCAGCTATCCCATAATGACCGAACACAATAGTTCTTTAAATAATAGGCCGTGGGGAGTGACGAGGACATCTTCGGCGACTAGTGCCATTGTGAATGGAGTTTTCTTGAACCTAAGTTAACGGAGTGCTCTTTTAAAGCCGATGACGATGACGACGACACGGTTAAAAGATAAACGATTTCGCATAGAACCTTGCATGTGCGCCTCCATATGTATGATCGCCTAGCGCGGTTTACGTCTATCTCTGCTCCCTGCTGTTTCTATAACTTTTGCATTCAAATAAATACATCCACTGTCTTCTATCTCTGCTCCTTTCTTTCTATAACTCTCTCTCTCCTTTAATAAAGACGCCAGGTCGTATATCCGCGCTCCGTCGTATAAAGACGCCAGGTCGTATATATCGGCGCCCGTCTGTGCCGGCGACCCCTGCCTGCACGTTCCTCATTGAAATTCATTTAAAGGTCACGGGCGAGTAACCCAAGGGTGGCAACCCCCCCCCCGCCCACAACCCCCCACCCCACTCCCGCCGCCGCCGCCCCTCCCCCCCGAGAGGAGATTGGGTCTGGCTTTGATGGGGTGACACGGGCCGGTTGTAAACGGAACAGCTCTGAAGGTCTTTGTGAGAAATGGCAGCGGCGGTGATGGAGAGGGAAAAGCACAAATGCGAAAAAAAAACGTTATTGGGGTTTTTGAGAATGATTTTGAAGAGAATTTTCAAAATGATTTTAAGATTTTCAGTTGCAGTTTTCAAGTGCAGGATGTAACTTTTCTGGGGGAGGGTCTAGTTTCCTTCTTGTCTCCAAGGAGATTATATCGCCATGCCTAAAATGTTCAGGTTTATGGTCACATACTTAACTCTCCCCGGTGTCTGGTGGAAAAGCCCTATATAAAAATGTTAAGTGTCTTGCCCAAGGACACCATGACAGGCATCCATCTGTGGGAGCTGGAATCGCACCGACAACCTGTGGGTCAGTGGATCTCACCATTTGGCCGATGACATTTATATTTTATGTCGAATTACAGGTCAGATCTGCGGAGAGGCGACCCCACTCATAGTAAGAGTGCATGTTTTTGCGCAATGAAAACAACTGTAGATAAATCCAAGAAAGATAAGTTGAATCCCAAACTGTGGAACATTCTAAGCAAAGCAATACCAAAGCAGGTGGTGCACAGCCTATCAGAAAAGTTACGTAGTGCGGCTTTAAACTGGTCTTAGTAGTAGCTATGCAAAAGAGGTTCCGATCGCTTGATCCGCCAGCACAAGTTTGACTAGCACAACTTGTTTCCTTCATTAAGTCGTTTTCGATTGCAGAAATCGGGGAAAAAAATTTTTCAGATTGGCATAAATTTGTGCAAAATACATTCTCAGCTTTTGACACAATGTTATTTTGGCTGTCACCACACGCTGTTCATTAGTTGTACATTTAGATTAGCTGTTGAAGGCTGCTTTGTAAGAGAGAAAGTGGTCTCACACAGCCAGGGCGAGTGTAGTATAACATTATGTATTGTATTTTCAGCACATTTGAACATACACATTAGCATAGCCCTGTCACCAACACTTTCCGACACGCGAAATACTGCAGAAAAAATGAAAACACAACGATAAACGATAATATTGAAACTAACTTACGCCACTGATACGCTCACCTTAAAGTAGAATGAACCCCTAAAAACTATTAAAAACACAAACTGCACTAAATAAACTGCAGAATGAAACACTTTAGTACTTTAGTTTGCATCTAGAATGAGTCATAGTTATTTATTACACCCCCTAAAGCTCAAATCTAATCGTAGAGCAGGAAAAATAACAAAAAGTCCCCCACTAGTGTAAAGAAAAAGTCCCCCCGATAAATATTGAGCAGCAAAAATAATTGTTCCATCTATCACATTGAACAAGTTGATATAGTGATTATTGTGACAGGCCGAGCAGCAGATATTCATTTATGTGTTTTTATTTTATAAAATGGCTACATGACATTTTTGAACGTGGAACAAAAGAGGGTTATTCAGTCTAAGTATAACTTTGAGTAAGATAATGTAATAGAAAACCTTTTTAGCGTGGTTAAAAGCTCATAAAAGTGGATTTTACATTATGTGTCCACTTTGACGGCCCTGGGACTAACTCAGACTGATGTTTTTGTGTCTTGGAGTAACATTAGGGTGAGAGAATGAAAGTATTAAGTGGACTGACACAGTAACAGTTCAAACTGAATCATGTTTCTCACCTTGTAGTTTAAATTGAGTTAACTGGCTTTTAAAACCAACGCATTTATATCAGTATTTGGACGTAAAAAGCTCGGAGATTGAGAAACCTTGTGGTCTCCATCGGAAGAGAATTTTTAGAGAATTTTTTGAGAATTTTAAGAGAATTTTTAAAGGCAACCCAGTTTTTTCCATATATTTGAGCAATTAAGATATATCATATAAGCAGCTCTTGTAGTGATGGGACTTTTGGCTCTTTTACTGGATCCCAATCTTTTGAATCTGTTTATTTCAAAGATCCGTTCAAAAGACTGGCTCTTTTATTTATTTATGTGACAAAAAACAATTTGAGAACTAATTTATCAACAACCTAATCACAGAGAGAAATGACCAAAGCTCAGATCTGCTTAAAATGGTTCAAACTGAAAGTGGGAGAATGTTAAGCCTTTCAAATTATCTATAATCTAGGTCATATTACGTACCAAATATGTTTTTTGTGCACAAAGTTCCCACTCGTGTTATTTGCACTACTTCTGAGCTGATCCTTGTGTTGGTTCAGTGTTAATCAGGATTAAAATGAACACAAATTAAAAATTGAGCTTAATCCTTGTAGTTGCGTTCATCTCTTTTCAGAAAAATGAACACATTAAAAAGAAAAAGTTCATCTCTTTTCAAAAATGGTAGATTCGGTTTTTTACCAACTGTTTCACGTTACAAGCACCGTTCAAAAGAGCCGAATCGTTCACGAACATCACATCATTACGCTCTTGAAGTCAAAATAATTCCGCTTCGTACTTTCTGCAAATATTTGATCATCGGGAAGTGCGCAGTTAGCATTCTGCTGTTTGCCAGTTTGTGTTTAGTCCTTGGTATTTGTTTTAATTTCGCTTCGGTGTGTTAAATCCAGGTTTTGAAAACCTAGTCCATTGTTTTAAATCTCTTGTCTAATCCTGGTTTTGGTCAAAATCAAAGCTGATTTCGATCCACTGGGTGACACATTATAACAAAACTTTGAAGAACCGCACTACTATGTAATATGTCTGGGCTTCGCAATAAAAGTATTTTTAAGTCTTCTCCGACCTTCCCCCAGACAGCACTTCCCCGAGACCAGACGGCCCTATTCTCCGCGGAGAGAGGATATTAAACACTCCCCATTGACCACAAAAAGCCTTAATGTAAATCAAGAGAAAAATCATTACGCAGAGGGCACCGTTCTAATGTCATCAGAGCCAGAGTCGACCATAGTAAAACCCAACGTAAACTGACAGGTTGTTTCTGTGTAAAACTAAACTCTCCAAATTGCGAATTGGATTAGTTTATCACCGCGCTCATCTTTTGGCATTTGCACTGAGTTGATTTGATGTGCGCAGATGACTTCGGTCGCCGGCAGACATCCACAGACATTTTCACTTGAAGCTTTTCATTTCAGAAGCTAATAACTGTTGTCAGATTGTAAAAAAAAAAAAAAAAAAAAAAAAAGGAGAGGGAACAGAACACAATGGTGAGAACGCCTGACAGTTCAAAAGCGAGCCAAAATCACTCTGCTTTAATGCTAGCTCGTGGCAAACTCAGAAATCATTTGGAAAGATATGAACCATCGCTGGGTTCCTGTTAATTTGTCATGTAGCGGCAATCGCAGTTTCACTTTGTTGTAATGTTAGCTTGTATTGTTTTGTCTGAGCATAATTATAGCTTGATAGATAGATAGGAAGCTGTGATGTAGAATATTTTCACTGGGGAAAGCTGCTCGGGTACAATACGATCTGCTGAAGTGGTTAATTGTATCTTGGCATTTACCAGACAGGGACTTTCCAAATGACTATATGGAATGTGATAGAAAAATGGCAAAACAATATAAGCTACTGTTTGGGCCGCATGGGAAGTATGGGCACCGACATTTGAGCGAATAGAACAGTATGTTATAGGGATGTTTTTTTACATTTAGAAGAACTTTTTAGTAGTAAGTTGTGTTATTTTGTTGGCCTAAATAATAGTTGTAAGTGGTGTTTGCAGTCGTAGGTGTGTTCGTTTTGGCGACTGTGAATCAGGTGGTAGAGCATCTTATAACCAGGAGATTGGTGGTTCAGTCCTAGCAATGAGGAGTTTGCACATGCTATATTATTAATACTAGTGATAGAGGTATTAGTAGATCTAGTGTTTAACGGTAAAAGTACATAAAGGTGGGAATAGCCATAGATTATAGACCCTGGGTGGGCAAACTTTTTGACACACAGGCCACAATGGGTTCTAAAATATGACAGAGGGGGTCAGGCCAGGATATATATATGTTTATATGACATTATAGATTTGGCCTGTAACATGTAGCAAATCATGAATATGCAAAGCTCATTGTACAAATTGTTTTCCAAATGCATTCATTAAATGAATAATTAATTTCAATGAAAAGCAGAAAAGCTTTGAATAAGGTTTACTTTTACCTAGTTTAATATAATTTGGTCACGTTTGCCGGGCTGGATTAATAAGTCCAAAGGGCCGTGTGTGGCCTCCGGGCCGTAGTTTGTCCATGTCTGTTATAGACTATTTCAGTATGTATGTATAATTCAATATAATATGTCTTTTTTATGTATATAAGAATCTGACATACTTTCTCATAGGGCTGAATGAATGAGATAAAATAAACTATTCCATTAAACATACAGCCCCAATATTTAATTTGACGTCATGACGATTTCAAAGCAGTCAGTGCTGTGCATGGCTCTGTGCATGAGACTGTGCTAAACTCTGCTCCGTGTGACTGCAGTGAGCAGCCTTTCTTGCATTTCTAATGCCATTTCCAATACAAGAAAATGGGGAAAATAAAAATAGATTTTTTTCCAAACAAATCGATTTGAACTTCAAATTCGATTCATAGATTTTTTTGCCCAGCCCTACTTTCTCATCTACAATAATAAGCTATTGTTTGAGCTGCCACTCTTGAAATTTACATTTTTTTTTCCTATGAAAAAAAAAATCTGTCTATAGTTAACATTGCATTACTATTGATATATGTGAGTAGAAAAGATGTGAATCTAAAAGCCATTAGTGATGCATCGATGTCCTGACATTTAGGTGTGACATTTAAAAAGCAACATAAATGGTGGAGTTTATATGAAGAAATGTTATATATTTGATATATTTTCAAATGGTTATGTGTGGCATTTGTAATTAATGTTTTATTATTAATTTCAGACTATATTGGAGGATGTGTCCCTTTTAGGAATTACTATTTAGACTACAGTAGAAAGTGATATAGCTTTTGATGGACTCAATTTTGGAATACTCATAGAAAAAACAATATGTAAATTTAGCTTTTACTCCTGAGGGAAATAGTCAAAATAACTGAAAATTGTTAACGAAATTACCCACATTAAGAAACCAGCCACTGCACCAAGAACAGATACCTAATCCTGACAGCCTGACATTTAAGATTTCATGTTAACTCAATTTGAGCAAACGGCATTACCAAGAACTGTGACAGCCACTGACAAATTCGGGAGGATGGCTATGACTCTCTGCCCTTTTACTGACATCATTCTGTAGAACAAAACAGCAGCCAGCATGCTTTCGAGCGGCATTGTTCGTCCTTTCATAAGAAGCTAGCATACATGACCGCAGTTACTTTTGGGAGTGACTTTTGGAGTAGCAGGTCCAGATTATTGAGGTTGTTTACGGCTCACGGCAAGGTTGCCCGCTGTCCCCTTGATTATTCTCCTGAAGCTTGTCTTCTTGTGCTTGGGCTACGGAGGACTGCCTAAGTACTCTTTAGTCTTTAATGCTGAGAGAGTCTGCAGGCTGGGCAGTTGTTTGAGGTCAGTGCCAACCTCCAGTCTGTCAGAGATGGACTTCCTCAAGGCCAGATGGCAGAGAATACGCATGGACAAGAAGGACGGAACTAGGGCTGCAAGGTTAATCGCTAAAGCATCAAAATTGCAATTTGAGTGGACACAATTAGCAAATGGCAAAGGCTGCAATGTTTGAAGTGCCCCATAATTTCCTCCGTAAACAACAAACTATCCTGTCTCATTCTACAAAAACAGCTCAGCTTGTAGTCTTTTTGTAAATTATAATGGACATGTTTAAAATGTGAACTTGCTATTATGAAGTATAAATCGCAATCGATCATAAAAATCATAATTCGATATTTTTCCCCAAATCGTTCAGCCCTAGATGGAACGGGCTTGCTAAGACAATGCATATGGTTAAGTGTTAAGTGTCTTGCCCAAGGACTCAACAACAGCATCCATCTCTGGGAGCTGGAATTGCACTGCCAACCCCTGGGTCAGTGGGTCAAATCGTTCAACCGATGGTGCAGGATTTGAACCGCCAGCCTTTTTGGATCAGTGTACAAAGACTCTTCCAACTCAGTTCCTATTGTCCACAGGCAAGAAAAAATTGAATATAATGTTTTTTTTACCTCTTCTATGCAGCATTTCCAAATCATAAATAGACAATAACTCGTATAAATTTCTATGGTGTCCAAAAAACAAAATAGTACAACAAATCTACTTATCAAATCTTTAAATTGATAAGTCTATATTTTCTTTAAATTGAGTCTGTATGTTTTAATATAATTCTGCTGTCGCTTCATTCGCAGGTATTCCTTAAGTACCGGCCTACACACATGCGTTCAGAAATAGAATAATCCATTGCGTTCACTTTGCTCTTCACAGAAATTCATCATCAATCAGTTTTGCCTCAAGGAACCAGTCGAAGCGGAACTAAAGGCAATCCAAAATCAATATGAAACTGAATATGTATTTCATTGTAGAAATCTGAAAACACGACTTCCATTTGGCCCCAGGAATAATACTCATAATATTAACTGTAACCTCTTTTATTTGTAATAGCATCAACACTTGACTTGATCCTGCGTAACTATGATTCACTAATTGATTTGAATTAGAAAGGTTGAACCCAAAACTGAATAATGAACCTCTTTCTTTCCCCAAATTTGCATAATAGCTATTTTCAAAAGTTTGACGCATGAAACAAGAGTACTTGACTTTAAGCACTTAACTTTGCCGAACAACATTCAATATTTCTGTTTCAGTTTTCCCAAAACATTTGACGATCTTGGAAAACACAGCATGAATTTCTGCCCAGTCCACAGAGGTGGGTAAGAGTAATTTTACTTCAGAATAGTATGAATCAAGCTGAAGTACAAAGTAGTGGTCCATGAAATTGCTACTTGAGTAAGAATAACTTAAAGAATAACTATTGGGACGTAACAACTGGTTTTTAATTTGAAGGGCAATGCATTAAATAATCTGTTTTTTTCAAAGATGGACTCAAAATTTTGACAAACTTAATCATATCGGAAGCAGCAATTAAAGAAACGCAAATTCAGATCATTTTATATTGTCAACATGAAGCTTGTGTCACTTGTAGACTTACTCACAGCAGGAAATGTGACCAAAACTGTTACTTCAATGAAAATATTACTCAAGTAAGAGTAAAAAGCTGCTAGAAAAGTACTTTAAAAAGTACAATTTCTTCAAAAATTTACTCAAGTCCATGTAACTGAGTACTACCCACCTCTGCCAGTCAGGTTGTCAAGACAGAGATAGTCCAAAGCAACAATAAAAGTACGGCTCTGCCAAGGTGCCACATCGCGTTTGTCAAGCGGTATTCCCGGGGAACAAGGGAGAAGGGAGGGGAGCTGGGGGGCGGGCCAAGGAGCGCTGGCAAAGGCTGGCATCTCCGGGGGAGCGGGAACTCTGTCAGTCTGATCAACTCAACATGCAAAAACAGGAGAGCTCAGGAGAGGAGCCGAGAAGCCGCTGTTGTCTTTGAATGTGGGAGTGACGGATGAGCTAGTGCCATGTTATTGAGGTGGTACGAGAAGAGCTTTTTACCCATAATTCAGTTAGCATGTTTGCGTGGTGTGCTCATATAAATTTCTCAGATCGCTTCTGGGGTGACTTGTCAAATTTTGATCGTGAAAAGCTGGAGTTTAACCTACTGATACTTTGCGGTGACATCATGCGTATGTATGTCTATGGAGGAATGTGCAGCAGTTACCATGGTGACGCAATGCATGCATTAGCAAGCACAGTCTGACAGATTTTTAGATTGCCTGAGAGCTCAAGACCAAATAGTTTACAAGTAAGGATTAAACTACGAGACTCCATGTCAGTGCATTAAAACAATTTAACGCACTGCTCTGAGTTGTTTAAACTGCTTATACCATGGTCCCACAAACTGGAAATTGTTCACTTTTAAATCAGAAAAGTTCACCCGTTGTAGTTCCAGCTAAGATCTTTATGGTCAGATATGTTAAAGCTACCATCTGTAATCCGCTCCTACTGTATTCTCACATATCACCACTAGATGCTATCTATGTGAGTTGCTGTTGCTGACGGCTTTGACCTGCCAGAAGAAGTCCAGAGAGCATGAGGGAGCCTAAACAAGGGCCAGGTGAGGGGAGGGGGGCACAGGTTCCACATACGCCGTCAAATAAACATACAGATGGTAGCTGTGTAATCCCTCAGTCATCCAGGTCTGATCCATTGCAAAAATAGAAAATCTGTCAGTTGAACAAAGTGTTGTAAGAGTGAATAAGTAAACATTCTGCTGCTCATCCAAGCTGCCTTTCAGAACAATAGGGCTAGCCAGGACGCTAATAGGTGTGAAATCACTCAGTAGGGGCTTGAATGACTAAGCTAAGTAGCACAGTTAGGGTAACACAATAGACTTACAATAGCCTACAAACAGAAACTAAACAATAGCTGTTTTGAGTTTCAGTGTAGTTAGCTCCTCCCTTCAGAGAGATATAAGGCAGTGTCCACCAGCAATCTGACCACAACTGAAGAAACGGCTAAATGTCTTCACTCCTACAGCGATTTGTCCAGTTGACAGGTTTTATTTTTATTTTCCTATACAGATGGTAGCTTTAAAACTAAACTCTGATTAAAGTCGGACACGAGTAACCAAGCTTCAGACAGTGCAGTGCCTCTAGTTAGCTTTAGCCTCAGTTCCGCCCAGCTCTTTGCGCTTTACTTCTAACTGACATGATTTGGTATTTCACATGCTGCAGAAAAACTACCAACACTCAAGCCATTTACAGCAGGCCGGATCATCTCTGGAGGCAGCCCGTGGCTCAGCTCCAGCCCCGTGGAGTACATACATGTGAAGGGGGTCAAAAGTGCGCAGAAACCAGAGAGGAGCACTTCAGTGTGTGCCATGGGGAAGAGAACTACATGGATGCTAGCAACACTCAGCTAACAGAACTCGGGTTTAAAAACTGCTGCCCAACCATCACGACTGACATCATCTGCTGGAGAGAGGGAGTGGTCCAAAGTTATTCCTCACTTACCTTATGCCAGGGGCCAGGGGTGTCAAACTCAAATTCACAGTGGGCCAAAATTAAAAACTGAGACAAATTCACTGGTCAAACTCAATATTTACTGAAAAATTGACAGCACCTGACATGTAATGTTTAACCTGTTCATATGAAAACAAACTTTAGTTTTGCTAAACACAAAATCTGGAACAACTCAAGCTTGATATTACAAACATGACATTTAAAATTTGAAATAAAAGTCACATCAGTAGTATTCAGTTCTTATTTAAATAAATAAAATAAATTATGTCTCTCTCCGTAGCAGTTAATGTGGTCGAGGTGACTAGTAGCTTGGTTGCTAATGAGTATCAACAGAAAAGGTGGGGCGCTTGCCGGTCTTGACTGCAGCCTACTAGTAAAGCATTCTGGGATTTGTAATATTTTACCGAGGGGCAGCTCTAATGCGCATTTCATAAGATGTCATGGGCCAGATATAATTACAGCGCGGGCCAGATTTAGCCCCCGGGCCTGAGTTTGACATGTGTGCCTTATGCCTTCTGAGCATTGTTGTTACTCACCACAATGACTTTACAAGTGCGGAACACCAACTAGCATGCTAACACGCACTTCATGATTTTCAGAGACACAATGGAACTATTGTGACTTCAAGAGCTGCTAATACAGTATGTCTGTAATGGGAAAGAACAATTTTGCACATTTACATGGAGAAAAAATCTGATACAGTGTCTTCAACAAGCTGACTGATCATTTATTATCGGTCACTGCAAAATCCCGACTTTTCGAGTTAAAAGCAAATGAAACTTGAGCACCTGAGGACCACCTGAACATAGCGTTACTCAAGTATAACTACAAAATCGAGAGAACACTTGGCTTGGAGTGAGTGGCATACTTCAGATGCAGTTAAAGAGTCAAAATATCTGCACATCTCCAATACCGCCTCGCTGATACCACTTCAAACCGGAGCTCATTTGAATCCTTCAGTACCCCCTCCGCCCCCTCCCCCGCTCCGCTCGGGCCCCCTGGGAGTACGACACTTGTCACCGTGGGTAAAACTCAGGCTTCTCGACGTGACAGATCCGCCGCAAACTCACGGGGTCTTTGAAATCATTAAGAGACAATGGCAGCGAGAGGAGGACGCCATTCAAAAACATCCCCCCGAGAGAGTTCACGATTCGCTAAACCAATAGTGAAATACAGATCTGCGCAGTGGAAAACATACAAATTGAATCAGTGTCAGTCACATAAGCGAATCTGCCACCACTCAATCAGAAAATATTACTTTGGTATTCGAAAAAATAAATAAATGTTTCCATAGTAGGGCTGAACGATTTGGGGGAAATCACAGTTTTTCTGACAAGCATTGTGATTAGATTTGCAATTTATGTTTTAATAAAAGGGTTTTGTTCCAAGTTCACATTTTAAACGCAAAAAGACAAAAGGCTGAAAAATGAACTGACAAACTAATACAAGAATCACATGTTCGTACAGATCAGTTTTTTTAGCATTTTTTTTTTTTTTTTATGCAGAATTTTGTGATTTGTAGAAGAAATTGCTGTCTTTTGCACCCTTTCATGTTGTAATTTCGAACTGACTGTGATTAATCTAATAGCCTATAGTCCATAATAATAATTGCAACAGAAAATTGAATTCTATCAAATGGACAAAAGTTCATTCAATTAGCTTCTTCAGTCACTGTCTTATATCTGTCTGAGGGGAGAAGCTAACTACACTGAAACCAGCAGACCCTAGTTCAATAGAGTAAGGAGTATATTAGTTTAGTCCAGGGGTGGGCAAACTACGGCCCAGGGGCCACATACCGCTCGTTGGGTTACCAAATTATGGCCCACTTCAGCTACATCAACCTTGTATTACTCTCTTACTTCTCTTATCAGCCCTTCTGCAAAAATGAGCTTATCAAAGAAAAGAATGAGTGGATAGGAGCGCTGAGTGTTTAATACGGAGTGGGCAACAAAATATGTTTTCACCAAGTCCGATCAAAGTACCAAGGCAAGTTTTTTTACTGACATTCAAATTAGCAAAAACTAGCGAGCCTTTCTCTGAAGACAAGTTTTTAAAAGAATGCATTTGGAAAACAATTTGTACAATGAGCCTTTCATATTCATGTTACAGGCCAAATCTCTAATGTAGTATATAAATATTTATAACCTGACCTGGCCCCTGTGTCGAATTTTAGAGCCGACTGTGGCCCATGTGTCAAAAAGTTTACCCACCCCTGGTTTAGTCCATTGAACTACCTTAAGGTGTGAACTGTCACGCCTTATTGTGCGTAATCGTTCATGTTTCTAATGGGTTATCCAACTTCTATAAGCCCTATATCAGCATCCTCTGATTGATTATAATAATGTGTTTGGCAAGGGAAGCATATTTGTATAGCACAATTTGTACATAAAGTAATTAAAAGTGCTTTACAAAATGAGAAAGACATTACACAATACAATAAATCAAAGCATAAATAATCACACATAATCATCATAAAACCTTAAAATAGAAGACTGCAAATTAAAAACCTTTCAGTCACAGCTAAACAAAACCGTTTTGAGCCTGGATTTAAACACTGTCAAAGTAGAGGTTCATGTTTGGTCATTTTTGGGGGCGCTCTAAGATACCTTACTTTGTATTTTTCATTTATTCCACAAAAACTCCTCCTCCTCTGGCCACCGCTGCCCTGGGATTGCCTAACAAAAGCCAGACTGTCAATCTGCATCACCCGACCACCGACCACATCCACGTATAGGTAGGTTACGTGTCTTGCTCAATGACACAACAACAGCATCCACTTGTTCAGACTGGTATCAAACCGTCTTTAGCTTTTTAATGCAACTGATGATTACGTAAAACATACTATTTTCCATAACAGGCAGTGCCATTTTCAAGTATGTATAGTGTAAAATATAAGATTATGAGCATTTAAATGAAGCTGATCTGAGTTTGAATCCGATTCCCAAAGCATGTACTACGGATCTGCTTGCCTACCCTTTAAAGCTGTTTTGATTGCCTTTGATTATCTGTGATTAATATCTAATCAACATTTCCACCCTCCTTAATTTCTCAAGAGGTTTTTCAGATTTTTTTTTTTTTACATTTGACCAAGGAATTAAGTTACAGATAAAACTTAAGTATTGAGAAAAAAAAAAAGATGAAATGAAATGTGTCTCATAGGAAAAGGTTTACATTCTAACTAGTCGGGCAGAAAACACAATGATTTTATTCATTTTTTGTCTCAATGAGTCTAAGCAGGGACTCCCGGACTTCCCCACCCCAGACACGTCCTCCAGCTCCTCCGGTGGGACCCCAAGGCGTTCCCAGGCCAGCCGAGAGACATAGTCCGTCCAGCGCCTTTGTTCACATGCATCTCTGAAAAAAGCAAATCTGATTACACGATCACATTTGCTCAGGTTTGAGATGCGTTTCCTTCTGAGTAAAATGCAGAGGACAATTTCTCTACAGAAACAATAACGTGCACATTAACCTTCACCTCAACCTTAACAGTCTATAAACAATTTACCATTACAGGAAATTCAACTTTCACATAACTTTCACCAAAAATCTTTACTTGTTCTTATATATTGAAGATGGCGTCACCTTCCTCTGACTACTCCAGCTGCATATTAATCTCCACCACCCTAAGTCCATTTCAGACCATATCGAAAAGCCATAGCGGTGATTTTCGCAGATCTGGTCTGACTTTGCCTGCGCCTCGAATGACCCTGGCGCATTTATCGGGCCGAGTAAATACTTCACAGCACTTTTTCCCAATACTTGTGCGTAGCTTAGATTTTTTTTATTGACTCCCCTCCCTTCCTCCCCCCACTCGCACCTCCTCCGTGGTTCCGAGTGGACCTCTAAAAGGGCTGCTATGTGCCCGATGCATATGCACAAATGTATCATAATTGGTCGATGTGTTGGGAGTCGTAGCTTTAGCGTAGCCTCGCGGTTCTCCTTCTCGCCTTGGCTTTCTCTCACTGCGCACGAAATGCCACCGCAGCAGAAAAAAAAGGTCACTCCGGATTAAAAGTCATTTAGTCGGATGAATTGAAGCGGAGAGTGCAGAAATGTAGCCGGCAGCCAATGTTTCTTCCGTAGCGCACCTCGAGAATAATAGGAGGATGCAGCATGGGTCAAAGAGATACTGAGGATTGTAGTTCTAGTTGTTCTTTATTACCTCAAATATGGAGGATTTTGGATATGATACAAGTTGATGGTTATGGTTACGGTGAGACACAGCAAAAAGACTTTGGCATTAATGCTTTTTGGGGTGTATTTGGGGTATTTTACTATATTTTCGGGGGTGTTAAAGGGCCTGTATGCAATTTTTTTCCATGTCTTTGAGCAAAATTTGTTTTGCCTCAGAACATTCACTGCCTGGCCAAAAAAAAAAAGTCGCTACCAAAACAAAAGGTCACACACTCTAATATTCCGTCGGTTCGCCTTTAGCTTTGATTACGGCTCACATTCGCTGTGGTATTGTTTCGAGAAGTTTCTGCAATGTCACAAGATTTATTTCCATCCAGTGTTGCATACATTTTTCGAGTCTGACCGCTGCACAAAACCTTCTCCAGCACATTCCAAAGATTCTCAATGGGGTTAAGGTCTGGACTCTGTGGTGGACAATCCATGTGTGAAAATTATGTCTCAAGCTCCCTGAACCACTCTTTCACAATCCGATGAATCTTGGCATTGTCATCTTGGAGTATGCCCATGACATCAGGGAAGAAAAAAAAATCCATTGATGGAATAACCTGGTCAGTCAGTATATTCAGGTATTCATTCTTTGAGCTGTTGCTGAACCCAGACCTGACTCGTACCTATAGGCTTGTACCTGGCCAGGCTTGTACCTGGCCAGGCTGTGTATATATTGTATAATCAGCTCTTTAGATGCAGACAGAACACAGCTGACTTATATTCCGACCTAATTATTGTTTTACTATCTGACTATCAGGAAGTGTGCGATTATCATGGTAGCTTTTGTTAGTATTACCATGGCGGCAAAACTCTAGCCTCTGAAAATTGTTCAAAATGCATCAGGTAAGTGAAGAATATAGATCATCTCGATTTTTGATTTGATCTGCTTGTTAAAAAAATAGAAACAGCAGGGTGTCACGGTCAGATGGGATCTGTAATTACACAGAAATCCATATTTAAAGTTTGGAATGTGTGTAAGTACAATATATGAAGCCTAAAAGCATGTGTGCTATTGCAAGGGATAGAATCATATGCATGCTATTGACAGAAACTCGCACGATGTCCGTGTGCTAAATGAGGTCTTAAGTTCCACTCATAAATGGTTAGAAAATACTTGTTTTCTTTCCGTAAGTTGGATTATAATGATAAGAAGCACCAGAGGAGAGAAACAGAGGAGAAAAGGTGAGGAGCTGCCGCTGGATCAGAGCGAGGGAGGGGGGAGCGAGGACAGACGACTCTGATACACAGAGGCAGAGGGACGAGACGCTGGGCTTTTGGTCAAATTGTGCAGATTTAAATCAAAAGTTGTGAAATGCAGAGGTGAGGAGACATAAAGAGAAGCGCTGTAACCCAGACTCGGCTACTGAAGAGGAAATGAGTAAATCCTCCTCTTCAAGCTCCACCACACCTCTAACTGCTGCACGATTGGCTGGAGACCTGTCAATTAAAATACGCACGCCTTATCACCGAGTGATAAAAACCGGTCACGGTTTTATATAGCGCTTTCCCAATCAAGTTTTGATTGTGAACGAAGGATATTTCGATTTTTGGCACAGATGAACTAGTTCTGTTTTTCATGTTTTCAAGACAGTAAAAAACAGGTACAGTAGTTTGTATATAGATCGTTATAGTAATGGATCTGATTTGCTTGTCTAGATCACTCCACACCAAAAAGTCAACTGTTTCAAACTTTTACTCTGCCAAGTACATGTACAGGTTTCTCCCCATTTCTCACGTCAACCTATAGCTGCTTCCAACTCCAAATATGACCAAGCAAATTGAAAACACCATATGCTTCCGACTGCGTGCATACATATTTATACCCTGTAAACTACTTTCAATGCCCTGGAGACACAGGAAATGCACCATATTAACAACTCTCAAATAGCCAGCTAACCTCTCTGCCTCAGCGCTTCCATGAATTCCGTCTCCCTTTTCACCACGCTAGCCAAGCCGATTCATCATAGCCTATTAGATCTGCTTTATGCCCTATCATTGCAAGGCCAGTAATATCTGTGCTACACTGTATGACCGGGTAACGCCTGGCATAGGGTTGTAGTCCTGCAACCCTTTAGTCGATGAAAGTAGTCGATCATTTAGAGATTGAAAGCAATAGGCTCGATACCCAATAACGATTCCGATACCACGATGGTAAATGGTAAATAGTCACATTTTTATATAGAGCTTTTCCACCTTCATGGCACTCAAAGCGCTTTACATCAAGGAACCTCTCACCCATTCACACATACACTCGTATACAAGTGTACGCAGACACTGGGGACGAGGTGGATTAAGGGTATGGACCAAGGACGCAACAACAGCATTCATCTGTGGAAGCTGGAATCGCATCGCCAACCTGTGGGTCAGTGGCTCTGACTGCTGAACCAACGATGTTTATGACGAGAGCGGGACAAACACCCCAACAAACCAACTAAGGTAGTGTCTATTGTCCCTATGTAGACAATAAAATGTGATTTTCAACATTAAATAAGAGGACTTCTCTGTTACCTCATGGCCTTATATCCTTGTAGGTTCTCAGTCGTCCAGGTAGGTTCCATAGTGGTCCATGGACATATACTGGTCCATGTGGTCTTAGATCTCAAGATCATTCTAAAGCTATTCAGGAAAGGTTCATTTATGTCCCGTGAATATGGCTGTTTTAGTATCGACACTTGCTACAATGAGAATCACGTTTCGATACTCTTCACAACCCTCTTTAGAACCAGTTGGAAGGAGACGGTAGTATATTGTGTGAGTCAATTGAAGATTTGGGAGTGAATTACGAGTTTGATATGAGTCTTGAGTATTGTGAGTGCAGTTTGGGTCAGATACATAAAGATACTTGAACGCTTTTGCTACGCCCCCTTTTTAGTCGACCAGTTGGTGGTGCAGTAGGCCAGTCGCTTCGTCGATTAATCGGTTGGTGGTGTCGTAGTTGACCAACATTTGCGTTAGTTGTATTAATCATTTTATGTAAATATAAGGCGTCAGTGAATGAGTTAGCTGAAGATGTAAAAAGGCAGCTATATAAACTCTTTATATAAATACATTGTTTCCTAGTACTTTTTCTAGTTATAGTGGTTGTTTTTGCTTGACCGCCCACGCAGTTGTGTCTTCTGAGTGCAGTTGGGCTCAGATAATATCGAGATACTTAATAGTTTTGAGAGCTTTTGCCCTGCCCCCTTTTTAGACGACCAATCGATCGGCAGGACATGTCTTTAATCAACCAATAATTACTTAAAAGGCCCTTATAACGCAGTTTTCTGATCTGTTATAATGCAATTTCCACATCACAAACATACCTGGAGTTGTGTTTTGTTTCATTCACACATTTAACACACAAATCCTGCATATTTAAGCTCGTGATGTCATGTGGTAATACAGGAAGTGTCCCATTGTGGTTTTAATCTCCATACACTTTCACTAGAATAATTTGGATAATCTCAGCCCTGGAATCGCCAGTCTGTACTGAACTAAAGGTAAAATGTAACTGTTAACTCGAAAACTACCACGAGATGACATCACAAGGTGCAACAGAGCATTTTGAGCTTTTGAGATGCAAGCAGATTAATAATAAAGGGTTTGTATATTTTTGATTAGGTAACAACATTACAACATGGCTAAAAGCTCACAAGAGTCAATTTTGTGTAATATAAGACCTTTTAAATTGACTCCATCTCTATCCTGGCATGCTAGCTGAATTCCTGTCCTTGGGATTTGGATCGCAATGCATTTTATTGACGATGGTTAAAAGTTAAAACATCGATCATGAATCCTTACCGGCTAGGGAATATTGGACACTCTCGACTTTCACGGTCCATCAAGAGCTTTTCATGTTTGCTTATAAATGCATTTCTCCAAAGAGTAGCCCAAGGATTTGATTGTTTGCAGTTTTTTTTTAAGCTGAAGGTTTAGGAGTATTGATCGGTCGGGGCTGGGTATGAGTTGTGTAAAATCAAACTTGCCGAGGTTTTGCTTCAAACTGACAGATGTAAGTTTTTTTTAATGTTTGGTGTG
Source organism: Periophthalmus modestus (assembly GCA_019594935.1). Taxonomy (NCBI): domain Eukaryota; kingdom Metazoa; phylum Chordata; class Actinopteri; order Gobiiformes; family Gobiidae; genus Periophthalmus; species Periophthalmus modestus. Next base: position 12,819,515 of record JAIEZT010001243.1, read on the forward strand.
TTTTTTTTTCAAGAATGTGCAATTTGTATGCGGAGTCGATCTAAAGTAAGGATGCCCTGAAAGAATAGGTACATTTTGATCATAAGAACTCTTAACAGATGTTTACAAAGCTGTGTAGCAGTTTGTAGAGATGTACGCCCACAAACCAGAAGACTGACAGTTTGATCCTTGCTGCAGACACTTTCTTCACTTTCCTTCAAAAACCTTCGTAATGCTAATGCTTTTTTCTGAATGAGATGTGTTACTGGGTAGATAACGCCACTGAATTGCTTAGTAGCTTCTCATTTCATACATTTACTATAAACTTGTAGTCCACAATTTTAATATCTAAAATAACCCAAATTAAAGATGTACTGTGTAACTTTTCCATTAGAGCGTTATCCACTTGCTTGTCCCCAGTCAGATCTCACAATAACAACATATGTTTTTGAAGTTAGTTTTGTGCAATAAAAGCAATTGTAAATGAATAAATGAAGATAGGTAAGTGTAATGCCATGCTGCGGAACATTTCAGCCAATGCGATAACATTTTTATAATTTTTAAATTGTGTAAATGTGAAGTTATTAAGGACCTGAATGTCATTTTGAAACTCATGGCTTAAAAGTACCCACATTTTTGCAGATATATATTGTATAAAGCATTTTTATGTCAGATAATCAGGAAGTGTTCGATAACGTGGTAGTTGTTGTTAGCGTTATTGTGGGAAAACTCTGCTCTGGTCTCTGAAAATTGTGAAATGCGCTTGAAAACTCATCACGGTGAATAATTAGGATGCTCGGAATGCATAAGGTACGTCAGGAATAACTTGGTCAGGTCAGACCCTCTTTAAGTCACCAAAATATCGACTTTTTCTAGTTTGTACTTTGGTCGGGGAAGAGTGTAGAAAGTATAGAAGTTACACTGTAATGTGTTGCTTGGTGATGTTAGCTTGTGTTAGTCTTGGTGAGCGTGAGTTCATTATTGTGGATGTCAGGGTGTCATCTCCAGGCCTGATGATGTGGAGGTGTGGAGAGGTTAAGATGCTGTTTGGGACGTGCTCTTGTTGACCGCGCTGCGTTGCTTTCTGTCTTATTAACTTCACATTTCTGCTCATTTTCTCGCGCTATGGTGAACTTTATCCTCTTAAAAACTTGGAATGTACAATGCTAGTGCAGTGGTTGTACAAAGTTTTGGTTTGAATGGAGCAGAGGAATTGGCGTTTAATATGGCAGTATTTGATACAGAAGTTATAGGATAGTTACAAATACTGCAACGACAACTTTGACAGTGAAGATAGTGTTAGGGCTTCACAGGTTTACAGCGATTTTTCTGACAAGTTTTGGTAAACTGGTAGTATTGCTAACTTTTCTACCTTAAAGGCACTCAAATCGCTTTACGTCAAGGAACCACTCACTCATTCACACACATACGCAGACACTGAGGTGGGTTAAGTGTTTCGCCCAAGAACACAAAGACAGTATTCATCTGTAGGAGCTGGAATCGCGCCGCCAACCTGTGGATCAGTGAATCTGACTGCTCAACCGATGATGTTCTTATGTCGAGAGAGGGATTCGAACTGCCAACCTTCAGATCAATGGTCAAACGCTCTACCATCTGAGGTACTGTCGCCCTTTTCACTCCGCCGGTGGATTGCGCACTCTTCCTGGTTGCCTTGGTAGCGAGCCTCGCCCTTGCGCCTTACCTCCAGTGGATATACGGGCATTCTGCTTGGTACGAGCCATTTTACGCTTTCTTTAGGACGCTGGGTGGTGAGGAGAAGACTCAAGAGCTGAAAACGATTTGCAATTTAGGTTTAAAAAGTAGGATTTAGCTGAAATTATAAACAACTCCAAGAACTAGGCCTGTCGCGATAACAAATTTTGAAGCACAATATATTCCCGAAGTAAGTTTAGCCGATAAACGATGTTACTGAAAACCAGAATTAACCCCCTAAAGGTCTTCTAAATGTACAGTATTGTTAAAAAATAAGAGCAGAATGCAACACTTTAGTTCATAATTCAACCCTTTACAGCTAAAATCTTATCATATTGCTTAAAAAATAACCATAAATTCCCACTTGTACCTGTCATGTACTGAATGATAAATAGATATAGTAATTATCGTGACAGGCCTACCAAGAACTAGGGATGGGACAAAAAAAACAATATCGTTTATCATGATAAAAAGAGCTGACAATAATCGTTTGTGGGACATTTAATATAATCGTGATTATCGCCGACAAAGATAATGGCCGTTACATTACATCACCAGAATGTTCAGAAAAAAGCTACTTATCCATGATGTTCTTTTCTAGATCAATGTTGTTTTCACTTACAACAAAGTACAATATCATAACAGTTATTTAATTATGAAACCTATTGTAAAAGCCAAAAGTTTAAATCTGTCAACTGGACAAATCGTTGTAGGAGTGAAGACGTTTCGCTGCTCATCCAAGTCGCTTCCTCAGTTCCGGTCAGATTGCTGGTGGACACTGCCTTATATCTATCTGAAGAGAGGGGCTAACTACACTGAAACTGGAAACAACTATTCTTTGCATTTTCTGTTTCTGTCTTTCTCTAGGCTGGGTCTATTGAGCTGCACTAATTGAGCACTGTGAGTGAGTCATACCTAACATAGTCATTCAACTCTTAATAGGTCCTTCTTCTTTACACCTATTGGCATCCTGGCAAGCTCTATTGTTCTCTTTGTTTCCAGTGTCCACCAATAATGTGACCAGAACTGAAGAAGCGTCTTGGATGAGCAGCGAAACGTCTTCACTCCTACAACGATTTGTCCAGTTGACAGATTTTACTTTTGGCTTTTACTATGGATCAGACCTGGACGACTGAGGCATTACACAGATAATGAACCCATCATAATTATTCACATCCATAACATTTTTAAACTGTCAGCAACTTTAATAATTATCGTGATATAATAGTTAATCGCAATTATTTTGGCTATGATAATCGTGACGCCCACCAAGAACATTAATATTTGAGAGAAGACTGAAAAATGAACTGAACAGGTCTAAAAAATGTTGTTTTCTACTTTGACAATATTTAAATCCAGGCTCAAAGGTTCTGTTTAGCTGTGCATGACTGAAAGGTTTTTATTCTGCTCTTTTCTTTTTTAATGTTAATTTTATGATGAATATTTATGTTTTGATTTGTGTGATTTTAATGTCTTTCTTATTCTGTAAAGCACTTTGAATTACTTTGTGTACAAACTGCGCTATACAAATACTGGATTTTGTTTTGTTCTTTGCCGAGGACATTCTTTTATCTTCTAGCATTTGCAATTTGCTCTTACTGAAATTGTGATGTAAATTTGATTTCAGTGTGATGCATTTCTATAATGCAACCTCATTTGGCACAAACAGAATATGTACATTTACAATACACTTTTGTTTCATCACATTTATCTTAATAATGCAAGAACACCACAATGTAATGTATATTGAGCTGTTTTCGATTATATTTTAACAGAATAGCAATAGATGGCTGTCTTGAACATGTTGCTAACAGGTAGAGCTAAAATTATAACATGATTAACACCATCAATGTATTTTATAAGTTAGAATATAACTAAAATAAAGCACAAAATAGCGAACATTAAAGACGGGGTATTACAAACTGGATTGGAACTTTCTGTGATGTTATAACAGTATTCCTTTATCAAAAACAGGCCTGACGAGGTTTTACATGTCTTCTGTGCACGTTTCAGTAATTTAGTGATCTCATGTCTTCTGTGCATGTTTCAGTAATTTAGTGATCTCTCCTGGGTCCTATTCGAACCCTTCTTATGGTTAGCAGTACGATTCTGCAGCAATTTTCCATAAATATGCAAAAGTGATAGTGTTGTGATAGTGCTCTGAAGGGGGAGCGACTTAGCACGGAGAGCAAAGAGAGGGGGTATTAAGAGCATCAAAAGTGAAACTGAAAATTATTACACATGTTAATACTATTGTAATATAGCATTTTCAAAACGGTAAAAGGTAATCTAAATATGTTATGTGTTAGCCGTTAATACTCCGTAGAAGTGAAATATCGCTCTCTAAAGAAGACAAAAGAAATCTCCACCAATCTTCCCATAACACTCTCTATCTTCCTCTCCCGTGCCGATCACTACAACCACACACACACACACACACACACACACACACACACACACACACACACACACACACACACACACACACACACACACACACACACACACACACACACACACACACACACACAGAGGCACTGCCAAACTGCCTGTGTCAGACTTGGCTCTTGGGAAAGGTGACGAATGACGGAGGAGCAGGCGCAGAGAGGACCCTGCCACCGCTCTGCTGTAGCCCCCGATCAGAGCACCTTGTCTGGGGAGGGAGGAGAGGTGTCAGCCGGCTCTCCCTTCTCACCCAGGCTCTTTGATCATGGGATATGTCAGTGCCACGGGGCATGATGACACACGGTGATAGAGGGACTGCTGGAGATGGTGCGGAGATTCAAGACAGGCTTTCAAGTGGCATGCAGGCTAGAAACTTTGTGGAATTTTTTTGTGTTTTCCTTCATTTTTGTTTTGTAATTTGATTTATCTTGATGAACGGTCACGGTTTTATATAGCGCTTTCCCACCTTCATGACATTCAAAGCTCTTTACATTAAGGAACCACTCACCCATTCGCACACGCTTTCGTGCAGCAGTGTACGAAGACAACGGGGGTGAAGTGGGTGAAGTGTCTTGCTCAAGGACACAACGACAGCATTCATCTGTGGGAGCTGGAATCGCGCCGTCAACCTTGAGATCAGTGGACAAACGCTCTACCAACTGAGCCACTGTTGCATCTTTATATTTTATCGAATATATGAAGTAATTGAATGGAGCAATGCATCATGGTCAATGCAGTTTATTCAATACAATTTTTATTTTATTTTATCTCTTTTTTTTTATGTTTTTCTGTTAATATTATATTTGTTTATTTTAATTTGCAAGCTCGAGAAAAATCAATGAGCCTGACTTTGTGTGTGGATATTGACCTTTTGTGTCACAGACCACATCATCGTCAAACCCTCGCTAGCTTGCGGCGTGTGTTGTCCCTTCGTGGCTTTAGAAAAACACAGGGCGCATTCCTTCGAGCTCTGTTCATTCTCGTCTCCTCCGTTTCAGATACCATTTACTTTGATTTACTTTGAAAGTTTTGCGTCATTTGCAATCCTGGCTGCTAGCATACAAGCGAGGGTGGATTAATTAAAGGAGGACTATGTAACTTTTCTGGTGAATGACTGCCACCTGCTTTCCGGTTGTGGAGACGTGACAGCTTGCCTTTTTGTGAACTGACATGTCCTCATCTCATCTTGAGGCCTGTCTCTATGGTAACCTCTGAGAACATAGTGTTTAAAGATATCCTTACTGTGTTGAAGACGTTTTATCAGAAACTATCTGAGGAACTAATGTAGAGCTGATGAAAATGCCTCAGCAGGTTTACCGTCCCAGAGGAAGAAAAATGGTAATATCCTAATGTGAATTTTATGTAAGCTTAGTTTTTTACCAGTCAAATCACACTTATCACATCTAGCAAAAGTAAATATTGCAATGCCCTACCTCACTTTACTGTAGCTGTGTAGCTATGGTAGCCCAGCAGGGACATATACTACCAGTCAAAAGTTTGGATACACCTTGGACACTCACCCTGAAAGTAGCCACCCTTTGCTGTGTTGACAAAGTTCCAAATCCTTGGCGTTCTCTCAGTGAGCTTCATGGTAAAGTCACCTGAAATGGTATGAAATCTAAAACCTGCTTGCTACACTCCATATATGTCCATTAATAGTTCTGATCCTTTTAGTGAGTAGAGTAAATAATCATGCAAATAAAGAAGTTGCATAAAAAGTGGAAAAGTGTGTCCAAACTTCTGACTGGTAGTGTGCTAAAGTTGTATCCGAATGTCCATACTCTTCCCTAAATCACGGCATTTTTAGTAGTGTCTGAACGTCCAGAAGGGAAAAAAGGTAGCGCAAAAGTGTTCTCCAAAGTTCCCACAATGCACCTTGAAAAGTAGTGTCCGGCGATGGTCACTTGGCAGTTAATATAGACCACAATGCATTGGGAGAGTCCGAAAAACAACAGCAGACAGCGACAGGTTTTTAATGGACACAACACGACTAGAGATCGATATGTTTGTTCTCATGGCCAATACCAATATCGATTGTTTAGAATCCAGAGAGACCGACGGCCGATAAGCTGTGCCGATGTTTTTGGGCTGACATGTAGGGCAGATTTTGGACATTTTCTCCAAATGATCAAATTTTAATTCTGTACAAACTCATACATAACCTTGTTTTAGTACAAAGTAGAAAATAGGGTAATGAACTCACATTTTTGCAGGACCATATTTGGACTAAAGTGTTTAAATAAAGTTTAATGCATATATTCTTTATCTTTTTTTTGGCAAAGCTTGAGCCAAACAAAATATGGCCCTGCGCTTACTTTAGGTAGAGCTCTTCAAAATCGATAATTTCATCATCTCTTCTTCAAATTAGGTTATTCTTGCAGTCAAATTTGATCAATAGTCTATATGTGGTTGTAGGTCTCTTGGCTTACTCTGCTTTGGTCTTGTTCAGTCTCGCTTTATGCAATAGGCTAGTAGTAAAGACTGCTGTAACATTATGCAATAGTGTTGTCAAGATTTCGATACCAAAAGTACCAAAGTATTTACTTTATCTTTGCATGTTTACTATAGGTTTATCAGAGTGCATATAAAACGTCATGCTAAGCTCAAAATCTGATTCCAAAATGTGACTTTTTGCAGTAGATACCTGCTCAAATAAGTATCTCGTTTCAATAATAGTTTTAGTATCGATTAGTGTCTGATTTTCGATACCTTTGACAACACTATATATTTAAATCCTTATTTAACCAGGATAGTCCCATTGAAATGACTAATCTTTTTTAAGGTAGTCCTGGCCAAGACACCAGCACAGATCAGACAATACATCCACATATCTTTAAACAATTATGAGAATTATGTTTGACTAAAACAACATATCAAACTTTACCAATGTCAAAATTCCTGAATAAATTGCCAACATGTCCCCATTTCTACAAAAAGTCACCATTACCACCTTAACTGGCAACACATATATTACCTCTGACACTGAATAGGCCAGTTACTCCTCATGTTGCACTAGTAGCTTCATCCTATTGTCCACAACCTCCCATTGTATTGTGCATCATTATTTCTATGGTCTTCCCTCGTGTTAGCTTGCCAAGTTGACCTAGCACATAAACCGGAGGTTAACAGGAGGCTAAGACACCCATCAAGCTTTCTAAGAATGTCACAACAATACGTCTACTATTTGCAGTGCTCGTATCATTAGCCGTCCGTTTGCTATCGAACGCGGAGAAATCTGCTAACATTTCCGCCGCGCTAGCAATAATTGGATGGCGGCTGACCAATCCCCAATACATTGCAGCATAATTAACTACTTCATTAAGCTTAGCGACTCCCTGGGAATGCGCGAGCCCCCGACACGTAGTTGACTCCGTTCCCACAGACTGCCAAAGGAGAGGCGATTTATGTGCCAATTTTACACTTGGACTTACGCTGGCCCCCGTCCTGCCACCGTGACTAAAAGTAAATGCAAATAATTACTGTACGTGCAACAGTGTTTGTATTGTATGCTACAGGCAGCGGTGCTTCAAATGTGTTTCAAACGTCTTAAAGGCCCTGTAGTTGGTCTTTTTTCTATGTACGGTACAAGCCGCTTTTGTCAGGTGTTTAACTCTTTGCATCTAAGTATTTTATCATCCGATAATCAGGACTGGTAAATGGTCACATTTTTATATAGTGCTTTTTCCACCTTCCACTCTCCCATTCACACACATCCACACACCAGTGTACGCAGACACTGAGGGCGAGGTGGGCTAAGTGTCTTGCTCAAGGACACAATGACAGCCTTCATCTGTAGGAGCTAGAATCGCACCACCAACCTATAGGTCAGCGGACCTCATAGCTCAACCAGTAATGTTTATATTGAGAGTGGGATTCAAACTAGCAACCTTCGGATCAACTGAGCTACTGTCGCACACTTCACAGTTAGCATGCTAGTTGCTGTTAGCATTAGTGTGATGGCAAAACTCCACTCTGATCTTCTCATTTGAATAGAAAGGAAAAGGTTGCTCTGAATTTTTGCTCTAAAAACGAGTTTGGTTTTTCACATTTTAATGCCCCAGTATGTAACATATGTTTTCATTATTGATGTTTTTATTGGATTGAGAAACATAGAAAAACATGTATTTTTTCTGAACAGTCTTGCATTTCTACAAACCTGACTCATATTTGGTCTGGAGGAGGACGTTCTCCTGCATGTTTCCATGGAAATGTTGTTCCTTTGGCTAGAATATTCCACAGTATGACAGAAAACCTGTCTTCATGGACAGTGTCCTGAAATATGGTTTTAACATTTTATTTCCATGGAATAGTTGAGTTTCCACCCCGAGAAAGTTACATACTATCACTTTAAAACAGTAGAAATATTCTAAACTGTCAACATTTCAATTTCAGGTTACACTGGTTAAGAAAAAGGTCAAAAATGTGGAAAATTCATGAAGTGTCCGTCTTGCCTTCACATGAGGACGATGTGGTTCTGTTGCGGGTGTATGTTTAAAATCCAGTGTGTGTAGTCCTCTGGAGAAGGGGGGGAGCTGCAGTCCCTCTGGGGTTAGGATTATAGGCCACTTTATGACAATCACTTCACATGGAACAGAATTATAAAAGGCACAGAACAGAGCGGGCGGGGCTAGAGACTATCATCCGGCTAAAGGAGCCTTTGAGACGCAATGATGAGAGCATATTATGTTGTCTATAAATATAGGAAGAACAATAAAGCACATTGTAAAGTGGGTTTTCTATTAAAGTTTAAACTTAGTCTAGTAGTATTTGATATCCACTGATTAATGGGCATGCATTGTTAATAAGATGGTGGTATATGGCATACACATGGGTTGGAAAATGGATTGTACCTTTTTATGTAACCTATACATAGCAACATTATGCATACACAACTTTAAAGCCACACTATGTAACTTTATAGCAAAGAAATAGATTAGCATAAAGCAATTTTTTTTTAGTTTGGTGGTGGTTATTGCTCTGAAAAATATGGGTCCTCACATTCACAGTAACCTGACCTCCTCTTTTTTCCATGGATATGTTGTTCCTTTGGTTAGAATATTCCACAGTATGGCATAAACCAGGGGTGGGCAAACTACGGCCCGGGGGCCATATACAGCCTGTTGGGCTTATTAATCCGGCCCACCGAAAGTGACCAAATTATGGCGCACTTCAGCTACATTAACCTTGTATTATTCTCTTATTCTTTAATCAGCCCTTCTGCACAAATTAGCTTATTAAAGAAAAGGAAAGTGGCTAGTGAGCGCTGAGTGTTTAATACGGAGTGGACAACAAAATATTTTTTCACCGAAGTCCGATCAAAGTACCTAGACAAGTTTTTTGCTGGCATTCAAATTAGCAAAAGTTAGCGAGCCTTTCTCTGAAGGCAAGTTTTAAAAGAATGCATTTGGAAAACAATTTGTACAATGAGCCTTTCATATTCGTGCTTTGCTACATGTTACAGGCCAGATCTCTAATATAATATGAGCATATACTGTATATATCCTGACGCGGCCCCTCTGTCAAATTTTAGAACCCACTGTGGCCCGTGTGTCAAAAAGTTTGCCCACCCCTGACATAAACTCATCTTGTCTCCATGGAGAATGTTCTAAAGTTTGGTTTTAACTTTCTGTTTCCATGGAATTATGCAGAGAACCAAAACACCACATACTGTATCTCTGAAGAGACATACAAAATGTGCAGTTTTGTTTTATTGATTATATTTGGGTTCTTACCGTGAGCGGGTTTGCATATCCACAGATCTGACTCTCCTCCTCTTTGTTGCCATGGAAATGTTGTTCCTTTGGTTAGAATATTCCACATTGCGGCATAAACTCATCTATCTCCGTGGAGAATGTTCCAATGTAAGGATTTAACTTTCTGTTTCCATGGAATCGTGCAGAGAACCAGAACATTCCATACTGTATCTCTGAAGACATCTTGTAGATAGAGAGATTTAAAAAAAAAGTGCTAATAGTCAAATCCCTGCTGCCCATTACAACTTTTAATTTCACATTTCATACTTTCAACTTATTTTCAACCTTTGACAACTTGAATTCCTGGAACAAGCCAGTCTAGACATTTTGTGTTGTTTGTATAATGGATTCGGATTTTGTTCGTGCAACACTTGTAAAGAGCTATTTCTGACAGGTGGCTGTGTTCGGCTCCCCTATGCTCCTTTCTTGCCCATACTAAAAGCCACTTAGCCTGGAAAAAAAGTGATTTCATAGTCTGAGTCAAATTTGGCGAAATTGCCCTGCTTTGTGTGATCCTATATGGGTTTTTTTTGCAGACAGAGCGGTGATTGCTACTACTTATGGTATTATTGCAATTTTTATCTTACGACACGTCACAGTTGAAAGGCGAAATAGACGGACGAAGCATTTTACAGCGAGCTATCATTGTCTCGGTGAATATTTCCGTGTGTCATCGTAACTCTTTCGTTTCTCTATTCGCCGTCTTACCCGGTCGGGTCTAGCTGTGGGCGGCGGCGTGTAACGGAAGGGTTGCGCGGTTCAGGCGGCGGAGAGGTTGATGGGATCGTCTGCAGGAGAGCGTACAGTGATTAGGTTCGAGAAAGCGATGACTCATTCGGTGTGTGTCTGTTTGGGTTGGATTTTTCGGTGTTAAAAGTGTGAAAAACAGAACTAGTTCATTTTAAGTGGTTTGCAGTGGTCAAAAGTTCTTCTTCACTTGCCTTATGCATTCTGAGGATCCCAGTTATTCACCTTGATGAGTTTATAAGCGCTCTTCAGAACTTTCAGAGACCAGAGAGCAGGTTTGCATTGATGGTAAAGCCAACAACTGGGCAGAGGTGGAAGAAGTACTCAAGTAAATTAAGTAAAAGTGCAGGTACAGAGGTAAAAAGTTGCTCAATTAAAAGTATCACATGAAACAAATCTGCTCAAGTAAAAGTATGTAAGTACCTATTTTAAAATGTACATTATGAGTATAAGTGTTGCTAACTAGTCAAAGTGTTAAATGTAGTGATATTGATTAAAAAATGATACATATTTTGGTCAACAGTTGCGATACGAATCAATATTGTAGTTTTTCTTATGAATTTTGTGTATTTATTTTTGTTTGCTCCAAGCTGAAACTTGAACTCGAAAACTCTGGTCAGGATGTTACCACGAACACGGTAAAAATAACCCTGCGAATCATATGAAAAGTACTTTTTACTTTTCAGTCCAGTTAAAAAATGTAGTGGAATAGAAAGCACAGACACCTGCTCTTTAATTTTGTGAAGTAAAAGCAAAAAAGTAGTTATTTTACTACTTTTACTCACGTTACCTTTCACCACTGGTCCTGGGGCAAGACGAATTTTCAAATTAGCAACCGTAGTAGTAGCAATCACAGTAAAATGATGCTACAGTGACAGCATGATAAATATGGAATACTTTCATTGCTTAGAAGCGACAGTACTTGGTATTTCTTGTGATACTGCATGAGTGACACTGTGGCCTCCCAGACACTATTATTTATGCGCGCGTTCAAACCACCCCGAAATCGGCCCAATTTAACGTCCCTTTGTCACTGTCAACAAAATGTCAGACTTAGCAGAGTAATTACGAGTGGCGGAATGCAATCTGTGTCGGATAAGGTAAGCGCTACTTTGGCATGCCGATGAGGGCCCCCCCCCCCCATCGTCCCAACGCACGCACACACGGGCCCCCTATTTAATCATTGCCATTGTTCACTACTGGCACATTAACATGATTTTGTATTCATAAGCTAAACAAGGAGATGCCGGTAGCAACAATAGACCAGCCCAGAAAATAGCGGCGCAAATCAACTCCAAGAATACTTACCCAGCGCTAATCTTTCGTAGCTTTGTTATATAAATTTTGAAATCACGTCGCAATTGAGCGCATACGATATTCAAAGTCCCGAGCATTAATTATGGAAGTAAAAACCAAGGATATAAAGTTATTGTATTGTGTTGAGCTGGGAGAACAGATGAATGCCTCCCCAGTATTGCATGGAACTAATCATTTCCATTCAAAGACCACATCAAACTGTGCTAGCCTACTTTTGCCAAGTGGGTTTTCAATGCCAGTGAAGAATGAAGCAAGATTTGGTCGTAGTATTCTATTCTTTTTTTTTTTTTTTTTTTTTTTTTTTTTTCCTTGTTCTTTTTGGAAAACTTTTTTTTTCTTTTTTTTTTTGTTATAAACTTTTGTATTTATTTATTTATTTATTTATTTACAATATAGCACTGTTATATATTTCCAGTGTTTAAGCTAATAAAAAAACACCAATTACAAAAACAATGTTAATTTTCAGAATATTTCCATGACCTGCTATTCCCTGTTAAGCTTTACCGATGAAAATTCAGTAGTATAGTATAGTAAGTATATTTTGGCTAAATTAAAGGTGCTGTACCTTTTTCACTTACCGTATTCTGCATTCTGAGCATCCTAATTACTCACTGCGATGAGTTTATAAGCATGTTTCATAACTTTCAAAAGCCAGAGCAGAGTTTTGAGATCAAGTTAACAACAACTAGCACGCTAATGCGCACTACCCGATTCCCGGATTGAAAAAAAACACTTTATAATTAGATGCTGACAGTACATAGGCTTAGTGGACTTATTTTTACCTCAAGAGCTGCTCATATGATGGGCCTCGTTCATGAAAGTTTTCGTAGCCTCCTGAGACCTGGCGTCCTCATATGTGGACAACACATTTTGGTTTGTCTAGGCCACAATGCAAATTTTTAGAAGAAGAAGAACAGCAACAAGAACAGTAACAGTGCAAACATGTTCAATTTAGAATATTTTTAAGAGTTTATAATGTTCAGAATATTTAAATGTATTTCATGTTTTTCTAAAGGCATATGTTTTCCTGCACCTGTTGGCAGCACTTCACATGAGACACTCTGTTCCAAGAGGCACAATTGTTGTTTGTCATTTTGTTTTTTACACCCAGGACAAATGTTGCTGAGTCCAGGCATTCAGTAAATAGTTTTAGCAAATCTTTATTCAAATGTTCTATCAAAATGATTAAAAACGAATGTCCTCATATAAGAACATCACTTTTCTCAGAAACTACATAATGTAAAAAGATAATTCTTTGTTTTTACATTCATCAGATCCCAATCACCCTAAATAACAAAGATAAATTAATAAAGCATGTTATGCAAAAGCTTGGGTCTCAGGAGGTTAAAAAATGTGTATAACTCTGACTTTAAGGAGACGCTGAGAGAACTCTGAGCCAGATTCACAATCAGCCAGATTTTTTGTTAAATGAGAGCTGCATCTGATTCACCAACATCTAGCTACAAACACCGCGACACGATGGGAGTGATGGGGGCGTTGAGTCCAGAGGTGACCAGGTGCAGGGCTGTAACAGTGGCTCATATGAAGATCACTGAGGCCGTCAGTGCAGCCTGTATAAAGTCTGACCAAGACCAAATAGACCACATGCTCTACAAAACTCCTCATAAATGTTACTGAATCACATAATCATACTTTTATAGGAAATAATTTAAGAAAATATATAATTGACAATCATGAGGAATTAGAATTTTGTGTTTCATTATCAGAGTAATAATATTCTAAAACAGTAGAATATGTGTTATTACAAGTGCTCCTGACTGTTTGTAGGATTTGTTCTTTCAAAAGTTAATTTTCAGTTAAAGCATTTTGCGAATGCCAAAAGTGTTTGTAAGAAGGCCTTAAGTACAAATTTCCTTGGAAGAACACTTCATGAATGAGGCCCATTATGTCTGTACTGAAGTGAGACACATTTTGTTCAGAGACATGGAATAAAAATGTGAAGGCCTTCAACAATGTGGGCACATTTCTGTAATTGTGATATCAAAGTTTCAGTTGTATAAAGTGATGGTCAAAGCAGGATTTTTGAAAATGAACTAGGTACAGCGCCTTTAAATCTCTACTAATTGAAATAACTATCGACTATCAATCTACCAAGCCGCTTGAGGCCTGTGATACTGTAGTTAACAATCCCACATTTTCCACTTAAGTACAGTTGAAATAAGTCCACGGACAGCTACTTTACGGCCTCGCTCTTCAGTCCGCTGCAATAAAAGTTAAATCACTTGAATTTACATCGCGAGGAAGCCAATCGTACTAAGTTAGTGGGAGACGCATGCTTCCCAAGAGCTTAAGGAGGATATTTCTTCCCAGATTTAGGGCCCAGGATGGACTATGTGGGGCGAGATGGAATTAGATGGAATCTCAGAGGCGCTTCAACCGTAACATTACAATGCAACTGGAGCTGATGCGTCTCAAGTGGGCAGCCAAAACGCCACATGTGAACACGCATGGTGCATTCATATAGCGCTGTGTTGGGGTGGCAAGTTGCTTAAGGCCTATCAAGTTTGGGACAAGTACAAGGTTGTTGGGGTATTCATAGCAAGTTATATACATTGTTTTAGTTAGCGCAAAGGAAAAGAAAGTCAAAATGTAACAGTTAAACTATCAGATCCTGGTAGTTGCTTACGTATAGTTCTCATCCACTTTCTTTAAGCGCCTGTACCTGATTTTTTTTCATATAGGTGAGCAAAATTGACAAAATTGACAAGAAAGCAGGTCTTGAAAATAAGATCGAGTGTATTGTATAACTATACCCAATTATAAAGTGTCTTATAATCCGGGAACCACGAAGTTAGCATGCTAGTTGTTGTGAACATTACAAAGCAAAACAGGAAAACTCCACTGTAGAATTTGAAAGTTGTGAAAAGTGCTTATAAGCTCATCCTGGTTCCCTGCATTTTGTACTTTTCCATGTGGATGACATAGGTAGAGGATTTTAGATCTCAGAACTCAGCTCTACTTCCTGTGTTTTTGTAGTTTGCTTCTCATTTTTTCCTTCCCACAAACTGCCACTTAACAGATGTACACCTCTGATAAATATTTACCACAGGTACTATCCCATCGAACCAAGTAATGATTCAAAAAACACACAAATCTGTTATAGTCTTATGTAACTCCAGTCCGTTAACATTCTTCGCTCACTCATACCGCTGCTTGTTCTAGTCATTTTAATTATATTTTCAGTCAAGAACCCTTTGAAAGTCACTTGTTTAAACAGGAAAGACCCGTTCTCCCACTCGCTGTGTCAACACTATATAAGTGGAAACCAAGTGTGCAGAGTATACGGATATAATGGGACTATAATCGCTAATTACCAACCCAACTTCCTACTGATAGTGTGGCCATGAATAATTACAATGCACCAGCTGGCTTTAAACCAGGCCTAGATCTCGAGCTCTCGCAGCGATCCAAGCCAAGAGAGTACAACAGAAACACTGAGCTACTCCCTAATGGTGTTTCATATAACTGCAGCTGATTGAGGCCAGTGTTTGTGAGGAAGCAAGCTGCAAACTGCAAAATGGTAGTGTTTTGATAGATAAATGTTATTGTGCTTGTGTCTGCTACAGTTATAATCCATGACATCCGTGGATCATTATGTTATAGTTTGGACATTTGAAATCACTATATTCATCTAAAACAACTGGATAAAAGAAACAAATCCGCTGACATCTGTATTAGAAGAGTTCGGTGCCCAATGGGAGCTGACGTCGCCGTAAACGTCATCCCAGCAAAGAGCCGTGCAGCTGTTGGCCGCCCTGATAGATAGCTACACATAACGCTAGCGATTTTTTTTTTTTCATTTGCACCAAAATTACTACGCAACGCTGCCGAATCCTACGCATATCATTGATTAAGAAAATAAAATTGGAAAACGAAGTAAGTAAAGAGCAGTGGGCGTATGCCGATGGCGGTGGAAACGGGGATTGATTGGCAATATGGCGTCTTGAAAATAAGGAATTAAAGATTGCTCGAACATGCGGGAATCATTCCAAATACAGCTACGAGAGGGTAAATGAAAAGGAAACGACTACAACGTGGTTAAAAACTCTGAAAAGGTCTGATTTAGAGGGGTATTGTGCAAAATCAAGTTTTTGGAGCTTTCTTCCATGTTTTATACCATTGTTCCCTCAAAAATATAACTGGAGCTAGTGTTGCCATGGTACTAAATTAAAAACACTTTGGCGAATACAATGTTAAATCATAGTACCTATTTTTTTTAGAATTGCCTTTACAATTGGTCTTATTTCTGTGTAATTCTTCAGTCGTCCAGTAGGTTCATAGTGGTCCATGGGTGTATACTAGTCAATGTATCTTGTACTTGTTCTGATGCAGCTCAAGATCATTCCAAAACTATTCAGGAAAGCTTAATTTGTCCTGTGAATGTGACTTTTTTAGTATTGATTCTTGTTCAAATGAGTATCCAGTTTCAATACAAATTTTAATATTGTATCTTAGTATCTGATTTTCGATACTTTGACAACGCTACCTGGAGCTGTATTTTGCTTCGTTCACACTTGTTTGGTGAATTTTGTGCAACAAGGTCACTTCCCTGAGCCGTCACTAAACACTCCGTTTGAAATTTCCCAGTGTTGTTATGTCAGAGGTAGAGACCATTCACAGTTCATCCATTCACAGAAGAACTGATGTGTGTAGCACTTATCAATCAAGCGCTCGGGAAAAGGCAGATCGTCATTACAAATATTTTACAAAATCAGACTGGTTGAAACCATAGAGTGTGAAGTCACCCATAGCATTCAGCTCCAGTGAAATGAAGCTCATCGAGGCGAACGGTTACAGGGGCGAATTTGGAGCCTAGTTTCATATTTGGAATTCTGACCGCGAGTATCATAGCAACCAAAGAGCCAATCAGGAGCGACGCTGTTGAAGCTAACGTCTCTTCAACCCAACAAAGTCCTACATTTCCGCTAAGTATGCCATGTTTGTTTTAGTTTGTTTGGGCGCTTCACCTTTGACTTCCACCCAAACGTTAATGCTGCTCTGTGATTCGTCTGAACCATCGTGACTTTTGAGTCTTTTACGGGATCCGAATCTGCCCGCCGTTCAAAAGACTGGCTCTTTTTATATTTAGTTAAATATGTTTTTTGTGCTCTCTCATGTTGCATACTCTGCTTCTGTGCTGATTCTTGCAAAAACGCATACAAATTAGAAAGAAAAAGATTCGGCTCTTTTAAAAAATGAGATCCGATTCCAACCGTTCACGTCAAGGAACCGTTCAAAAGAGCCAACTCTGAACTGCATGAGCTGTTCTTGATGGCCAGGTTAGAGTTTTCCAAGAATTGTGTATAACTTTTTTTTAGTTGTCTAGGTATTAAAGAAAAAATGACATTCAAATTTGCATCTCTTTATTCTGTATCCACCTTCCATTCCAAACAAGACTGAAGACAGCGCAGTGAAGTTATGCTAAAAGGCTTTTCATCTCCCCGTCTGCGGCTGACCTCATTCGTCTAGAACTCCTTTCAAAAGACTTCCCCGAGTATAGGGATGAGGCATTAAAGCAGACAAATCAGATCAATGACAATGTAAGGGAGGATCTCTTTGCCAAAATCACTTCCATCTGCGTTCACTCAACACTCCGGACGAGCTGTTTTAAACCCACTTTGTAAAAAGCGTTCTGTCATGCTGCCCCTCTGTATATTCACCAGCACGATTTCTTTTGACTAATTACCAAGTACGAGGAGCGCATACGCAAACTGAGCAGAGTTTCAGATAAAGGTGCACTATCTGTTTTGTTATTCTTTGTCGGGAATGTTCCACAGTATGGCATTAAACTTCTATAAACCTGCATGAATCAAGGAGATCACGCCACCACGCCAAGTTACAGGTCAGATCTGTGGAGTTGCAACCACCGTTCACAGTAAGGAGGAAAAAATCTCAAGTAAAAGTTAAAAAAAATCTACTAAAAAAAAACTGTTTAAAAATGTACTTAAAGAGTAAAAAATAAAAGTATTTCATGCAGATTTTGAGGTCTTTTGAAGCTTCAAATGTAGCGATTTTGATAAAGATTTGTGCTGAATTTTGTTCAAAAGAAACAATTGAATGCATATTTTTTTCTTAGCTGTTTTTATTTGCATATTTTTGTTCGTTCAAACTACGAACATGTAAAAAATAAACCCCTCAGCCTTTTCACCAGGTCTCAGAGGATTATAGAAAATACTTTTACTTTCCAGTCCTGGTCAAAAATGTAGTGAAGTAACAGTAAAAAGTATCCACATTTAAATCTACTTAAGTAAACGCATTAAAGTACCTATTTAAAAATGTACTTAAAGAGTAAAAATATAATAGTATTTCACGCAGATTTTGACGACTTTTGAAGCTTTAAATGTATGATTTTGATAAATATTTGTGCTGAATTTTGTTCAATAGAAAGAATTAAATCCATCGTTAACTGTTAACCGTTTTTATTTGCATATTTTTATTTGTTCAAAAAAGTCCTCAGCCTTTTCAGCAAGTCTCAGACAATTATCAAAAATACTTTTACTTTCCAGTCCTGTTCAAAAATATAGTGTAGTAGAAAGTACAGATACCTGCTCTCAAATGTAAAAGTAACAGTAAAAGTATCCATATTAAAATCTACTTAGGTAAAGTACAAATACCGAAAATGTATACTTAATTACAGCACTTTACCACTTTTTCTTCATTACTCTTCCTTTATTGTTTGTAATTACACATGTTTCGTGTGTTCGCCCCTGAGTCTTCGTCCTTTCCCTTAAATCATGGCTGTTGGACTCTTGGATGTGATTGGAGGACTGTTTTCCAGCCTGGCCAATCAAGGGGCCCACCTTCAGCTGACTCCCAAGTATTTCAGAAGATTGGGGACACCTGTTTGGGGCTGCTGGCCTGGAGTGACCAGTCTGCCAACTCGTGCCTGTCTCTTTTGTTCAAGTCACCACAGGGGTAGTGACTTTTTGTGATGAGACACTTCTTCGGCACTGACTCTGTTTGTCTGCTCGTCTAGACTGTGTTTTGTTACAGTAAAATTTGTGTTTTAGTTAACTTTACCTTTGTTTTTACCCTTGCAAGGTACCCTTTCTTTGTTTTTGGTTAGTTTACCCTCAATATTCCTGTGAGTTAAATTACTTCTTTCTTTTTCTTGGTTGTTTTTTGTTACTTCCCCCATCCCCAAACGAGCTGGGTCGTAACAATTACATTCTGCCAATTTTTTTCTACCAAATTTCTTTATATATTTGTTACATTTGTTATTTAATTTTTTTTAAATCTTGTTAATTTTTTTTTTTTTTTTTTCAACAACAAAATTACCATTCCAAAGTTCCTCTCTGAATCGCTCACCTCCATCCATGACAATAAAAGGCCTCACAATTATAATTTTTTCCCCCCTGAACTGATTTGTATTTATTTATTCCAAATTTTTAATAGAACAGCCATATAAATCAACACGGGTAAGCACAAAAAAATAACAAGAATAGAATCATGCCACCGAAAACCACATCCACTTTTGACCCCTCCCCTTTCAATCCTCCATCTACCTCCCTCTCCCCCGTCTCTCGCTGTGCCCTTAATCCCCCTTTCCCCCCCGCGCCCCTCCCCCAGTCCATATTTTTTGTCATTCTGATCATTCTTTCATGGGAACAAGCCTTGGAAAAATAGAGTCTGAAATCTACAGAACACAGACAGAACGTGGTGGAGGAGAGTTGTGATAAGTAGGCCAGTATACTAAGCCCGAATTGAAAATGATAGATTATGTAGCGGAGCCTCGCAGTTGCATCATGTGGACGTTTCCCATGTTAAAGCAAGTTATCGCTTTGAATCCTGTGGCTTACGAAATCATCTCTTCGGAACAGGGAATTCGGGCCAGGGACGGAGTGTGTGGAACAAAACGAATACTTGTTTACACTACAGAGGCTGGGTTTTGAAGTACTGGTACATGGAATACACGGAAGAGGGAGGAGGATGGGGATTTTGAGACCAAGGTAGAAAATGCCAAATCTTTGCAACTTTGTTTGGAAAAGATGAGATTTGGACTTTATTTATTTGGTAATATTACAACAGAATTAGCCTCAATTCAGCGTGAAAAAAGACTTAAGTCATAATTAACAACTAAGAATGATTCATTTTTAGTATCTACCAGTAATTAAGGGGTTAGGCTATTAATAAAGGGTATAAAGAAGTGGACTAAGTGTGACACTCCACTCATCGCAGCTAGCGGTTATAGAAGTGAATTTGGAGCCAGGTTCCATATTAGGAATTCCAACCACTAGTATCATAGCAACCAAATAACCAATCAGGAGCATGCTGTTGAAGGTAACGCTCTTTCTCGCCTGCACTCTCATCAAACCTGTTGCTAACACTAATAGGAGCGTCCACCTTAGTTTTGTCTGTTATTGTTGTTTGTATCTTGGACTCACTGCAGCAGTTACAGAGAGAGGGGGCCACAGTTTTCCAAAGTAAAGTGAATTGGAGCCAGAGTCGATGGATCATGATTCATCGACATGATCACTTCCTATCTGGAACGTGCGGCTAATGCATTAGTTATGTCCAGTTTTATATACAGTCTGTGGTAGTAACTGAGCCTGAGTCATCCTTAACCCTTTAGGGACTGAGCACACCATAGACCATTATAGATCACCTAGACTTTTATTCTATTTTTAGCCATAAAAATCATGTTAAAGGAAGTATTAGAATGTACTGCATTTTTTTTCCACACAACTACCTCTATTTTATATATCCATCCTTATGTTTCCTTTGATGCATCAAATAACTGACTGGGAGAATCCCGGGGGACCTGCGCTCTGATTGGTCGTCTTTGAGGGACAACGTGGGCACATTATCGTAATGACAGTAACGTATTTAAAGAGCCCCACGCCTCTGCTTTGAGATGCTGTTTGAATTTACATAAAGCACAATTGGTTGAGGAGTTACAGTGATGGAAAGTCCACAACCGCGAGTCTATCGGCGGCGATAGCATCCAACGCTATAGAGGGAAAAAACAATTTATTGTAATAAGCCTGATTTTTATAAGACTTATTAAAGTGTAGTAATGAACTGTTACCATTGTATATTTATTTTTTGTGGGGTTTTTTTATTTACTTTTATCCTTTATTTATGTATACAGTTTTACATTTGACTTGTACATGGTTGCGGAATGAATCACTTCACACATCCTTTGCAGTAACATGTTAGGGAATTGAATTTGATTGTTAAAAGGGATCCCTTTTGATTATGCCAAAACAAAAAATGTAACCATTTTAAGAGCCTGGAGCAGAGACAAAAATATATAAACCAGGTTCCATAGATTACAAAAGGCGAAATACACTAAACAAACGGAAAATACTGATACAAAAATAAAAGGAAAAAGTTCCCAAACATAACGACTCATAATATGAAAAATACCTCCTGATCAATTGGGCCAGTTTAGGAAACATGAGGGCCAACAAAAATTGATCTGAGGGCCGCATTTGGCCCCTGGGCCGTAGTTTGGACAACCCTGCTCTAACCCCTTAATTAAGTGCTTACTAAGCTAGTTAAACTTGTTCATTACAAAGTTTTTCTTCATACTTTATTAAGATTAATTACGATGTAAGAAGTCATATAATTAGTTAAAGCCATAACTTTTTTTATCCAAAAATCAACTATAATTGCACGTTTCTTAATTGTGGTTGTGTTTATTGCACTGAAAAACATGCGTCCTTACTCTGAGCAGGCTTGCCTCTCCACAAACTTGACTCTTATTTGACCTGGAATCATGCAGGTGATGTGCCAGCTGCAGAAAGTTACATACTGCACCTTTAAATGTCGCTGTGCCTATGTCACTATGCAAAAGCTGCCAAATACCGTCTGACAAACTGGCCAGAACAGGTCCTATTCAAACCGGGATCAAACAGAATTCTTGTTTACACGGCGACCATAGCCTCTGAAGCCTCTTACATTTAACGCACAGACTCTGAGCGCTTTTGGCTGGGGATGTGTAGCCGCCTGGTCCTTTGTTTGTTGTGGCCGGATGGAGATGAACGTCATTCCGGAACCTCCATGAGACTTGTGCCGATTTCGGCGGCGACGATCCAAGGATTTTTGGACTTGGAAGTTGGCGAGGTCAGACGGTCCCTGAGCCAATCGGCATCGGGCCCTGGAGACAAGAGAAACACGACAGGAGTCCAAGCACACGAGAGCGGAGAGACGCCGTTTGTGATCGGACGCCACGATGAGACTTGGGGACGAACTAATCTGACACGTTTGTGGAGGTTTTTGAGAAGAAATCTTGAGTTTTTTTGAGAGGGACGTTAAATATAAACTGTTTTATGGTTTGATAATGAGGAAGTGTGCGTTACTATGCTAGTTGTTGTGAGCTTTACTGTTTTTTTCTTTTTTTCATGCATAGATAATTTGCAGCTGATGTGGTCAACTTTCCCTGTACGGGGGTGGAAGTAGGGGCTGCTAACTAGAGGCACTGCTCTGTCTGAAGCTCTGTTGATCAAATTACACTTTATTTAAGCTCCTGTACCCGTTATTTAGTTTTTTTCATGTATTTGAGCAAAATTTGTCTTGCCCCAGATATATTCTAAGTGCAGCTCTTGAGGTCAAAATAAGTCCATTGTGTGATGTCTTTTCTGTCATATTAAAACTCCGCACTGGTCTCTGAGAACTGTGCACTTATATATTCCCAACATTGTGTCGTTTAAATATATTTTGGCTTTTTTTCAAGAGTTGTCAGATAATCTAAACTTATCAGACTGTCTCTTCAAAGACTGACTATTTTGGACCATTCTCCATGGAGATAATAGATGGTCTGGGTTATTCAGTGCAATAAACACAACACAACTAAAATAAAAAAAACAAATATGCTTTGATTTTTAGTATTTCCTGACTATAACGTTACATACAGGTCATTTACTGTATATATAGAAAGTCAGATGAGCTTGACCCAATTAATAAGTAAATGTAATACTCAAAACATGAATATTTTGCACTGCACAAGTTGAATCAAAAGTACAAAATTGGCCCTATCCTCCGTCATAATCAGCTTTTCTTTGTGGCGTGAAATCATGCCCAAGAGCAGCCACGGGTCTTAGGGAAAAATGGGGCACTGGTTCAACCAAATATCAGCATCTGTTTATTCTGCAAGTCTGTCAGCTAACTGTTAATTGAAAGTGTTATTAATGGGATCATTTCTGGTTAGTCAGTAGAGCTCTATAGTTGATTTATGCACGCATTATATTGTGAACTACCAACCGCGGAATTAATCCAAGATGTGAAGAAACGAAATAGAAAAAATAGAAAATAGAAATTGTCTGTAGATTTGAATAATTTGACTAGAAATTTGAACATTTTAGATAATCAAATGTGTCAGAATCATCTAGTTTGTACTGTTCTGTATCTACTGTAAAAACCTGCACATAATGGTTTTTTTTTTTTTTTTTATATATATATTGGTGTGGACTATAGGAAACATGTATTGGACATGGGGACATTTTGTTGTATTTTACTGCACATGTCGGTGATGAACTGAGTCTTACTATGTAACTCTAATTCATTTTTTGTGTGTGTTCACCTGCCCAGGAACTGCAGATGGAAAGTAGCAGTAGCCAAATCTGGTACAAATCATCTTTTCTTTTGTAAGATTAATCAATTTGTACATGGTCCCTGACAAATAAAAAAGAAAGAAAGAAAAATAATCTATGGATAAATATGTCATATTTGAATACAGACAAGTTTAATGCTATACTGTGGTGAACATTTCCATGAAGACAAGCCAAACCTTCTTGTCAAAGCCTGATCAGACCTTGTCAGATCTCAGAAGCTAAGCAGGACTGGGCCTGGTCAGCGCTTGGATGAGAGACCACTGGGAACATGAGGTGCCACAGGGGGGCGCCACAGGCAAAAACTGTCACTGTGTTCTTAGGAAAGACCGGTCCTCCACTTTTCCTAGTACGAATGGTGAGTGTACATGAGTGTTGGTGGTGGTGGGAGGGGCTGATGGTGCATTGGCAACCTCTCTTCCATAGGTCTGTCCCAGGGCAGCTGTGGCTACAGTCCTGTCTTACCACCACTAGGTATGGATTGATTGAATAATGTGCAAAACTGTAAAGCAACTTTGAGCGTCTGGAAAAGCTCTATATGAGACTAATGTGTTCTTATTCATTATTAAGCAGGTGGCAGAATCATCACCAAAAAAGTTGCATAATGCCCCTTTAAAACGAGTGTGGTAATAGATCAGGGGCCACAATGAGTTGTAAAATTTGCAGAGGGGCCTGGCCAGGAAATATTTATGTATATGTTGCATTAGAGATTTGGCCTGTAACTTGTAGTAAAGCATGAATATGAAAGGCTCATTGTACAAATTGTTTCCCAAATGCATTAATTAAATTAATAATTAGTTTTCAGTAAAATAAACACAGCAGAAAAGCTTTGAACAAGATTTACCCTTATCTATAAGCCCAAAGGGCCGTGTGTGGCCCCCCGGCCGTAGTTTGCTCATGTCTGTTATAGACCTAAAGTGCATTTATTCTGGAAGTATTTTCAACAGGGTTATATCCCTGGCTAGAATACTTCCAGAATAAATGATAGTCAGCTATGAGCACTGCAATAATCCCATTAGCTTTAGTTGCCCATTTATGCTAAACTGCACTCTATCACCAAATGAATTTCTTCTTTTATTGCAAGAAACAATCTAATATCAGTGTAGTGACTGAGAGGTACAATAGGAGCAGGAGCACCAAAAATACTTAGATATACAATTACGATTTGGAAATAGCTGGCTGGCATATGTATGGCATTGCTTCACTGTATCAACTATATTGCTGTCAGTTACTATCAGTGTCAGCTAATTACAGCATGCAGAATGTACTTTCTCTCCTCTGCCATCCTGCCATTTTAGGTAGATGGAAGTTCTCCTTCATTGTATCTTCATCGTAACGTTATTTTAAGATAGAAAATGTGAACTACTAATCCCAAACTGACAAAAGCATGGTTAAACAGGAGATATACTTTTATGGGGTATTTATTTTAACAACCCTGGAGAACCCACAGGGTCAAATTTGTCTGCGGTTAATTGCTGCTACCCAAAGTGAACAGACAAAAAAATATATATATATTTATGGTCAAATTTCAATTAGAAAAATAAAAAATCCCAGAGTGCCACTTCTGGCCCCTGCATAGAGACACCTAGTGGATGAATATTGAACTAAAATGAGTCAGAGTGGTAGTGACAAGATGAATGACCTGTGGAGATGGAAAACTACCCAAACAAAATCGTCTTCTCAGCAAACCAGCGGTTTGTAAAACTATGTTTTTTTTTGTTAATCTTTTTAGTAATAACTTGCAGAATGTCCACAAGTACTTTTATATTCTTTATGGATAAATTAGCAAGCTCAATGGGTCAAATTTGGCCCTGATCCTAAATTAGGGAATAAAGGGTTAAAATTGAAAACAAGGGATATTTCAGTGTTCAGTGAACTTATAGCAGTAATTTAATGCAATTTTCCAAAAACAGAAAAGGGTTATTGGGTTCTCCAGGGTTAAAATATTTAAATGGCCATGTTACCTTTTATTTTATTTTTATTTTTTTTTTGAAAATGCTATATTCACTGAAAACAACATGCTAAAAAGATGTTCTCATGCTCTGGATCCCCCTTCCTCTTGCTCTCTGCACTAAATCACACTCCCTTCAGAGCTCTCACACAAACACAATTAGCTCGCATCCCGTGAATGAAACTATTGCACATCAAATCGGGTTTGTGAAGTTGTAGTGTAGCTTACCACCTCTGAGTGTGGAGTGAATGAATAATGCAATGTGTAAAGCGCTTTGGGTGTACTCGGCTTTGCATAATGTTTAATGTTACACTCCACAGTATTTTAAACAATTACCCGCACAACTGACTTTTTCCTCTTTCTTTTTTTCTTCCATGCTCCTGTCTGGTGGCATCTCTTCATTAGGTGAGTACCAATGTTTTTCTGTCTTGTTCTGTCACCCGAACACTGCTGCTTTGATAACATCATTGAACTGAAAAAAAAAAAAACTCCATAAGATGTGAGTGTACAGTGAATGGTGGGATAAACTTAAATTCTGCTGCAATCTGTTATTTAAGAGTGGTTATGTTTGACTGACATATGGTAAAGTTATAATAGCAGCTGCAGGAGTCTTGACCTGGCGGTGGCGCTGTTTACCGCCATTGGTTTGTACATGTGCGGTAAGCTTTAAATTAAGGACACGATGTTTTAGAATGTTTTCTCTGGCTGCAGGAGCATGGGTGGGAGCACTGCAGAGAGCATCTTGGTCATGTAGACTTGTGGGCTACATAGGAGGGCTCGAGTAGCCCGCGGGAAAGATCGCAAGATTATTCAAACATGCATGGATTCCATATAAAACCACTGCAGACATGTTTTTGATGAGGAAACTGGAAAGCAATGTGGTCTACGCCATTCCATGTAGTGAAGACTGTAGTGAGCGTTTTATTGGAGATGCTGATCTTAGCCAAAGAAAATAAATGGTTTAAGAGAGGTAAGTTTTGTTAGGAAAGACAGTCCATTTTTAACAAGAATGCAGGCTTTAGACATCATTTATCTCCCATTTATAGCTCCATCCTCAGATTTAAGTCAAAGCAAGGAAAGCAATAATGCTAGCCAGTATGCTAATAGCTGTGCAAGACACTGGGGGCGAGGTGGGTTAAGTGTCTTGCCCAAGGACACAATGACAGCATTCATCTGTGAGGGCTGGAATTGCACCGCCAACCTTCGAGTCAGTGGATCTAACCACTCAACCAATGATGTTTTATGTAGAGAGCAGGATTTGAACCGCCAACCTTCGGATCAGTGGACAAACACTCAACCTACTGAACTAATGTCACCCCATGCAAAATATGACTCAGGCAATGTTCACACTTAATGTAGTTGAATAGACCTAGCCAAAAAACAAATAAGTGTGCTAGTTTTAGTGTAGTTAGCTCCTCCCTTCAGACAGATATAAGGCAGTGTCCACCAGTAATCTGATCAGAACTGAAGTAGTTCATTAGCGAGTCAGGTTTGTGGGGATGCCAGCCTACTCAGAGTAAGGATGCAAGTTTTACAATGGCTTTAATATTACCTTGAAGATAATGTCACCCATCAATATCGTTCTACCTGCTGAGGTCTAAGTTTATGTACTCCACCTTACACATTTTCCTGAGTCTTAGCCCATGTCGGTCGAAATAGTCTGGTGCAAAGACTCAAGCTCTTCTCCCCCCTCTTAGCGGCTTCTTTCTCAGGTACAGAAGTGTTGCATTTGACGCTAACCGGCAAAAATACTGCTCCCCGAGAACCTCAACTTCCATTTCAGAGCCTTGGCAAGTCTTAATCTGCTCATTCGGGTTGTCTAGTCTCGTTCAAATCAATTCTGACACCTCTTTTTTTCCTCTTTCCTTTTAAAAAAAACACAAAAAAGCAAGCAATTCTCTACACGATTACATCACCTTTAGCACACGGTTTCACACCTTTCCTTGGCTGGCTTCATGCGATGCCTCTTTTGCACCATTTTGTTGTGTTTATTTCTATTTTTTCCACTTCAAATGGCGTATTGAACTGTTACCGTAAAGGTTTTGGCAACGTGTTAGCTAGCAGTCATGACAGCTGGGTGTGAGAAAGACAAGAGAGGGTAGGAGATGAAGGAGGGGGAGGTATTAAGATGGAAGAAAAATCTAATTGAATTGCAGTTTTAAAAGTGAACTAAGTAACTTTCTAGTAACGTTCTTGTCTGCTTGGAGATGTTATTTTGTTTGCCTTGAATGTTTCAAAGTTTGGCATTAAAGCTATATATATATCTCCATGGAGAAAATCAGAGTGCACAAGCAAGCCAGGTTACAGGTCAGATCTGTGGAGAGGAAAATCTCCACAGACCAGCAGATTATAGAGCTCTGCATGGGAAAACACAGAGACAAGACCTAAAATATCAAATATCAAAAATGTGATATCAAAAACGAAGTGGCTGCAATTTGTATTAATGTTTAAGAGATTTGACAATTGTATTTGGGCATAACTGTAATGAAGACGGCGTGAGACTGTCAGGCGGATTGGTGTGGCGTGTGCACTATCACTAAATCGGTATTTTGTGATTAAAGAAGAAGCTGAGTTGAAAGGAAAAGCTCTTGATTTACTGGTAAATGGATGGATGGAGTAATGGAGACAATTCTGTGTGGGACTGAACACCTAAACTCCGCCCACAACCGCATTTCAAATAGAGCTGCTAAACTGGGCAGTACCTGAAGGACTGAAGGAAAGCGCGAGGGTGGAGGAGGGGGGGGGTCTGGCGGTATAT
Source organism: Periophthalmus modestus (assembly GCA_019594935.1). Classification (NCBI taxonomy): domain Eukaryota; kingdom Metazoa; phylum Chordata; class Actinopteri; order Gobiiformes; family Gobiidae; genus Periophthalmus; species Periophthalmus modestus. The sequence continues at coordinate 12,847,751 of JAIEZT010001243.1, forward strand.
AAAAAGATTGGCTTAACGAGGTATACACACTTCAAACTCCGCCCCTGCAGCGAGGTGTTTGTAATCAGAAACACCTGGGAAGTCTTGCTTGATGTCACATAGTACTTGAAAATTGCAGTGGCTATACTCACATTTTAGCCAAAAACCTGTTGATTTGGTGTTTAGTTTCACTTTAAAAACCGTCTTAACCATATGTAATGTCATTTATTTGAAGTCAACATTTTATTTTTGCTATAAACATGAATTCATTTCTTTTTTGGTCCCTTTTTTTTTAATCAAGGTAGCAGTGAATAGCGCTAATCGCCACATGTTTCTGGGCACTGCTTTTACAGGTAGCAGCTTGTTAGCCACAGCTGCACCTCCACCTCTCCACTTGTCACTCAAACAGCTAGCTTGTTTATTTCCAAACACGGGGAATTAGATGGGAATTGCATCAAGGTGTCATCCTAAGAAAGGTGTAGTCAATCTCAATTTATTTTCCGTAATTATTTGTTTATTTTGAAGAAGAAAGATGATGAAATACCCGAGACATAGAAGATTTTGGGCCGGTTTGTCTCACCGTGTGGATTGGCCCGATTCTTACTGAAATTTTAAAGGTGCAATATCTAACTTTTTCTAGTCGAGAACAGTTTAAGGGCCCATTTTACGATATTTTCTGACCTCTGTAATGTCGTTTCTTCATCACAGACCTGGAGTTGTGTCTTGTTTCATTCAGACATATGACAAATGTCCTTCATATTTAGGCTAAGTTCTTTACCCACACAGAAAACACTCTGTACCACCTTGTGATGTCATGACGCTATTCAGGAAGTGCTCTACTGTGTTTTTGAACAGTATACACCTTCACTAGACTCATTTGGATGATTTCAGGCCCTGGAATTGTCAATCTATACTGCACTAAAGGTCAAATGTAGCTGTTAACTTGAAAATTACCACTGTATGACATCACAAGGTGGAGCTTTTGGAAATGTAGACAGAATAATAAACCAGGATTAGTCAAACATGTGTGGATTAAACCAAAACACAACTCCAGGTGTGTTTCTGAGGAGGTAACAGTGTTATAACATGGCTTAAACCTCATAAGAATCCATTTTGTGTAATGTAGGACCTTTAAACAATAGAAAGAATGTTGCATGAATACAACTAATTAAAAAAAAAAAGGAATTTATTGGAATGAGAAACCAAGGACTAAAGAAAGATTCAAAGATTATTATTATTTTTTTTATAAAATGTATTTTTTTTATTTTTAAGGACAAGGAAGATTGCAATCCTGAGAAATTCCTTGTACCTCTGAAGAATCCAGTCAATTGTATGTCCTTTGTGTTGTTGCATTTATTGAAATAATTTGAGACCATTAATGTTTGCAATGACAATTTTTACACTTATTTCCAACAAAACTTCAAAATCAACTGACTGTTTTGATGGAACATGCAGGAATCTTCATGGAGACAAGGAGATGGTGTAAATTCCTGGGACTTTTCTTGAGGTCTATGTATTTTGTATGTAAAATCACAAATGTAGTTTTTGCTTTTTCTTTAGTAACCTGATCTCATCCTTTTTGAAGATGCCATACTGGAATCTGCTCACTTTAGTTTTTACTGCAGTTACTTCTCCTCTATTTACCTTTTAACAATCACAATAACACTCAGAAAGTCTCCGAATACATTAAAGTTACAACTTTTACAGCTCTGCAGACAGCCTCAGTTTTGTTGGCTCCTCTCCCTCACTTGGTAACGTGCCGAGACTGGAATTGTCAATGACTTTTAAAAGGCCGATATTACTCCATTTTCTGTACTATGTTATAATGTTGTTTCCTCATCACAAACAGACCTCGAGTTGTGTTTGTTTCACACAAACACTGCATATTTAGGCTGTGTTCCTCTGTTCCACCTTGTGATGTCATGTGGCAATACAGGAAGTGCTCCACTGTGTTTTTGAACTTCATACACCTTCACTAGAATCATTTGGATGATTTCAGCCCTGGAATTGCCGATCTGTACTGAACTAAAGGTAAAATGTAGCTGTTAACTTGAAAACTACCACTTCATGACATCACAAGGTGGAACAGAGCATTATGAGCTTTGGAGATGTAGACAGACTAAAAGAAAAAACTAAAAGGACTCACTCAAATATGTGTAAATGAAACAAAACGCACCTCCAGGTATGTTTTTGAGGAGGTAACGACATTATAAATTCTAAAAACCATAATGCCAAACCAAATTCGAAACCAAAATGCCATGCGCCGATGTTTTAAAGTGCATACGACAGGTTTTATGTTTTTCTAATTATGACTTCATTTGGTGGGATAGTACCAGTGGTAAATATCAGTTAAGCAACAATTTATGGGGAAAAAAAAAAATCACAAAGTTTCGGTGAGTTTTGAAAACACCAAAAATTCTATCCAATCCAAGGAAGGACATTTTCTGCAAGTTTAAACATTGATTTACCAGAATAAAGATGTTGTGATGTATTTTTATTAGTGTAATCTTAAATATTTGTACAGTTAACAAGTTTTGGCCCCTACAATATGGTTGCTAGGTAACAGTTATGAAAATGACCTTGTATCTGCTGTCCATGTACAGGAAGTAGGAAGTAAAATAATAAACTTCAAACTAGACAAAACTAGGTAAAATTCTGAAATGTAATTACAGTAACTCTAACCCGTCGCACTTGATGCCTTACAATGTACAGCTGAAACCAGATGTTTCAAAAAGATGCTTATGCTTTTTTCCCTCACGGTCTGACTTGAAATCAGACAAAACGTTTCCTGTTTTAGGTCAATTAGAATTGCAAAAAATATTTCTATTTGCTAAAAGCCAGAATAATGAGAGAAGGATTTTTTTTATTTTTGTATTTTCATTATTATTATTTTCTGCAGAGTCAGAACATACATGCAGTAAGGTGACTACGTCTTTAAACAGTTTGGTAAAACTCAGATGATGATGTCATGTCTTTGGAAGCTTCTGATTTCTGGTTTATTGACACCATCTGACTTATGGTATGGTATGGTCTGCTTTTATTTAGACAGGGACAGTGCACAACATTACATTGACCTTAAAAGAACAGGAAAGACGTATGGTGCCAGGCTATAGCATAAAATACTAGTTTCCACCTGTCGTCCCTGGACAGGCTGATGTTGAGTAACAGTTTAGCTGTAGGTGGAGGAAAGACCTGTAAACATATGGTACGTACATCAAAATACAACACATCTCGCCCCTCAAATATGCCATTTCTAAAAACATTCAGTTCACACACACACACACACTCAGTTTCAGATATACAAATACTCTTTCTTTCATGCACATTCACTAATGCAGAGGTGCCTAAACTTTTTTTTATCGAGGGCCACATCTCAAAACATAATCGATGTGGACGGCCACAGACCGGTGATCAATACAGTGCAGTGCTTTAAACACAGCTTTGACAGAGCCACTGTATATTAATAAGGCTTGAAACACATTGATTTTAGGTCTGTATCACACTGCAATGTGATGTTTGAGGTTATAGTGGTAGAAATAGTTTAATTTGCTGTTAAAAGTACTGCTTATGATCAATTGGGCTGGTTCAGCAGGAGACCTGAGGGCCAATAAAAACTGGTCTGAGGGCCGCATTTGGCCCACACGCCATAATTTGGACACCTCTGCACTAATGGGTGCAGACTTGCTTTGATATGTGTGTGTAGTTTTTCCCATTCCTTATAGTCATGTCTCCTCTGCTCCTCTGTGCAATGTGCCAGAACTGGAACTGACAATGACTTTTAAGGATACCAAAATCTCACAAGCTGTTGCCTTAAAGTCGACGCTGTGAGTGGTTCCTGTCAGTAATGTCAATGCTTGGTCTATTTGATTAGGATGTGTGTGTAGTCAGCCAATGTTCTTTGAAAAATTGTCATTTGCTGTGCCAATGCCAGTTTGAGTTGGGGAAGAATCTAGTCCAAAGGCTACAAAAGAAGTGGCACAAATTAAAAAGGAGGTATTATCCATAGTCAACTTTTTGGAGCTTTCTACAATGTTTTAACATTGTTGACTCATCTAAAACAACATGCCTGAAGAGGTTTTAGATATCATCCATGCATGGTTGAGTAATCTAGCGATCTCTCCCAGATACTATTTGAACACTCCTTATAGTTGGCAGTTAGATCCTGTCCCAGGGCGCTTTCACACCTCTTAGTCCAGTTAAGTGGTTTGATTATGGACTAAAGTTGAAACATTGCTCTAGTTTTCAGTTGGTGCCGATCATGTTCTCACCACACTTTGACTCAAACGAACCAAACCAAAAGAAAACAGAATATACCCCAAGCCTGAGGTGGCGCTGTATCGCAACTAGTGCAGGAACCAGCAAAGTAGAAACCATATGTACTCATCGGCCAGAGGGAAGTCGCTACCCAATCTGTTACTTGTCAATAAAACATTCACATTTTAGCAATATTTGAATTTTGACCAATTTGTCAAACAATTGCGATCCACACTGGGCAATCGGTGCAGCTGTCAAAGCAGGAGACGTGACAACTGCATGATATGAGCAAGGGAACAAACCACGGACTCATGACAGCTTTATAACCACTGTCCGGGATATAAAGACGTGGATCAAGGTAAGATGTGACTGTACAGGCCGCTAGAGCATTACAAATAAATACCTGTAAATGTTGTGAGGATTAGCCACAGCTCTTTACTTTACAAGCCCATGTAAATGATCATGATGCCTGTAAACTACACTCTTGTGGTCCAAGAAACTGATATTTTTGTCTGATTATGTGAAATAACAGTGATCACTTATCTCCTCCTCACTGTATATTTTGTAACTGTCATTCTAGGGTTTGTTTTGTTCATGCTCAGCGCCGAATCGAGGCTGCTTAGCAATCAGATCACAAACGAAACGGAGGCTTCTTGAGGTGGTCTCGGTAGACTTCTTTAATCTGCCTCAAATCAAACTGGTCCGCACTCACAGCAGCCCAAACAAACCAAACGAATCCGGTTAAAGTGGACCAAATGATGTAGGTGTGAAAGTGCCAAGACTCCGCCCACAAGCCTCCGTCATCCATGCTCCCACGCGCCCATTTTTTTATAAATATACAAAAGTGAGATACTAAACACACACTACAACTTCACAAACCTGATGCGATGTGCAGTAGTTTCATTAGCGAAATGCATGGCGATTGTGTTGTAAAAATCCTCTGAAAGCTGAGTGACTGTGCGTAGAGCAATGGGAGGGGGGACTTGGAGCGACAAAAACGAAACTGAAACTTATAAAACATGTCAATACCTTGTTTTCGGCGTTTTACCATAGCAAACGATAAAAGGTAACTTGGTGATCTAAATAAGCTATGTGTTAGCAGCATTACCCGCAATCTATTTCTACCAACTCTGGATGCATGTACCTTAGATTTCCGAGCGTTACAGTACAGAAGGTACGGACGGCTATAATCTGACTCGGAGGGTAGCACAGACAACCCTCTCTCTGCCGATGGAAGTGGCACTTGCCTGTGATGGAGCAGATGAAAGCCAAAGCACGTTAATTATGCATCCGTCTCCAATGAGCAACACTCAGAGGAGACACGTCCTGATTCATTTGGCACATTCTTCTCCTCTCCGGCGCGGGGATTTCGACGAGATGATTTATTGATCTCACTCCAACCGCGTCCCCGTTGTTTGCGCCGCGTTGTGATTGGCCCCCTGATTGCGGCCTTGCTCTGTCTGTCTGTCTGGGTGGAGTGCAGAGGAGAGGAGTGGAGTGAATGCAGCTGCCGAGCGGAGAGAATTTGGAGATGTTTTGTGAAATCAGCCGGAGACTAAAAAAAAAAAAAAAAAAAGGTGGTTTGTGTCAAAGTCAGAGTGTGCAGGAAACTCTGGATCTGAGGTCGAATCGTGCCATGTGTTAATTTTGTTGACTAAAACAATATATTTTGGTATAAAAAAACTCAAATGTGCACTATCCTGCAAGGCCCTGCTGGATATTCAGAGAGATGTCATTGCTTTGCTTGAAATGTTTCACAGTTTGGCATTACACTGATGTATTTTGCCTTTATTTAATTACAAATGTTTATATTGCTCAAAAATACCTTCATAAAATGCATTCTTACTGTGTGAGCAGGGTCACCTCTCCAGAGATTTGACCTGTAACTTGACCTGCTTGTTTTCATGCAGATCGATAAGATTAATGCCTCACTGTGGAACATTCTGTGAGGCCAACCTCCTTGTCAAAACCTGATCTTGTCTGATTTGAGAAGCTAAGCAGGGCTGGGGCTGGTCAGTGCTTGGATGGGAGACCGCTCGGAATACCAGGTGCCACAGTGGGGCGCCAGTTTCGTGTCCTTAGGCAAGACACTTCGCCTAGTGTGAATGTTGGTGGTATCCAAAAAGTGTATTAGTACTGCTCCTGTTTGGTATCCTATATTGAAATACCGCAAACATCCTAGTGACAACTTTACAAATGATGACTCCACACACTGTATCTCCGTTGCCTGTTTTAGAAGCAATGCATCTTGGGTGTAAATGATGTGACGGATAAGTGTTTGACAAATAATGCAGATCAGCACTACTCACTGCTCAGCTTTTGTCTGATCCAACCAAACAAAAATGTGTTAAAAAAATGATCTATGAATAGCTGGGGAGCGAGCAACACTGATATGTGAGCGAAGACGTGATATGTGAATTTATTGGAATTCTGGAAATATTACAAGGGAAAAATGAACCGTGCGAAGTTGAAGCAAATCAAATATGTCAGTACTGTGAAAAATATACTTTTTTAACATTTATAGAATTTCATTGACAATGTTTTCTTTCTATAATGATAAAAAATAACCAGGCTTTGAACCTTGACTTGCACTTGACAAGACACACCTGTGAAGTGAAAACCAGCTCAGGAGACGTCAACATGAAGCTCACTGAGAGAAGCCCAAGGGTTTGCAGCGCCGTCAACAAAGCAAAGAGTGGATACTTTGAAGACTAGATTATAATATAAAAAAATATGAGTCATTTAACATTTTTTCTTTACTACATAATCTTGCTTCCTATATTTGATGTCCTCCATATGTATATAAAATGTAGTAAGTATTAAACATAACAATAAAAATGAGAGGGGTGTGTCCAAACCTTTGATTGGCAGTGTAACCTTCCCATTAGTGGGCAAACATTTAACACACTATGCCACTCTCACCTTGCCAAAAAAAAAAAAAAAAAAAAAAAAAAAAAGGGATAGCAAAACATACAGTGTCTGGCCAAAAAAAGAGTCAGCACCAAAAAAAAAAAAAAAAGTCACACACTAATATTTCGTTTTACCACCTTTAGCTTTGATTACAGCACACATTCGCTGTGGCATTGTTTCGATGTCACAAGATTTATTTCCATCCAGTGTTGCATTCATTTTTGTCCAAGATCTTGCATTGATGATGGTCGAGTCTGACCTCTGCACAAAGCTTCTCCAGCACATCCCAAAGATTCTCAATGGGGTTAAGGTCTGGACTCTGTGGTGGACAATCCATGTGTGAAAATGATGTCTCACGCTCCTGAACCACTCTTTCACAATCTGAGTCAGATGAATCTTGGCATTGTCATCCTGGAATAAGCCCGTGCCATCAGGGAAGAAAAAAATCCATTGATGGAATAATCTGGTCTTTCAGTATATTCAGGTAGTCAGCTGACCTCATTCTTTAAGCACAGACTGTTTCTGAACCTAGACCTGACCAACTGCAGCAACCCCGACCTATTTGCTTAGTTAAATCCAGGCGGTGACTTTTTTTTTTTTTTTGGCCAGGCAGTGTATATTGCACCATCTATAGAACTTTCAAAGGGAAGAAATGACAAAACATTGACTGCAAAAGTAAATGTAATTCTGTCAACTGAGCAACGTTTTTTTTTTTTGAGTGAATACATTTTACCACTTCCAAGCAGCTTCTTCAGTTCTGACTGAATTGTGGTAAATCACCGCATCTGAAGGGAGATTTTTTTGCATTATCGTTCAAGACCCTAATGGGTGATCTAACAACTATCAGCATACTGGCTACTCCTGACAATGGGTGACAAATGGTACATTTACGTGTACGACTGAGGGATTACACAGACATGGATATTTAAAATGAAAAAAAGTCCATGTTGTAAGTACACGAAGGCAGGATGCACTGAGGTCAGCTTGAGCAGGATGACCTTAGCTGGAGGATTTGACCTATTGTGCACGTTTTGGGTTGATGGAGGAAACTCGCTCAGACTAAGCCCCACGGCCTAAACATGGCCGCCCAGGCTTAGCTCAGGTCCGTATGTGTCTAGTTTAGCCCTTTGCCCTCTTCTCCCACACAACGTACGTAAATGCACATGAGAATGTGCAAGGACCACATGACCGCTGATGAAGAGTATTAGAGCTGAAGCTAACAATTAAAAACACAACTGAAGGATGAAAATAGGTAAAAATGGACACAAAATCCATCTTTTTAAAAAGGTGTAGGTCCCTGTCAGCTGAACACGAGCGGTGTCTTTCTTTGGATAAAAAAACATTCAGGACAGTACCAGTGGAGTGGCCATTAATCCAACTCAAGACAGGTCTAAACTAGCAATACCTATTCCAGTTACTTTAATAGATCCATGACCCAGACACAGGAAGAAACATGCAAACTCCGCTCAGAAAGGGGAATCGAACCCAGAACCTTCTTGCTGTGGAATGTTAGTGCTGTACGTCTTCACCTTGATATCCATAAGAGTTTTTATTTTTTTCTCCAAACTATCAAGACATACCCAGGTACAGCAGCTTACATCTCCACTGGACCACGCTAATTATTAAACTGCCTTATTAATGTCTATTTTTTCTCACTTTACCGCTTGAATTGTGCGGAACAAAAGCTCCAAAGCCTATCCTCTTTCACGCTGATAACATTTAAATCCCGACACTTTTGCTAACGACTTCAAACAGCCATGCATTTTTTTTATAGCGTCTGTCTTGTCATTTAAGTGAACTTATATATTCACCAGGAATGAGGACAAACCACTTGGAAGCAATTATTAGAACATCTATTTTCATATTTTGAGCGGCGCTAGGGGCCAGTGATGAATGATAAGGATTTATTGACCCGCTGTGCCCGTGCCATTTGAGGAAAAGTCAGGCCTGAACTAATTCTGTCTGAACGCGTTTGATTTAGGAGCGAGCCAAGTCAGATAAAGAACAGGACGCTAATGTTATTCAAATCCATGCTATCGCCCATCAGGGTTATTAAAGATGCAAAAGTTGTTCATAAGTTTTAAAAATAAGTATAGGGTATAGTGTGTGGTTGATAGATTGATTCCTGCCTGTGTCCTTGAGCAAGATAGTTCACGATTCTTGGCTTGTATGAAAGCGTGTGTGATTCAGTATTAAAATGGTAAACTTATGTAACTTTTCTGTAGGGGAGACCTGCTTGTGTTCATGGTTGTTTTATTGCTTTGTCTAGTATGTTATATAGTATGGCATTTAAGAAGCTATCCTGCATGTAAGATTACATGTTTATTTATCCAGGGGGTTCCTATAAGAGCACTTCTACTTGCTTTGTCATGGATGCCCTGTTCAAAATAAATAACTACGTAAGTTAATATAAGACTTTAAAAACAGGTGCCGGTGTGTGTAAAAGTTTGTTACCAGATTATTAAATTGCGACTGTAGCACCAACATATACAACTTTACATTTCCTTGAAGTGTATTTCATTTTTGTGAAGCAAAGCAGCTAAATTAATCTTTCCCGTCTCAGTTTGGGTGCAACTAGTCCTTAGCCTTATACAGTCGTGTAATCTGGTATTAAATGTTCTCGCTAACACTTTAGCCTCTTATCCATTGGCACAGTTCGCTTGAGGCCACCTTGGCACGGGTCAGTTTTGGTCGGGCCATGTCCAGCGGAGTTGTCTCCATGCTCTGGGCACGGCTCTGAGTCCAAGGGCAAGAAATACCACATCACTAGAAATACTGCGGTTTATCATAGATCAAGACAGTGTTTGGTGAGATTATTTCTGCTGTTTATGTCTCTCTTGTTTTCCCCTAAGTCTACATTCTCAAGACAGTGGAGGTACTTTTGCATTTTCCCAAACAAAAACAGAGCGAACCAATAGAAACAAGGCTTTTGGCACATCGTTCATACCCAGAAACATACTCAACTCAGACGGAGAAGTGAAACTGGGGTGGACCGCCCAAGCCCCAGCGATCAGAGCGCTGCTACAGACCATGTGTAGTGGTCTTATTTTGTTACAAAGTGCTGCTTTTCCAACTCCAGCTTTAAGTTTACATTTTTAGTTTAAGAGACAACCATACCTGAGATTGTATTAATGCTGATACAGGTCTCCATGGGTGCTCTGCTTCCTCGCCCGGTCCAAAAACATGTATCTGTGTTAATATAAGTTCCTCGTGGTGAATGAATATACGATGTAACATGCCGTAGACCTTCATGTTTAAGAGATGATCCTGGGAAGACACAGCTAGGTTCCTGTCCTTGAAAGTGCCTCGTCAGCATAGGGATTTAAATCTGGCCCTGTCTTTTCTCCACAAATGGATTTAGTCACAGGGGTCAAGCAATGTATGAAAATGAGCCATGTGTTTTGTGCCTATACTATGTCACCTTGGTCTGTTCTGCTATGTACGGCATTGTCCCCTACTGTGTAAATCATCTTTTTATAGTTTATGATGTATTATGGGTGTGACGCTACTTCTGATCAGTTCCTTAAAGGTGCATAATGTAACTTCTCTAGTGAGAGGTTGCGCCTTCCTTGTCTCCGTGGAGATGTAGTTGCTTTTCCTGGAATGTTCTACCGTATGTCAATAAACTTCTATCTTCTAGGTATTTAAAGTGGACTGTGTAACCTTTCTGTCTCCATTGAGATGTTATTGGTTAGCCTGGAATGTTCCACAGCATCACATTAACTTGCCTCTTTCCAAACAGACAAGTGTTGCTACCCAAGTTACAGGTCATATATGTGGAGAGGAGACCCTGCATGCAGTACAAATCTTTCTAGGTATTTTTGAGCAATACAAATTTGACTAATTCAACACTTGTTATTATTGGGTCCTCATTTGAGCCTCGTTTACTCCTGGTTTGGTTTAGTTTAGCGTTGTTTTGTCCTGATGTAGTTCTTGTTTAGACCCAGTTTATGAAATGTGCAAGTAGTCATGCAGTCTCTAAAACAAATGTACAAAATCAATCCCATACATACTTAACCCATTCTATAGTATGACTTCTAATAAACAAAGCACAGATTTAAGTCTAACTTGTAACAGAGCCTCAGATAGAGCAGTGCCTCAAGTTAGCTTCAAACCCCCATCCGCTGCAAAGTATCAGTTAGGACAAGCACTGCCTCAAAAACACAGCAGTTATAAAAGTAGCAGTTGGAAAATACAGTGGTCCCTCGTTTATCGCAGGGGTTACGTTCTAAAAATAACCCGCAATAGGCGAAATCCGCAAAGTATCAGCTCTATTTTTCACAATTATTATATATGTTTTAAGGCTGTAAAACCCCTCACCACACACTATACACTTTTCTCAGACAGGCATTAACATTTTCGCACATTTCGCTGCAGAATGTTTCATCGACACTGTGAGTTTTGTCGGGGAGAAAACTTACAAACATACAGCACTTCAGAGTCACACTACGATCGAACATTTATGTAAATTTGGCTGAACACATTCTGGACTGTACAGGAGACACGGCACAGAGGAGACTGATGGACAATGGTCTATAGTCCCTCAACCAATCAGGACGCAGAACACAATGCACGCTCATACGCTTAAAAAAAAGCATACAAAAGTGCACAAAAAAAAATCCGCAAAACAGCGAGACAGTGAAAGGCGAACCACGATATAGCGAGGGACCAGTGTATTACAAGTTGCTTTTAAAGGTGAACTTTGCCACTTCTTGTGAGGCTCTGCTTGTTTCCATAGGGATGTTGTTGTTTTGCCTGGAAAGTATGGCATTAAAGTTATCATTATGACATTTACTCAGTTGCATGTTTATATTGCTGTAAAAAAAAAAAAAAAAAACCTTGAAAACGTGCATTCTTATTGTCAGCGGGGTCGCCTCTCCACAGATCTGACCTGCAACCTGGCTTGATTGCGCCATCCGTCAACATAAAGTAATACAATTGAAAAGGGGTTTGATATGCTGAATGGGCAAGTAGGCGTCTAGCATACAAAAACAGCAGAATCAGCAATGCAAAATACATACATATACACAACCCATTCCGCACAGCGACCTCTAAAATATGAAGTGCAGCTGTAGAAGTAGGTTTGGCTAAGGGTGTGTTTAAAATAACTGAATCCCATGCCATGTGTACTACTTTTACTATTGTCTCCTCTGTCCACTGTAAAAAGAATTGGAGTATACTCTATGGTAATGTTTTTATAATGCAGTATCGCAAATTAATTGTGTAAGATATAGTCTATCAAAAGAATTCTGGGTGACACTGGATGATGTGATAGAGTTTAGTGCTGGTTCACATACTATGCTTTATGTTTCTACCATTGTGCCATTGTGCATTGGAGCAAGACACTTCATGTAATATTTGTATATAGATCGCTGTCGCTGTTAGTCTTCATGTAAGGAGGTGTAAGGTATTTTCCTGCAGCGTAGCACTACATTAAACTGGTATCTTGATTTACTAATGCTAAGTTTAATAACACGTGCCCACCAATGGATAGGGTATGCGTGGGGGATCACCAAGACGCCGATGCGAACCAGCGTTGGGGCTTACAAGGACGTATGGACAATAAGATGACAGCTGTATTCTGGTCATTTTGGTTAAAGCCACATCTCAGGAATGTGTGACCCCACTCTGAGAAAGTTGTAAAACACTACACCTTGTTCGACTTTGCTTAGAATTTCTTAATGTGTAACGCCATGCAGACCAGAAGAGGACCCGCCCTACACACACACACACACACATACTTTGAGAAACACTATAAAAGCTGTCAACGTGCACATCTCAGGACTCTCTTCCTATCCTTTCCTGAGAGTCAGTTGCTTCATTGTTCACTTTACCTGCGCAGAAATTACTAAAACCCTTCTCAAATTACATTTCAGTCTCTTGGTCCTTGACGCTTACACCAGAAACAAACATTCTTACAACTCAAAGCATGGGTCAACGCAGAGGACAATTTTCTTGGGGAGACTACCTTAAATTTAAAGCTGCACGATGTAACTTTTCTAGTCAAAAGTCCCCCACCTGCTTGTCTCAGCGGAGGTCCTATTCCGATGTCTATTCAAACACAGACAGGTCAAGGTGCAGGTCAGATCAGTGGAGAGGCAAGCCTGCTGACAGTATTTATTATCATGTCTTTTTTTTCTAAGCAATAAAATGCCTGTAATTGGATAAATGCAACATAGATAATGCCTTACTGTGGAACATTCTAAGCAATTACTCCCCCATGGAGACAAGTAGCCAAATTATTTTCTCATTACAGGTATATTATATCTTATTATATTATATCTAAAGGTCAAACTTAGTCGGGTGATGTGCATCTAATTATGAAATGCTTTATTGTTCGATTGTAATAAGGAAGTGCGCGGTTAACATTAGGTGTAGGACAAGACATCATTTTTGAACGAGCCACGAAATTGGTTCAACGAGACGAGATGAGATTTCAACAACATTTGAAGGAATAAGAAATGCATGCAACTCAACTTAAATTCTAACTTATTTGCACAATGAAAAATAGATCACAAGCAAAACGTTTTTCCTTTATAAAGTTCCGTTATCCATTTCAAGATTCCATTAACAATGAACATAAACGTACTCTTTTTAACAAGCTTGACGAACTGAATCCTGTCTTATAAAGTGCATCATCAACTCTCAATTTAAAGCTCTGCAAACTAAAATGATAAAGTCCAATGCAAACAAAACTATGTAAGAAATGCAAATGCACAGTCTAATGTAAAGTCATGTTCTTCAGAAATATGAATCCAAATATGAATCCATGAAGTCCACGTTCTCTGGATGCAGCTGTGACCTTTGTGCACTAAATCACTTGCAGTGAGAATACTTGTTCACCTTTGGTATTGATAAGTAGACTTCAGGAGCTGCTGCAAGGGAGGGGTATTTGTAGTGATTTTTCCCTCTACCACTTCAGGGGGAAGTTACTTAGAGGAACCATTGCCTTCTTTCTGTATAATTCTGTTTCTATATCAACCCCTCGGTCTCCTCCATGTGCTCCGCCTCAGCAAATTTTCAAAGAGACACAAGTTAAGCAACAAGGCACAACAGTCATTTGTCTACAGCATAGACACATACATGAATACACAAGCTAAACATATGAAGAAAAGAAAATAATTAGTACATTTCAATACAAAAATAATGCATTTAAAACATATTCATACATGTGTTAGTAAATCCTCTGAAGCCTGTGTAATATGGCCTTTCTCTGATTTTCTTCAAGATGGGGCAGGGGATCCAGGGCAGTGCTTTCCAACAGATGGTCAAGTATTGCCTTTTTCATTTGTGCCACAGTTATAGAATCCTCATCATCTCGTTGCATGGTTTTCTCTATCATGCCTTTAAGGGGCACAAAACTGTTGTAGCAGTCTTAAGTGGGTTCAGTAGCTTCCCCGTGTCTTCTGCAATAGCGATGTCACAGCTGTCCAAAGTGTCGGGATTTCTGGCATTTTGTCTTATTTCAGGACTCATCAGAGGTGTGGATACAGCAGCCTGTTGCTCCAGGTAGTGTGTCAACATGTCCAAAGAGCTGTCCCAGCGCGTAACGACGTCCATAATCGGTTTGTGCTCGGGGAGCTGAAGAAGGTTTTGCTTGGATGTCAAAAGCGCAGCAGCTGTTGAGCTCTTACTCTTCCAAGGAAACATGAAACACGATTAACATTGAGGTAGCAAGATTAATGGTATATGCAAAACATTTAAAGTGCGGTTCCGGTTCGGCCAAGTCCATATTACGCTCATTGTCGGTCAACAGCGATACTGTGGTGTGGTTTAACAAGCTCCAATTCTGTGACAGCGGCTTTTAGAACGTCTGCTATATTAAGCCCTGTGTGGGACTTGAAAAGTGGTCTAGTTTGTGGTACAGAGTTTTACAATTCCCAGTCACAGCTGATTGTATGGGCTGTAATAGAGATATAGCTCTGAGTACACCTCGACGTCCAGGAGTCAGTAGTTATCGCAATGTTTTTGTGTTCTTTCATGGCCTGTACAACTTTTTTTTTTGTCTCATTGTAAATCTTTGGGATCGTGGTTCAACTGAAATGTGCTCATGATGCGGCGCCGTACCTCGGTTCTAGTGTGTGGAGAAGACGCTTAAATCCAACTCCTTCCACTGTAGAAAACGGCTTCATATCGAGGGCAATGTAAACACCAATGTCAGCAGTAATTGCTTTTGCTCTTGCGCTGGACGCTGGTAGTGGGGCTGCAAAAGTAGTGGTTAAGGTTGTTTGCCCTTTAGGTGTTATCTTGGTAGGCGTGATCGTGTTTGGGTGAAGTGTTTCTGTATCATCCTTGTGTTCTCCGCGGTTTACGGCACTATCATCTAGTTTGCAGACAGTACGTGTCTTCTCCGTCACCCTTAGGGCGTCTGTGTCTTCAGTTGGGAAGGCGAAATGTTGCCAGACAACTGATTTAAAAGAGGGAGCATTCTCCATCTCTCCCATGAACTTCATGCTTGTTTTTGTAAGTTCCACTCACTCTGGTATTTTCTCACCGACACAGTGCGCACAAAAGTTCCACGTGCTGCTGCCCCTTGTTGGTGGTGGCAGGTTATTGCACTCCTCTTCAGGATTGTATGTAGTTGCACAACAGAAATAACATAATATATAAATCTCACGAGATCACTTTGCAGCTGTCCGCAAAGTGACGTGACATTTCAATCTCGTCCCATCTTTAGTCGACATGCTAGTTGTTGTTAGCATTAGCATGATGGCAAAACTCTGAAAGTTGTGAGGCTCATGAACTCCATCCATCTATCAATTTTCTTCCGCTTATCCGCGGCCGGGTCGTGGGGGAAGCAGTCTAAGCAGGGACTCCCAGACTTCCCTCACCCCAGACACGTCCTCCAGCTCCTCCGATAGGACCCCAAGGCGTTCCCTAGCTAGCCAAGAAACATAGTCCCTCAAGCGTGTCCTGGATCTTCCTGGGAATAACTTTGAACCACTGGAAACTACTGAAAATATTTATTACTACTGAAGATATTCAAGGTACAGCACCTTAAAACCCACAGTAAACTTATGTATTCTTCCATATGACTAAAGACAACAAGGAAGTCTCTCCCTTGCCCCTTTTATCTTATGCATTTTTCTGGCTGTGTTTATAGACATTTATCACTAGCCATTATCCTTATCATAAAAGTAATGAAGCCGTGCTATGTTTCTCCCTGTTTGAAGAATAACTAAAGTACAGAGCGGACACTGGGTCGCGGTCCTCTTGTAAAGTTGGTGGCTAAAAGTGCCCTATACGGCGAAGGGAGATAAACGCTAAAGCCAAACAAATAAATCAGCGCTTGCAGACTGCCAAAATTATCTATGTTTTCCCTGAAGGAGCAGAAGGGAATGAGCCAGTGGACTAAGGGTTAGAAGGAGCCTGCGCAGAGGACCAGGGGGCATTTGTCAACACTCAATAGATACTCTGCTGTGACATGGTGCTGGGGGGGATTGCATGTCTGTCTATGGAGGCAAGTTCAGCAGTTACCGTAGTAACACAGTGTAGGTGTTCATTTTCAGATTGTATGAAAACTCCAGAAAAAATACAAAATTTATTTAAACAACACATCTTCCGGAGCCTGTGATAACAAGTATGGTTCCATTTTGGTGCTTGGTTTTCAACAAAAAAGGTGAGAGTGACTAACTGAAAAAGTGTTGGCTAATGCTAGCTAGCTTGTGTGTGACTGTGTTGTTATTTGTTTAATAGCACAAACCATCTCACCTGTTGTAGGTCCAACTAAGTAAGCTCTTAATGCCCAGATTGTGTTAAATCAAAGCTCAAATTAAAGTCTAACCTATGTAACAGAGCTTCAGACAAAGCAGTGCCTCCGGTTAGCTTCATCCACAAGGAAATGTTGATGACATCAGCTGAAAGGTATCAATAGGGAAAAGCATTGCCCCAAAAGCAAAGTGAGGTTGAAATTAGAAGTTGAATGCTGCTTCCTGTTCGTCTCCATGGAGATGTTATTGCTTTGCCTGGAATGCTCCACAATATGGCATTTGTTTCATTTTTAAAAATTGCATAGAGTGGAGTTATGAAGTGGCAAAATGACTTGACTTTGAGAGCTACTCATACAATTTATCTGTACTAGGGCAAAAGACAAAAAAAAAAAATGAGTACAGGGCCTTTAACTAAGACTCCACTGTGACTATTTAACCTCTGACCTCTGGCTCTGCGTTTGACCTGAATAATAGACAAATCATAAATTATTCTTCTCTGGAGCATACTGTACATTACGAGCTGGCGGTGTGCTACTGTGCTGTTAATTAACGCAGTCATAACTTAGCTTTTACCGCCTTGCCGCTCCAATGACCTTACCATACATCTGCGCTGACCGATACCAACGTCGATCAATAACACCGCTGGTCATTTGGTCAGGTGCTAAAAAAACTGGCTTCGGACCAATTGGATGGGGGAGTGGTTTTATTACTGCCAACCAATCAGGACAGGTCAGTGGACTCTGGAAAGTTACTTTAAATCAAGGCTGGATGACTCGGCCAATCTCGGGCAGTGGAAAAGTCAAATAGAGGTGTGGAGTGTAATCAGTGTAAGTCAGTGCCCAATACACTCAGCGTTAGATGTTTGGGTGATTAGTGTTAGCAATGGTGGCATTTTGATTGTGTCCAAAATCTCAGATATTGGCTAAAGGGCAATGCTGGGTTGTAACGACAGGGTGGCCCGAAAGTCACTGACAGTTGAAAAAAATGCATAACTCTTTTGTTTCTAAATATTTTTCTTTTATTTTTTCATAGCATCTAGAACTACCCTTCCGACATTAATATGCGCAAATATAGCACAGAGGAACGAACCCTCATTGTACAGTGGTACTTTGAGTCACATGAGTCAAATCAGAAACCCAGTGGTGTTACTGTCGACATTTTAATACCAGAGATGCCCCAAGCGTAAATGCCATTAAAGGAATAATAAGTTGTTTTCAAAGACAGGGGGCAGTATGTGATCTCCGAGACCTGACTAGTCCTGATTTCTTTCTGTGGGGCAATAAACGATAAACAATTTATATATATAATATTTCACACAAACCCATGTGAACCCAAAACCTTCTTGCTGTGAGACTTGGTGATAACTACTCTTCCTTTATGCTCCCCAGTTGTATTGGATGCAGAGATGGAAGGCAAAAGCCAGTTTTTTGATTACATTGTACTTTCTCATGAAATATCTAAATAGCAAACACACAAATGTTGGATCTGATCCTTTCTATAAGCGACTAGACCCAAGAAATCACTGTATAGGCCTCGGGATTGTGACGTCACACAACAGAATTTTCAGTGAGCGTAATGTTAAACTAATGAAGAGTTTAAGATGCTTTAATCGGGTTGTTCCATGACGCTCCTGAGACCCGCGCTCTTGCATGGCATGCTTTATTAATTTCTCTGTGTTATTTGGGCTGATTGGGACCCGATAAGTGTAGAAATACAATTATCTTTTTACTTTATGAGAAAAATGATGTCCATATATGAGGACATTTGTTCTACCTTTTAATGATTTTGAACAAAATAAAATCACATTTGAATAATCCATCCATCCATTTTCTTACGCTTATCCAGGGCTGGGTCGCGGGGGCAGCAGTCTAAGCAGGGACTCCCAGACTTCCCTCACCCCAGACACATCCTCCAACTCCTCCGGTGGGACCCCAAGGCGTTTGAATAATTATTTGCAAAAACTATTAAGTGCCTGAACACAGCAACAATTTTCCTGAGGGTCAAAATAAAATGAGAAACAACAATTGTGCCTCTTGGAACAGTGTGTCTCATTTGAAGAAGAACATCTTGGATGTTCCCTCCTGAACTCCAATGCAACAGAAATGTGCATTTTAACAATATTAGTCTTAGCTGCCCCCAGTCTGTATTAAATATTCCTGGCCTATAGAATGCTGTGATGTCATCTGAAACCCCGCAGTGCATTTCAAGTAGCCCCTTTTCCTCTCTAGCTCTCGGGCCAGCATGCCTCCACAGCTGCGATCCTTCACGGACAATGCCAAAGTTCACATTATGCCGCATCGTGATCTGTGCCCTGGGCCAGAAGAAGAAACACGCTGCCATATTTAACCAGTGCCAACAATAGACGTGTTTTCTCACACAAAATTGGAAGTTTTACAATCTTGCTTCACATCGACTCGCTGAAATTTGACTTTCTTGTCCATCTGTTGGTGTTGTTGGAGTAATAAAGTTTGAAAGTTGATTTAGATTGAGCATAAAATGTGCGGTGTTGACTTGAGAAAGAGGACTAACGACAACTAGCATGCAAAAACACACTTCCTTGGGCAGTAAAATGCTTTATAATTAGATACAAACAGCACGTAGTGGGCTTATTTTGACCTGTATCTGTACAGGGGTTGTCAAAATCAGATAGTAATTGAAACTATATACTCACTTGAACAAGTATCGATACTAAAGAAGTCACGTTCATAGGACAGAAATGAACCTTTCCTGTTTTAAAGGTCCTATATTGCACAAAATGGATTCTTATGAGCTTCCTCATCAGAAACATACCTGAATTTGTGTTTTGTTTCTTTCACACATGTTTGAGTAATGCTTTATTATTAGTCTGTCTACATGTCCAAAGCTCCAAACGTTCTGTTCCACCATGTGATGTCACGAAGCGATAGTTTTTAAGGAATAGCCGAAGTTTAAATCTGTGAACTGGACAAATCGTCGTAAGAGTGAAGACGTTTCGCTGCTCATCCAAGCCGCTTCTTCAGTTCATATAGAGTTTTTAAGTTAAATGAAATTGGCAAATGAAATTGAGTTTGAAATTTTAGTATCTTGACAACACTAATATGCACTAGGGCAAGACAAAGGTTGCTCAAATACATGGAAAGAAATCAGGTACAAGACCAGGAGAAGATCTAAACTATATAGCTCAATCCATTTGAAAACTACTGGACAAATTTGTCAAATGTCTCTTGACTGATCAACTAAAAACCCTAAATTGTGCTTAATGTTGACTTGGATTACATTATTCATTTTTATAAGGCAAGAGCTTTGAAAATGGTATGGGGGCACGTTTTACAAACCATACCAACATGTTCCTTATGGATGTCAAAACAGTGACACACTAAATGTAAGAAAGGGCCTTAAATAGCTTCCTACGCGATTCTGTCAGCTGCTCAGGGCCTATCGTGAGGAGACAGCCAAGACTCTTTCTCTTCTTCCTCCTTTCTCTCTTCTCTCTCTCTCTCTCCAGCTGTCAGCTCATTCATTCATGCTCATTGATTGATAACTGTCTCGATCATTTCCCTGTATAATAATAATTTAACAAAAAAGACTTACTCTACTGTGGTTCCATTGACAAAGCTGTAATAGTTCCTGTGTTGGCTGCTGTTTCAATGAGGCTTATAAGAGTAGCTGCAATGGCAAAGGCTGATTATAATAAATGAATAATGCATCGATTTATATAGAGCTTTTTTGAACACTTAAGGATGCTTTACAGAGCGTTGTTCATTCACTAGGCTCTCGTTGGTGTTAAGCTACTACTGCAGCCACAGCCGGCAGACTGTCATAAGCGAGGCTGCCAATCTGTGCCATCGGCCTCTGTCGCCAACACAAACAGTCGCACACAAACCACATTCACACGAGGCAACACAACATCGGTTTTACCTCTAGCGCCTCACTGTGGTACCTGTTACATACATATTTACTAGAGCAACTGACAAGCCATCCATCCATCCAGTTTCTTCTACTTATCCAGGGCTGGGTCGCTGGGACAGCAGTCTAAGCAGAGATTCCCTGACTTCCCCCACCCGAGACACTTCTTCCAGCTCCTCCTGTGGGACCCCAAGGCGTTCCCAGGCTAGCGGAGAAACATAATCCCTCCACTGTGTCCTCGGTCTTCCCTGGGACCTTCTTCTACATAACTTCATACTTACATTTCTTAATTAATAAAATACAAACTGTACCTGAGCTTTTACAAGGCACGTCTCACAAAAAAGACGTTTATAATCCCAAGTTTGCGACGCTGTGAGACGAGGCTACAACTAGAGTAAACACCAAAACTACTTCCAGTTTATCATCGGCTTTTTTTCTGCATGTATTTCACTTCTCTGCACGTCCTGTTGCTCTGTTTTGCGAAGCGTATCGGCTTAACATATTTTGCCGTCAATGGAAATACGGTAGTTTGTCACAAGATCGTCAGTGATTGGTGAAAAATTATTACTTTCTGTTTGCTTAAGACACTGGAGACTGTTTCAGACCATACTGATCTACTCCAAAGTGAACCGGTTCAAACCTGGCTTACTTTTAAAGTTGCAATAATGTCCAAAAATACTTACCGTTATCCTCTATCAGTTGTTTTTTTTTTACTTCAACACTGTAGATCTACTTTATTTCATGCATCTCGTCCAAAAACAAATCATTTTCCGCCTGAATATGCTTCCACATCATCTAACCAGTCTTGTAGGGGGTATGTTTTTTACACTGACACTCTGCTTGCTCGCCAGGCTGCTAGAAGGAAAATGACTAACCGTTTTACACTACATCCACTAATTGTCTGAGTCAAAGGGTGGCGAGCTTTCTGGAAGCCCTCTGTAGCACACAGCAAGGCCCTGACTATAAAATAAAATGAGACGTCTTGTTGGCATGGTGCACCGGTTTTGCCTTGGGATCCCGGCCAAAGATGACAGTTCAGACTTGAATGCGGTTATTACAAAATGACTTTCACCTCCAGAGGAACCAGCGTCAAGGTTTTTTTTTTTAAGAATAGAGGAAGTAAATCAAAATAATTAGTGTGTAATTGAATGTATTGGGGTGGATCTGGCAACAAGTTGTCAAGTTGGAACTGAACGTATCAAGGCTTTGCCATGTATCTGAGCGAAATGTATCTTGGTCCAGTAAAGATATATTATATAAGCAGCTCTTGAGGTCAAAATAAGTCTGCTGTGTGCTGTCTGTGTCTAATCATGAAATGTTTTACTGTCCCATAGTTAGGAAGTTCCCGTTTAGCATGCTAGTTGTTGTTAGCATTACCGTCACAGCAAAACTCCGTATTGTTCTTGGAAAGTTGTGAAAAGTGCTTATAAACTCATCATGGTGAGTAATTAGGATGCCCAGAATGCATAAGGTAAGTGAGGAATAATTTTGGACCAATGTAAATCAGTTAAAGCAATTTGACGGGTTGAAATAGGTTGTTTCTCAGATCTTGGAGGATGTGGGGAAGCTGGTCAGACGTGGTCGAAGTAGGAGGCAGACTCAAAAAAATTCCAATTCCAAACCAAATTGAATTCAATCATCGTGGTAAAGCGAGGGAAAAATAATACATAGCTAACGAAAAAAATAACTGTGCTCAACATAAGCAAAAAGCTACAGAAATTAAGAAACTGAGGAAACACCCCATGTGTACTCGGCTACACTGATGGTCTCCCCGAAACACTGGCTTGCCCTGATTTTATACCCAGAAGCACCTCCCCAAGGTAAACACCATTTACTTCTGAGGTTTGGTAGGTACAACTTTAGCAGGATCTCAGACTATACAGCTTTACTGATTAGGGCCCAAATCCCTTTATGTCAAAAAGTATTTAGAATAAAACTATAAATGCTAAAGCAAAAAGAAAAAGAACCTAACTCAGTTCTCCCCTCCAGCCCACGGCCACTCCCAAACCTTCAAAAACGTCTGACCTAGGGCACGCCCCCCTCTTTTTCTGGACCATGTGGAGATTCAGGGAGGTAGATGAATGTATTATAAGTAACAGGTGTGTTTGATGAAACTAAAGGTGACATTAAAAGGAACAAACGCCCACTTTGTCACAGAGGGAAAAAAATAAAACTTAAAATGCAGACTTACTCCAACATTTGGGACTGAAACAAAGTTTGTCTGGGTTCTTCGTTTTTGATAAAGAAACATTATAACATGCTTTACCATTTCAAAAATTAATTATATTTAATTTACATGACCTTTGAATGAGCTATTTCCAGAAGGAGAGAACATCCAAACTCCACAGAAATGCTTGAATGCTCATTGGGAATAACAAACACGTTCTGAAATGTGATTCTTGTATTAATTTGTCAGCTCATATTTCAGTCTTTTTGTCAATTCTTTGGATGCGGTTAAAAAAGTGAACTTTGAACGGGATCCCATTATTAAAACAGAAATAACAAATCTCACCACTGTCGCTATGTTTGTCAGAAAAATCACAGTTAGATATTTTTCCCAAATTGTTCAGCCTTCGCGCTTACACCTACACACACTATGCTTCTTTGGGGACTTTCTCATGATGCCTTCAAATTCCATCCGTAAACTACATTTAAGACCCTGGACAAGTTTAATAGGGTCTAAAAAGCTACATGCTGTTTTGGCTCTGTAAATCCGCTTCACATGGACTTATCTTGGCGCAGCGTTTAAGCCTTTCCGAAGTGTCATTTTGCAAGAGTAGCAGATGTAGCAGGACTTGGGATGACATTTTGGCTAAAAAAAAAAGTACTGACCTCTCCAAAATGGCCGCTCATCTTTGACCAGTATTTGAGAAAAGTTTGTCTCGCTCCAAAAACAGATATATTGTATAAGCAGCTCTTGAGGTCAAAATAAGTCTGTCTGCGTCAAATTCTAAAGCATTTTACTGGTCGAGAATCAGGAAGTGTACGCTTAGCATGCTGGTCATTGTTACCATTACCACAAACGCGGAAAAGAATCAAGTTAAGCAACACAACCACTATGCTGATATAAGCACCCAGTTGTAACGTTGTCGGGAGAAATGAACGTCAGAACGAATCTACATAAAACTGCGCTGGATTTCTACCTCTGACGTCACAATACTGAGAAATTTTAAATAAAGTGATTTCTGAGGCTCTGAGCAAGTCGACCCTGTAAAGAGGATTAATAAAACAAGCTGAAACTGCGTATAACTCCAGGTATGATTTGATGAGCGAATTATGTTATAACATTGCAGTTTTAAACGTTCAAAAAAGTCAATTCTGCATGATACGAATCCTAATAATTAAATGCATATTTAACGATTGTGACCATTACAGTTTGTCTTTGTTGCGATTCAGCGTACTTCCCTATAAATACAATTAGGCAGCATTGGCCAAGGTGTGACATCATAACATATGGCCGCTTCAGTCACACATAATATCACACTTTGCGTTCTGCAGGTGTGGGACAAACAAGCACAATTCGTACACAAAGTAAGAAAGTGCTTTACACAATAAGAAAGACAATTAAATCACAAACCAGAGCATAAATAATCGTCATAAACATGAACATTAAAAGAGAAATGTACAGAATAAAAACCTTTCAGTCATATGCACAGCTTGTCAAAGTAGAGGACTGTCTCACATCTTCAGGAAGACAAAAACTGAAACAATGATTCTCCATAGTTTAGTTGGTTTAGTCCTGACTCTGGGCAGGAGGAGATATTTGCAAAGTCCATGGTTGCCCAAATGTAACACCTCAATGATTGAATATGTACAGTGTAAAATCCTTATGCCTGATCATAAAGTTGCAAATATGGCTCATTCCAAATCTATATATGAAGTTCTAAGCACATTTATCAATCATTGTTAGTAGATATTATATTTCACTATGTGTAATTAAAACTCAAGTGAAGGCCTATGTGACTGGAGCCAGTGTGCGTATAGATTTTTGCAGGTTTGATTGCAATCAGGACCTCTCCTCCGCGACCCAGACCACTGCTAACCTGTAGCTGCCGCCTGGAGACGTGGAGCACACTTTGAAGTAGATCAAACCCAACAAGGCCCCTGGACCGGATCAGATCTGTGGGCTCTTGTAGCGGTCAGCTGGCCGGTGTCGTCTGCTCGCTCTTTAATCGCTCCCTGGCTGACTGAACTGTATTCCCTCCCTCTGGAAATCCTCCATCATTTGCCATGCGGCGAAGAAAATTGACACCTACCACCGACAACGACTGCCGACCTGTAGCTCTGACATCAGCCGTCATGACGAACTTTGAGAGGTCGATGTCCGTGCGTATTCTCCCCCACCGCCGTTTGCGTACCATCCGCTCATCGCAACACTCTCAATAAGATCGTCAAAATCAGCAGCAAGAGTCCTGAGAAAAGGCGCACGAATCTCCTCAGACAGCTCACACACTCTACGCCCACGCTACAGCCTCTTACCATCAGGGCGCAGGTTCAGGTGTCTCCCTCTCAAGACTAAGAGGCCCACATCCAGCTCCCTGCCCTCCTCCATCGGCCTTCTAAACGGCTGATGTGACTGGAGTTTGCTTTGCGCGGAGGCAGTGCTTGATTTGTGGGTTTTTTATTGTTCTGTTTATTATTGATGTGTTGATGAATGTGTCTTTTATTGTATTTTATGGATGTCAGTGTTGTTTCTGTACTTTCACTGACACTCTGTCTGCAGTTCAAGTTCCTAACGGATAAATAAAGTTTAGATTTTTGTTTCGGTCATTCATTGACATAAAAACATCTCCTGCTGCACAATATTGTAATGTTATTTTCAGCAGGCGTGGTGATCGACTTAGTAAGCACTCTCGCCTCACAGCAAGAAGGTCCTGGGTTTGATTCATAGAACATTATGTCGTTACTAGGCCTGAAGGTGTAGTGTAGATGTTGGGTCAATATCTACTCCACTTTTTCCTACTGGAACGCTAACCACTCTGCCAGTCGTATCATGGAGATGTCATTGGGTAAAATGTTCTACAGTATGATATTAAATTCATCCATCTCCATAAAGACAAGCAGCTGATGCCACCAGTCCAAGTTACAGGTCAGATCTGTGGAGTAGCGAGCCTGAACACAGTAAAAATGCATGTTTTTCAAGGCATTTTGAGCAATAAAAAAGTACTGATAGATAAGTTTAATCCAGAGGGGCCCAAACCTTTTTTTTTATCAAGGGCCACATCTCAAAACATATTCGAAGTGGAGGGCCACAGACCGGTGATCAATACAATGTGGAGCTTTAATAAGGCTTGAAACATTATTTTAAGTCAATGCAATGTGATGTTTGAGGTTATAGTGGTGACAATCAGGTGGTGTAACCTCCACCAAAAAAGTTACACAGTGCATCTTTAATTTTACAGATACCAGTTGATTGTAAAAGGTTTGCAGTGGTCCAAAGTTATTCCTCTCTTACCTTATGCATTCTGAGCATCTAATTGTTCACCACGAGGATTTTATAAGTACTTTTCACAACTTTCACAGAGGTCAGTGCAGAGTTTTGCCATCACAGAAAAGCTAAGAACAACTAGCATACTAACAGTGCCCTTACTGATTATCGGGGCAATAAAATCCTTTCTAATTAGACGCAGACAGTATGCAGCGGACATATTTTGACCTTTTTAACAGAAAAAATCAGGTACATGCCCTTTAAGTTGTTTTAATACCAAGAATGGGGGTAGTTCGCACATTGGTCTTTGCTATGCTTGACTCACATTGACCTTTTCGACTTCAGATTAACACGTCAGATAAAATCGCCTGCTTTAAGTGCACTCAGATTCTTAATTGGCGTTTATCCTGCGTACCTAGACTTGCTACTTTTTAGCCGCTAGCACTGCCGACCCCCGACTCGCACCTCTCGGCTATCCCACGTATACCCAGCCCGCAACCTCTGCTAGTATGTGTGAAATATGCTAAAATGCGAACAGCTAATTAGCATAATAATTTCATTGGCTTTCTGCGGTGGCACAAATCATAGCTGCGACTCGTAATCTGGTCCTGTCACGGCAATCAGCGCTACGGTAAATTTTGGATCAATTCTAATTAACAGTCTGGGCATTCCCACCCCAGTGTGTCTGGAGTTATAGTGATTTATAGCCAGCCTCTCTTGATGTTTTCGCTAGGTGCCTCCCATGTTATTTGGCCGTTATATAAGGTGTGAAATAAATGATGGAATACCTCAGAGGACTTGTATTAAAAAAGGAGGAAAAATGGGGGGAAAAAAAGTTTGGGGGAGAGATGAGAGGAGGGGGATTTCTGCATCTTGTGAGAAGGAGAGTCACGCTGTTGAAGTTGGAAATTGATTAATGTGAAGGGCCGAATAAATGGATTTCAAGGATTCAGGTCTGGTATAATGCGGCTATGAAGTGGAAATTGTGCGAGGAAAATTTTGAAAGACAACGGCCAAGGTTAAGCCAAGTTAAATGTGTTTTAGTGTTTTATGGTATTTATTTATTTAAAGGGACAGTACTCAGAGGTAGTTAGAGAAGCCAAATATTTTTTTTACGTTAACTTCAAAATGATATTACTCAAGTAGAAGTACAAAGTAGTGGTCCAGGAATTGACTCTTTCTTGAGTAAGTGTTTGGGACACCACTACTCGAGTAAGAGTAACTTAAAGAGTAACATAATAAAATAACCTAATATCCGATTTATAATTTGAAGTTAATTTGAAGTAATTTGCACGACAGTTGTAAGTAAGTTGAAGTAAAAGTAGTTACAGTACTGTGCTTAAGTAGACTTTTTTGGTATCTGTACTTTACTTAAGTACATTTTACAGTGGATACTTTTTACTTTTACTTCACTACATTTGAGAGCAAGTATCTGTACTTTCTACTCCACTACATTTTGAACTGGGCTGAAAAATAGAAAGTACTTTTCACATGATTTGCTGAGTTATTTTTATCATGTTTGTGGAAACATTGTGATTATTTTTTTTTCGCTCAAAGCCGAAGCTTGAACTCGAATTTAAATACACAAAATTCATCACGAAAACTAAGAAATTGATTCATATTGCTACTGTTGACTAAAATAGGTATCATTTTTAATCAGATTCACTACATTTAACACTTTACCAAATTAACCACACTTTTGTCAAACACTTTTTACTGTTGAAGTCCTTTTTTAAACTTAATACTTTTACTTAAGTCGATTTTTTTCACATGATACTTTTACTTTTACTTGAGTGACATTTTTCTGTATCTGTACTTTTAAACAAAATTGAGTTCTCCATCCACCGCTGCTGCCACTACTTCTGTTTTTCACGTTCTTAAGACAGCGCCTTTAAACAAATAACACAGCCACATTCCATTAGCTCTCAGAATAATAATCCCATACATCTTTGTGCAGGGATAATGTTTTGGGGTCTCTTTAGCTACAATAGCATTTGAATAGCTATTTTGCAGTTGTCAGCACACAACCGGTTTGGAGAATGAGAAAGGAGCAATGGCAAGTTTTGTAAATATACTAGATTACTGATTGCGGTGCTATTGGCTGGATAGATGACGCAAAAATCAAACAAAAAAACCCGCAACCAAAATTCCATCTGCTAGTGCATCTTTAGCACTATGTAACTTTTCAGGTGGAAGGTCAGCTACCTGCTTGTTTCCATGGAGATGCTATTGGGCGACATTAGCTCAGTTCATAGTGGAGTGTTTGTCCACTGATCCCAAGGTTGGCGGTTCGAATCCCGTTCTCGACATAAACATCATTGGTTGAGCGATCTGATCCACTATGGGGCGACAGTGGCTCAGTGGTTAGAGCTTTAGTCCCCAAACCCGAAGATCGGAGGATCGAGTCCCGCTCGGGCCAAGTTCTGTCGTTGTGTCCTTAGGCAAGACACTTCACCCACATTGTCTAGTATGTGCGCGTGAATAATCGGAGGGGCCGATGGCACAGATTGGCAGCCTCGCTTCCGTTAGTCTTCTCCAGGGCAGCTGTGGCTACAATTACAAGTGTAAGACATTATTGTTATTATTATTAACCACACGTTGGCGGTGCGATTCCAGCTCCCACAGATAAATGCTGTTGTTCTGTCATTGGGCAAGACACTTAAGACCCCCCCCCCCCCCCCCATCCCCCCCCTGTCTGTGTACACTGATGTATTAATGTATGTGCGAATGGGTGAGTGGTTCCTTGATGCTTTGAGTGCTTTGAAGATGGAAAAGCT
Source organism: Periophthalmus modestus (assembly GCA_019594935.1). Classification (NCBI taxonomy): domain Eukaryota; kingdom Metazoa; phylum Chordata; class Actinopteri; order Gobiiformes; family Gobiidae; genus Periophthalmus; species Periophthalmus modestus. Next base: position 12,876,694 of record JAIEZT010001243.1, read on the forward strand.
CTATATAAAAAGGTGACCATTTACCTTTTACCATTGCTCTGATGTTGCTTCACACTATGGCATTAACTTATCTATCTTGTATATGTTCCATTACAGACGTTTTATAGCTCAAAAATACTTTGAAAAACACGTATTTGTACTGTAAGGGGGATCGCCTCTCTACAGATCCAAGCTGTAACTCGGACAAATGGCGTCATAGATATAATTAATGTCAGTGGCAGACCCTCCGCTGTCATGCCAAATAATAATTACCACGCTGCAGTGCTTTTTTTTTTTTTTTTTTTCCTTATCAAAAACATCATTTGAGTTTGTGATTTGCTGGAGGGTATAATTAATTAACTCAAAAACTCTGTTACAGCTCGTGATGTCATTAAGTGGTCATTCAACAAGTGCTTTTCTGTGTCCGTCACTTTCACCAAACTCCTTCACATTCAGATCGTTTCAGTGTTCACATTGCCAAATCCTCTAGATCACTTTAATGCCATACTGTGGAAGATTATAGCCAAAGGAAGATGATCAGGTAGAAGCCCTTATCCATGCCAAATAAGAGTCAGGTTTGTGGAGATGCAAGCCAACTCAGAGTTTTTTTAGAGCGATAAACTACGAAATACAGCCTGGAAAACAGAATAATACATATGTGATGATCTGATATTTAGTGTTTAGTTCAGAGTTGACACCTTTTGTTGTTTTTGTACCTGTTTATGCGTCGTTGTTCACTTGGTTGCTATGCCGACAAGTTGATTTGAAGGTCCTATTTGTGAGTTACCGGTCTGTTTTTTGGAGACTGCTCAAGGAGTCGAGACCGCTGTTGTTTTGCTCTTGTTTTTGGCGTGGGTTACGGCCTACAGTAACCCTTGAGTTCAGAAAATAAACAACCAGAAGAAATTTGGCCTGTTTCCTTACACCAGAACACTCTAATACATTTCTTCATTTCTAATAATGTTCTGCAATCGTAAACCGCCTATGACTCACAATACGATCCAGTCTGTATATTTCTCATGTTATTAGACGACGCCTGGTCCCAGAAGGTTTGAAATCAAAGCCAAAGCACAAATAGATTTTTCATTGCGATAAATTTAACTTGCATTTACAGATGGTATGGTGTCTATGAGCTCACCTCCCACTCTGCGCATGTTGGTTCCTTACCGGCACCAAGCCTTCACTCTTCTTAATAAAAAAAAATGGCTTCCAGACAAGGTCAAGCTGAACTCACCTTGGGCGGGCGTGCACATTTGTTTATGAAAATGGTGTTTAACTTGTAAATTTTCAGTTTTACACAGAGCCGGCTGCCAGGCAACCTATGGAAATGTCGAGTTCCTGAAGAGAGAGTCGTATTACACAGTTGGGCCGATCAATCGTCATATGCACTTGACAGTTTATTAGCTACTTTTGTTTCACTGTTGCATTTAAAACATTGGACTACAATCCCGTAAATAAATCACGCAGAGTTCAGTGGCGTAGGGGTTAAGTCGGAGCACGCAACCATGGCAACAAGTCAGCTTATGGGTTTGAGTCCCAGCGCTAGTGATGTGATGTTCGTGAACGATTCGGCTCTTTTGAACGATTCCTTAACGTGAGTGGTTGGAACCGGATCTCATTATTTTAAAAGAACCAAATCTTTTTTAATTTGTATGCATTTTTACACTGATTAACGCTGAACCAACGCAAGACTTAGAACAGAAGCAGAGCAGGCAACACAAGTGAGAGATTTGTGCACATAAAACACATTTAACATAATAACAGTTTTTCAATTATTATTATCGTAGTGCAACGTTTTATATAGATTCTGCAAAATTGCAAAATAAACACACTCCCACTCTCAGTTTGAATCATTTTAAACACATCAGAGCCTTCGTCCTTTCTCTGTGATTAGTTTGTTGTTAAATTGAGCTCTCACTTTGGCTTCTGTCATATAAATAAATAATAAAAGAGCCAGTCTTTTGAACGGCTCTTTCAAATGAACAGATACAAAAGATTCGGATCCCCTGAAAAAGCCATCTCTACCCAGCACTGAAAATTTACCGAATGTCTCTCCCTACTCTTCACCCCATTTTATACTACAGTGAGAGTATAGACAGAAAAAAATAATAAAAATGAAGAAAAGTACCTTGCATTTTTAAGCCTTTTTACATTTTTTGTTAAAACTAGAGATATGTATGTGCAGAAAAGCAATGGATTTTCATCGATCTTTTTATTGCTGAAAAATGGCAACATGACACTTTTGAATCCTACATACATGACTGGAGAAATAGGCGGGGATAGGGGGTAGGTGAAAATAGGCATTTGAGAATAGCCGATACACTAAAAAGCACAAAAGACATTATTTGTTTTTGGCTAAACACCTGTCTAAAAATACACACAAAGCTTTATTTTAACACTTAAATGCAATTTAAATACGACTTTGAGTAAGATAACGATGAAAGAACAGCATTATAACATATTACAACATATAACTTACATTTTCCCCTTTAAAGGTGCCATATAACACCAAATTGATTCTTGCGAGCCTATTAAAATATTGTTACCTCCTTAAAAACTTACCCAAAGTTGTGTTTTCTTTCATTCAGACATGTTTGAGTAACCCTGTATCATTAATCTGTCTACATCTCCAAAGCTCAAAATGCTCTGTTCCACCTTGTGATGTCATGAAGTGGCAGTTTTCAAGTCAACAGCTACATTTTGTTTAGTAGAAATTTGAAATTACAGAGTTAAAATGATCCAAACGATTTTTAGTGAAGGTGTATGGAGTTTAAAAACACACAGTGGAGCACTTCCTGTATTACCACATGACATCACAAGGTGGAACAGAGTGTTTTCTGTTTGAGAGAAGAGCTCAGCCTAAATACGCAGGGTTTGTATGTTAAATATGTCTGAATGAAACAAAACATAACTCCAGGTATGTTTTTGACGAGGAAACGGCATTATAAAGCAGATCAGAAAATAACATGTACATATAGGCCCTTTAAGCTTGTTTTCGGTTGGAAAAATTGATCAGAAATGACATCTTGTATAAATCTAGTTCTACTCACTTTCTTTGAGCACATCATCTCTCAGTTGTAGATGTAATGACACTTGTAAAATCCATTCCAAACACCACGGCAGCCTCAGAAGCTCCATGCTGTCCGGACCAGCGGTAAATCAGTACTGAGGGAATCCTGCTTCAAAGCCAAACAGTTTAAACTCCTTCAAAGTCAATCAGAAAAGACCAAGGCAAGATTTACGAACCGTGCCGTAGTCTGTCACTGTTTAATAGTTGTAAGCAAAGTGAACATGTTTTACAGCCCCGGGTGCAATTTGCCTTATCAAATTCTGTGGTGATGATAGCTGTAATTCTTCGGTTTTGCTAACAGAATTTGCGAGTTCGATGATGAGAGACGGGGAGACTGTGATGGAAGACTTCAGTGCAGGGGTGTCAGATCGTTTTTTTTTCCTACTGGTGGGACAAAATTATTACTTAATAGCAGGCCAAGGAACAAACATAATCATGATATGTAAAGATATAAAGAGTTCATCTCTACATTTCATTATTGAGCTGTTTATAGGCACTTTTGGTTTCTTTCTCCAACTAGTCTATTGCCAAATTTTGTCAAAATAGATTAAAGTAAGAGTCCATACCATATACTGTAGATATAAATGGACATAGCTAACCCGCTAGCCTCTGCGTTCCAAATGGGAAGTGAGTATAGGCGTGCTTCTGGCTACGCTGACTCTGGCTCCAATTCACTTTCTATTGAAAAGCTGTCATCAATCTCTCAGTAACTGCTGCAGTCAGGCTTGTCATTTTGGTCTTGTATTTGGATTAACCTGTTTTACATGATTCTGGTGTTTTTATTTCGCTATTTCTTAGTCTATATACAGCCTATTCTCCATACTTTTTTGCCGAATTGATGTAATGAATTTCAGTGCTCAAATTGCATATTGCTAGCAGACATTGCTTTTGGCTTAGTTCAATTAGCGCCAGTGGAAAGTCCTTATAGAATTTGGAGCGGAGTTCGATATTTGGAATTCCAGTTGCGAGTATCATAGCAACCAAAGAGCCAATCCGGAGCGAGGCTGTTGTCCCACCTACAACGCCAGTTTAGCAACACTGTCAATCAAACTGGTTGCTAACGCTAGTGGCAGTGACCTTGGGGATGGAAGGCGACCGATTTGTCTGTTATTAATGTTCAAATCTTGATTTACGGACATAATAATGAAATAAAAATGCCAGGATCATGCAGAGCGGGTTAATACGAACATTTTAAGACTAAAATGATGAGAATGACAGCGGCAGTGGCGGAGAGAGGGGGGACAGTTTCTCAATGGAAAGTGAATTGGAGTCGATAGAGCAGGAAGTGCACCCATATTTACTTCCTATTTGGAACGCAGCAGCTAGCAGGTTAGCTATGTTCATTTATATATACAGTCTATGCTTACCCCAAACTTCTACACTTTCTGTCGTATTTATAACCGTGTTAGTGTTAAACGACTGCCTTTTTAAAGCGAGATGTATTGTTGTTAATATTATACATTTGAGTATTTTACAATCTTTTTTGAGTTTGAGATAATTATTTATTTCCACACAGCTGGTGGCGTCAAGAGGCGTTTAAAGCCACCTCCGACAACACCAACAATTACAACTCTCTGGGCTCTGTGTGTGGGCTTTGTGCAAATTGGCCATGAACAAGCCGGTCCTCATTCACGTTTCATTGTTTTTTCAGAGGTTGAGGTTCCATGCCGGAACCTTTTTTGAGCTAAAAAAACACAGAGCTTTTGTGCGACGGTATACCCCTCCCATCGGTGAATAGAAACATGTCCTGGACCCGTGCCATGTCGTGCTCTCCCCTCCCCGAAAACAATGCACAGCCCGCTAGACAAATGGTGTGGGCGGAGAGCAGAGACATCTCGGGATAGGGCCGCTTTTGTCTGGCGGCATGTTCGGCGTTCACAGACACCCACGAGGAGGCCAAAAAGGTACTGCTCCGATGCGCTGATAATGTTCAAAACGTCAGGTACTCCAGATCCTAATTGAAGCGAATTGAAGAGACAAGAAAGTGGATTTACTTTGTGCGGTTACATTCATGAGATTTGGGTGGCTTTTCTTTGGCATTTTCTTACATTTTAGTCGTTACGTTTTGTCTGTGTAATCTGTCAGTTGTCTAGGTCAGATCCATAGTAAAAGCCAAAACTAAAATCTGTCAACTGGGCAAACAGTTTCAGTGTAGTTCGCTCCTCCCTTCAGATAAATATAAGGCAGTGTCCACCAGCAATCTGACCAGAACTGAAGAAGGAAAAAAAGAAAGAAAACAAGAAGGGAAAGGAGGAAAAAAAGAAAGAAAGGAAGGAAAAAGGAAAAGGGTGAACAAAAGAAATAAAGAAGAAAGAAAGGGGAGAAAAAAAAGGGAAGGGTAAGGGAAAAAAGAGAAGGAAGGGAAGGGAAAAAAAAGAAAAGAAAAAAAAGAAAATAAAAGAGAATGGAGACTCAACCCTGAAACTGAATGTCAAAACTAGTTTTAACTTCAAAGCGAATAACTGCACTCACTCATTTTACCTGCTCAATAGTAAAACATTAGCTCATTGATCAGGCTAATTAAGGCGTAATTATTATAATGACCATGTTGACTTGAAATGTGAACGTTTAAAGCCACACACTTTGTACTTTTCAGGTGAGGGGTAGCCGCCTGCTCGTCTCCATGGAGATGTTATTGCTTTTCTCTGAAAGTCCCACAGTTGCAAAATGGCATAATCTGAGTGTTTGTATTGGTAAAAAATATATGTCACTTGCTTGTTCCCATGGAGATAGGTAAGTTTGTAGTACCAGTAATGCCATATTATGGAGGTTGAATAGAGCCATTAAGGCTGAAACTGGAGACAATAGATGTTTACAGTTTCAGTGTAGTTAGCTCTGCCCTTCAGGTAGATATAAGACAGCAATCTGACCAGAACTGAAGAAGCGGCTTGGATGAGCAGTGAAACATCTTCACTCCTACAACGATTTGCCCAGTTGACCGATTTAACTCCAGCTTTTTCCATGCCATGGAAGTTGAAAATCTAGTACAAGGGCTACGTTTTTGACGCATTGAAAAGTGAAGTAGTTTGCATCAAGCTAAAACCGATCATACTTAAATGTGCAGCGGAGGCCAATTAAGAGCAGAGATGATTAAAATGGCAATGAGTGTATAAGCACTTTTCACAACTGTCAGAGACCGAAAATAACAACTAGCATGCTAACATTATTATGATTATTATTGGACAACAAAACACTTTAACTAGACGTTTTAGTTTTTTTTTTTTTTACCTCACATATCTATACTGGGATAAGACAAATTTTGCTCAAATACATACAAAAAAAAATTTCAAGATAAGGCATGTCTGAACTCCAAACGAGATGGTTTTACTGACAAAGGATTGGCTGTGTATCGCCATTAAAAAGTTTCAATTGCTGATAATTAATGATTTAAAATAATTCTTGAAATCGGGTCAACATAGATGTGATCAACTGCACAACCATGTATGTTTATGATAAGGTAAAAAAAAAAGCCTGTTTGGCATAAGCCATTATATGTAATCCTCTCTAGCCTATCTGTACTAAACCAGTGCTTAGAGACAGCAGAGGGCATCTTGAATTGTTGAGCGCTGGAACAGAATACTGACTAAAGAGCAGATCTTGTGGATGTGAATGGTTAAGATGAGGTTGTGAACTTGGGATTTGGCGTTTTAAGCTCTCACCACTATCACTCAGCCTACACTACGACCAGCTGTTCGGAGATGGGGAGGCCCAGATTGTGATAAGAATATTTGAGCGCTACAGAAAGGAGAGGCAATGCTTCCAGTGCTCCTAAGAATGCAAAAGATAGGAAGCCATGACTAACATTACATTACATACTGTAAAATGGATTATATGTTGTGTGTTGGCTTGAAGGTCGAAGTACATTCAGTGGTGTCTATTTGGTCATTTTAACATGTACTTTGTTATCGAAATCACAATTTGAGTTAATAATAATTTATATATAAATAGATTGTCCTCTGCAAATACCTTATGCATTACGAGCATCCTAATTATTCACCATGATGTGTTTATAAGCATTTTTCACAGCACACAGCTTGCTTATTTCTCCCTGTAAAACCCATGGGGTCAAATTTGACCGCAGTTAATTGCTGCTACCGAAAATGAACAAACAAAAGAAAAATAATGTCAAATTTCAATAAAAAAATTTCAAAAAGCCCAGAGTGCCACTTCTGGCCCCTGCGTAGTGACACCTAGTGGATGAATATTGAACTAAAATGAGCCAGAGTGGTAGTGACAAGATGGCTGACCTTTTGAGCTGAAAAACTACCCAAACAAAATCGTCTTCTCAGCAGACCAGACGTTGGTAAAATTGTTGTTGTTTTTTTTGTTCATCTTTTTAGTAATAGCTTGCATGTCTAGAAGTACATTTTATATTCTTTTTGGATAAATTAGTGAGCCCAATGGGTCCAATTTGGCCCTGATCCTAAATTCGGGAATAAAGGGTTAACATTGAAAAAGTGGACATTTCAGTGTTCAGTGAACTTATCGCAGTAATTTAATGCAATGTTCATAATTTTCCAAAGAAGAAAAGTGTTCTTGGGTTCTCCAGGGTTACACTTCAAGAGCTGCTTGTACACTAGATCTGTACTGGTGATAGGACAGATTAATCGGGTGCAGGTCCTTTAAAACACTAATTCATTCATTGAAGTAGGCGGTGGGTGGAAGGTGAAGTGTCTCGCCAATGACACAACAACAGTACGCACAAGTCAGAGCTGGTATCACCACCTTCTACTTTCCGGTTACCACATACGCCACTGGTATCAATGCCTCCCTTGCTTGTTGCCAAGTATAATTCTAATTTTAATCCTTAATATATTTTTTTGTCACCCAACATGTTTTGAATCCTGGATTATACTGGATTAAGGACACATATTTGGACTGGCATACCTAAACATCTCGCCAACTAATCCTGTCCATTTCTGTTGTGGTAGGATTAATACAATTATCAGTTTGCTGGTTGCTAATAGGACATGCTATTCAATTGCATCACACGTATCCTGCTCCCACCTGAAGGCATATTACAACAGCTCTGCCCACTCACTGTCACATCAGGCCGGCTTGTCAACAAAATATACTCTTTGTTTGCACTTTCCACTGCCTGTTGAAAACCAAAGTGGTATTTGTATCAGAGGCTGGGATTTTGGTTTGTTTGGGCGTAGGGCTGCGCAATTTAGAAAAAAACAACCACAAAAAATCAAGTTGTGCAGATATATCGTATAAGGAGCTTTAAAATATGTACGCCGCGTCTAATTATAAAGCGTTTCATTGTCTGAGAAGCAGGAAGTGCACTGTTAGCGCGCTAGTTGTTGTCATTGTCCGAGAAGCAGCAAGTGCACTGTTAGCGTGCTAGCATTACCGTGACGTCAAAACTCCGCACAGGTCGCTCAGACTTGTCAAAAGAGCTTATGAACTCATCGCTTTGAATCATTACAGTGCTCAGAATGCTTATAAACTCATCATGGTGAATAATTACAATGCTCAGAATGCATGAGGTAAGTGAGGAATAAAAAGAAAAAAAAAAAAAAAGATTGCACAGAATGTTCCACAGTATGGCATTAAACTTATCTAACCCCATGGACAAAAAGATGTGAGGTTACGGGTCAGATCTGTGGAGAAGCATCCCCGCTCACAGAAAAAATGCATGTTATTAATGATGAATGAATAAAGATATAATATTTTGCTTTACATTTTTTATCTCTATGGAAACTGTTTCAAATTTCCACCATTCTGAAAACACAGTGCATCTTATAATAGTGTATAGTAACATTTTTGGCCATTTCAAAACTAATAACTCAAAATTGTGAATATTTTCTGTCTTGCTCCCACCTGAAGGCATATCGCTGCAGCTCTGCCCACTCGTTGTCACTTCGGGGAGGCTTGTCAACAAAATACACTCCTTGGTTTTTGTACAAACAGTGAAAAGTGCAAACAAAACATCCATTCAAGATTTGGACTTGCACCACGAATTTCGTCGTCTCACTGTGTAGTTTGGTGCTGTTATTTTGTGATGCTAGTGCTGTATTTGACAACCGTATGTTTTTGTTCTTGCCTTTGGTTCGGATTTTGTGCACTCTCTTCTTCAAATCGGTACATCGGCGCCGTGGCTAGACTATACCGTGCTGCTTGTTATAGCTGTATGCAACCGATGTGGACCAAACTATAGCAGCAACAATAACGGCTTCAACCATAGACTCCAGTCATAAATAATGTTAGTGAAGATGGACCAGTGGATTCACTCTGCCACTGCATCCAACAGATCAGTGTGTGGATGCAGCACAACTTTCTCCAGCTAAACTCAGACAAGACTGAAGTCATAGTCTTTGGCCAACAGAAATGGAAAAGAAAGTATCGGCAGTCACCTCCAGTCTCTCTCTCTCTTTAAAACCTTCAAATCAGGCTAGAAATCTGGGGGTAATAATGGTAATGGTAATAATAACTTGAACTTTTAACAGCCACATCAAATCAGTTACATCTGCAGCTTTTTACTATCTAAAAAAAAAAGCAGAAATCAAAAATACTATGTTTGCATTTGGCCAGTTTTGTTGCGTCACAGGTAAAACTCTAGACTTTTACTGTCTAAAAAACGTATATATCAAAGGTATACTGTCAAAACCAGACTTAGAGAGACTTATAAATGCATTTGTCTCCAGTAGGTTAGACTGCTGCTGCCTCTCCAAACGAGCATTAAGACAGCTGCAGTACATCCAGAACGCTGCTGCTGCTCGGGTCCTGACTAGAACCAGGAAGTACAAGTATGTAAGTCCTGTCCTCAGTCTCTCTGGCTCCTGTGGCTCAGAGATTAGACTTTAAAGCTGCTCTGCTTGTGAACAAGTCTCTGCATGGCCAAACACCAAAGTACATCTCCCACATGTTAGTGCCATATGAACCATCTCACACTCTTCTTCAGGGACCGGCCTCCTGCTGGTGCCCAGAGTCAGGACTAAACATGGAGAATCAGCGTTTCAGTTTTCTGCAGTTAAAACCTTGAACAATCTTCCTGAAGATGTGAGACAGGCCTCTACTCTGACAATGTTTAAATACAGATTCAACATTAGCTGTACATATGACACTCTTCTCTTTTAATGTTCATTTTATGACGATTATTTATGTTTTGATTTGTTTGTATTGTGATTTTAATGTATTTCTTATTCTGTAAAGCACTTTGAATTACTTTTTGTATGAATTGTGCTTTACAAATAAACTTGCTTACCTTCCCTAATAGGATGCTGCAATGAGTCAGGGGAAGTATTGTGGAATAAGCTAGTTAAATCAGCTTTATACTGTTGTGTCTCATCAAAAACTTGAATTCCTGGAGTTGTATTTTACTTAAATCGCACTTGTTTCATTATTCCATTAATCCAGATTCATCAAAAATGCTATGTTTTCATTTGGCCAGTTTTGTTGCGTCACAGGTAAAACTCTAGACTTCTCCTCTGCAGTTTTCAAGTCGATAAACCATCACCAGATTCATTTTATGGCCAATTTGTTTTATTAGCATAAAATTCACAGGGAACAAGGACTTCAGCTGTTTACTTTCTGATTGTGTAGACATTATTTTAAGTGAGAACATGGGAAATACTTATCCCAAGGTGACCAAAAGCATGTTTAAAAGAGAATTAAGCCCACAAGAATGCATAATATGTGTTTTTGAATTAAAAAATTTTATCAAAATAGCTCCTGTCTGGGAAAAAGCGGAAGAAAAAATAGCTGAATTGATATAGTCCAACAAAAGCGAGATAAAGAAAAACATGACCTCCAAGAAAGAAGTAGCTATTTTAACGAATATAAAAACATGAAAATAATAAGGTTGCTATTTACCGCGATACAAATTCAATGGTTCAAACATTTCTTCAGAATAAAATGCCATGGCAACAAAGCACTTAGGGTCCGAGTAGTGTTATTTTAGGATAGAAGTGGACCAGGAGCCCTCAGAGAATGACATTATTGGGGTTAAAGTTGAACGAAACAGCGAAGACTTCTGGCTCTGAGTTTGAAGGTGCAGGTAAGAAGCTTGGAGAGGTTTGCGCATGGCCTAAGGGGTAAATAATACTATCGAGAAAAATAAGCCACAACCAGGATAAGGTCACACTGAAGGCCATGTTTACAATATAGAAAGAATGACTAGATGTATACAAGTACGGGTGATTCATAATAAGTAAGATTCTGTGGTTGCTTGAGAAATGGTAACATGAAATACAAGTGCTGAGAATTTATGAGAAAATCAGTTGCGTTCACGTTATAGAACTGATGAATTTGTAATTTAACTTACAAATGGTGAACCTTGCATGAGTTTAACATGAGCCTCTCTCCAAATGAGACAGCTGCAGTACGTTCAAAATGCTGCTGCTCGGATCTTGACTAGAACCAGGAAGTACGAGCACATAAGTCCCGTCCTCAGGTCTCTGCACTGGCTCCTGTGGCTCAGAGAATAGACTTTAAACCAGCTCTAAACACTAGTGTCCATTTGAACAAGAATGAGGGCCTTAGACATCATCTATCTCCTATAGCTCCATCCTTAGACCTAAATCAAAGTCAAGAAATCAATAGTGCTAGGCAGTATGTGAATAGATGTGAGAGCATCCATTAGGGGCCTGCATGATTATGCTAAATATGACTCAGGCACAGTTCAAATTTAATGTAGCTCATTAGACTTAGCCTACAAACAGAAACTGAACAATAGGTGTGTTAGTTTCAGTGTAGTTAGCTCCTCAGTTGATAGATATAAGGCAGTGTCCACCAGCAATCTCCTCAGAACTGAAGAAGCGCGGCTTGGATGAGCAGCGAAACTTCTTCACTCTAAAACTTTTTGTCCAGTTGATGGATTTTCATTTTTCTTTTACGAAGAAATATGGATTTTTATTTATTTTTTATTTTTTATGTGCAGAGGGAAGTGCTTTATGTGTTTGTGGAGGGAAAAACGCCAGTGCTTTTCTCTAAACTGGATTTAACAATAGTTTGATTTTTCGGCTTGTTCCAGCGTTCAAAGATTCAAATATTCGTCTAGACCAGACATGGGTAAACTACGGCCCATGTCTAGTGCGGCCCACCGAATGTGAACGAATTATATTAAAATAGATAAGGGTAAAGCTTGTTCAATTTACTTTTCAAGTTGTTGAATTTTTGGCACTTGATAAAACTGAATATAATATACATCCTGGCCCGGCCCCTCTGTCAAATTTGAGAACCCATCGTGGCCCGTGTGTCTAAAAGTTTGCCCACTCTTGATCTAGACTTTCTGGCTTTCCTGACCACTTTGACTGAGAGCTGATCCAGATTGATAAATGTGTATTGCATATATCCTTCTGCTGTTAGCCAGGTCACATAGGCCTAGAAATGACTTACACCAGGACACAAAAAATCAGCAACTTGACAATTAAACAGCATCTTCTATTATTTTAATCTATTGTTCAGCTCAAAAATAAGTCACTAGCAAGGACCACGCCCCAGCAGAATACACAATGAAGATATTTATGGATGGATGATATGACGATGTGATGAAGTGGAGGTGGCTGGGTAGAGACTTGGGATAGCGGCTCCGTCTCAGGTGGTCAGCGTCCCTTCTATAGATGCCTAAGGTTTAGACAAACAGGAGAGGGGGTGGGATGGTGGGGTTAAGATAGCAGAGACAAACTGTGTTGATGGGATAGGCCGGCGCAAACAGGCTTCTGGGTAAATAGAGGTGTGGTTGAGGTTGAGCTGTGGTTCGCTGGAGAGGAGGAGAAGGAGGCTTGAGGTGTGATCCTGCCCCTGAATCTCATTTAATCATATTCACTGCTAAAGCTTATGCACACTGATGCTAATGCTAATGGTAAAAGCTGAAGGTTAGAACAATTTTGTTTGTCGAATAGAACCGAGCAGGACGGTGTTAATTAGAATACTTTTAGGTCTAAATGCATGCACTTCTGACACGCAACAACATCTACATTGAAGTGATGGATTTGTAAAGTGTGTCAATCATCCAGGCTAGTTTAATAAAAGGTGTCAAAGCTTGTCATCGTGTCTCTCATCCAAGAGATTTTGTCAGTTCTCAAGGTTAAAGATGCACTATGTAACTTCCGTGGTGGAGGGGACGTGCTCATCTTTGTTATCGGAATGTTTCTTAAACTTAGATATCACCAAGGAGACAAGCAGGTCGCGCCATCAGACAGAATTACAGGTCAAGTTCAATGCCATACTGTGGAACATTCCAGTTACAGCAATGACACTGAAAAATGATAAAGTTAAAGGCGCTGTACCTGAGTTTTACAGTCTTAAAAATGAGAAAAATAGATGGTTTGCAGCAATCCAAAGTTAATCCTCACTTACCTTATGCATTTCGAGCATCCTAATTATAATTGAGTTATAAGCACTTTTCACAACTTTCAGATTATCAGACAATAAAACGTTTTATAATTAGTTGCAGATAGAACACCGCGGACTCGTTTTGACCTCAAGATCAGCTTATATAATATATCTGTACTGGGGCAAGACATATTTTGCTCAAATACATGAAAAAAAAAAAATCAGGATACAGGGCTTTTAAAGATGCACAACAGTTATTCTACCAGTCTACATAAACCTATAGCAGGAGTCTGGATCCACTCTCTAAAGCAGGGCTGTCAAACTCAAATTCACAGTGGACCAAAATTTAAAACTGACACAAATTCACAAGCCAAACTCAATATTCATTAAAAAATTGCCTGCACCTGATGAATGTTTAACCTTTACATATGGAAACAAACTTAAGTTTTACTTAGAGACAAAATCTGGAACAACTCAAGCTTGATATTACAAACATATGAGAAATAAAATTTAAAATTATGTGTCTCTGTAGTAATACATTTGGCTGAGGTGCCTAGTAGTTTGGTTGCTAATGAATGTCGGCTAAAAAGGAGGGGAGCTCGCCGGTCTCGACTGCATGCCAACGTACTTGCAAAGCATTCTGGGATTTGTACTATTAGTGGTGCATGTGTTATATACCAGTCGGCCAGTTCTAATGCACATTTGATATGATCTCACAGGCCAAATATAATTACACCTTTGTCCAGATTTGGCCCCCGGGTCTGAGTTTGACATACATGCGCTAAAGGGCCACATGTTGCTCTTTAAAGCCTCTAGAGCAGCTTTTCGCACTTTGATTGGGAAAAATAAATAAATAGATAATTGGGGCATACTTTATTTCTTTTGCATTTGACAGTGTTTGTAGCATACCAAAGAGTATTCATTCTACTGAAATGTTATTTGTAATTTATTTATATTTTTTTTACTATTTGTCTGAGCAAATCCCATGCATAAAATTGGAAAAAATGCAGGAAATTACATATAACTTACTCCAGACCCACTAAAACACTTCAAATAAGTCCACAGAGTTCACATAAATACAAAATGTTACATATTCTTTACAGTATAATGTGTTTATAGCTGCAAACAGTCAGCTTACTTCTTTTAAATAAATTCTAATGCCGTCTTGTTACTTGTAAAAAAAAACCAAAAAACGCGTGGCTCTTTCTGACTTTAATTTGGTTTAAGATGGGCCAGTGTGGCTCTTTTGCAGTTAAAGGTTGCAGACCTCCTATAGAATGTAATGTAATGCAGTATCCTATGAAACACCAAGACTCTCCTTAAACTCCACCGTTGTAACGTTGCAGAATTTATGTCATTATCCGAGCATCTCCAGCATAACAGCGTAAATATGTTGAAATCCATTTAGCTCGGTAATACCTTGGAATATGCAATAACCGCATAATCCCTCCATTACCAAGCTTCGCAAAACACATTTTTTCAGCACATCCTAAGGTGCTCAAATATGAGAAAACTCGGCTACCTGTTTATCAAAATACAATTTGCTTGCAAGCTTTGGGAAAATTGACACATCCGGCTTCGAATGGAATTGCGGAAGAAAGTCGGAAAACCTGCGTAGTTTTTACCGTGTGGGCAAATTGCTGATGATTTGCAGCTAGCTCTAGTGGATTGGAAAAGGAGGCAGCAGCTGGGATATTAAGATGCTAGGAATTGCTAAAAGAAAAAAAAAAAAGAAAAAAGTGGATTTGAACAAGGCTGACCACATGGCGCCTGTCCAAAAAGCAAGGCTAAGACAACTCAAGCGGTAAAAGGCGGCAGATGGCAAACCGGTAAGAAAGAGAGAGATAGAAAAGGGAGAAGAACAAAAGAACAGAGGAGAGGTGTGATGTTGGGTGGATGATGTGATGTGCAATGGAAGGTGTGAATAATAATGTGGTTGAACGGGTTGTTCACACTGTAATAAAGTTTTCAAGTAGGTGGTGACATGGTGGCTGGCATTTTCACCTCACAGCAAGCAAGCTCTGGGTTATTTGTGTGTGGAGTTTGTAACTGACCCTCATTTCTCTTTGGGGTTTTCTCTGAGTACCTCGATTTTTTTCCATCAATCTGCAAAAAATGCTCTGGCTGACAGCGATTAGACAGATGCGTAAAGCTGATCCATAATGAAAGAGTCGGTGTCGTCATGTTTGTTTTGGTTCACGTGGGTGGTTCAACTTTGGATTCTGCTTAAATGTCAGAATTGCCCACATTGCTGTTCCTGTAGGCTGGGGGAACCTGTCACGAGGAATGGGTGCCACAGCGCAGCGCCCGGGACCCGTTTCCAGATCTTGAGGTAGTCTTTGTGAGGACTATCTCAGCTGGACGATTTGACCTTTTGTGCATGTTTTGGGTTGATGCGAGAAACCGGAACGTCCCGAGGAAACCCACCCAGACACGGGGAGGAACATGCAAACTCTGGGAATCGAACCTGGAACCTTCTTGCTGTGAGGCGTCAGTGGCACCATGGAATGACAGTCTGTTCGGAATCAAATTGGACAGAATGCTAACACAAAACAGTTTAAAAGTGTATTATTTTAGACATGTCAAAAGAGTAAGAAGGCACTCACCTTACATGATAAAAATATTCAAAAGTAGGAGTAGGAGAAAGTGTGGGAGGAAGTTCAAAAAGACTGAAAATCAGCTCTCAGCTCTTTGGAATGTCATTAGTGCACGGAGCAAAACCTCCAACACCTCTCAGCTGCTGACCTCCTGCCTCCTAACCTTTTATTTAAAAATAGTACACACGGAAGTCATATTTAATGGGATTTAACACCGTGGCACTGGCGTCTTTTAAACTGTAAATTATGTTTATGGTAAAACTTATTTCAGAGGTATTTAGTTTGCACGTTATAACGCTTGGATGATGTACCTGGTGGCAACAGTGGGAAGAGTGTTCAAGGGCTGAAAGGCAAATAGCAGCACAGCTAAATTGCAACATAACGCTAAACAATTAACGGCAGTCGTTTTAGTCTCGTTTTCGTCGCTGAAATATACTTTTTCATTCAAATTGCGTGATTATTATGGGCTGCTGTATCGGACAAGAACCCCTACTTGCACGTTATTCTTATTTTTTTTAAAAAAAAAAGGTTTTCATTAGAAATATAGTATAACATTGACAAAAACTATGATGACTTACTTTAATCACAATTAAAAAAAAATAAAAAAAAATCTTACCCCATGCAATTGAACGCCTCTCCTTGTCTGTGCTGTAAATCGGACTATGCTGTTTCATGCAGTGCCAATCCAAGTGCATATCAGCCTCCCCAGATGTGTTATTGGGATCTGGGTGAATCGAACCACCAGTTTCAATGCTCTATAACTGATTTTTTACTTAAAAATGTGAAAAGCAATACTTCATTTTAAACAGTTTATAGTCGTCTAAAGTTATTCCTCACTTACCGTACACATTCTGAGCAACCTTATGTATTCACTGCAATGACTTTCTAAGCGTTTTTCACAACTTTCAGAGGCAAGAGCAGAGTTTTAAAACATCAGCTAGCATGCTAACGCAGACTTCCTGATTCTCAGACAATAAAATGCTCTATACACTTTATTTTAAGCAGACAAGAACAGCAGACTTATTCTGACCTGTGTTTATACAATAAATCTGTTCTGGGACTAGACCAATTTTGCAAATACATGGGAAAAAAAAAAAAAAAAAAAACTGGTACAGGGGCTTTAATTTATCCGTAGTCTTTATTCTACCTATCCCTGGCTCTCAGCGTGAAAATAAAGCCCTTATGTAAAGCACTGCTGCCTTCTACACTCGCGCTGCACCAAAAGCCCGACATAAATGCCAAGGATCATGTTTATTTTATGACACCGCCTGTCCTCTGTAATGAAGGCCCCATCCTAAGATCTCGGCACAAAATTGGGTTGACATTTCAGCTGTGAAAACGTTCATTATGTATCACCTATTGGCATATTCTTAGTAGGTGACTTTGTGTTTTATTCTTTGGCACAGTACCTGCACTCCACGACGGGTTGGCTTGTTTTTGACAGTGAGGAATGGAGATGGTAAGGATTTTGGAAAAACAAGTGCAGAGAGGTGGTCCAAAA